>OX336400.1:8824975-9424975 GCA_946902985.2 Meconema thalassinum
AAGATATGTACTAACGGTATTATTTTTTCATAAGAATAACATGGTGGTATTTATACCCCCTATACGCTAAACTAATATTTGGATAATTTTAATTCATGAAGTTTTGTTTTGGAAATATACGATCTAAATACAATGGTGATAATTTTAAACGTTCTAGTAACCTCTAATTGAGAGATAGGGATGCAGGCTTTGATGCTATGTTAAATATAATCAGCTACTTACTGTATATCACAAGGCCGTAGAATGAATCCTTAGAACACTTTTAAGACGATGTGATCTGTTTGAGAGATCGGAGTCAACTGAAATTATCCTTGATATACATCCCCTAATATACTCTACCCTAATACACTCAGGGCTTAACCTCTTACAGAAATACCACTATAGAGACATGTAGAATCTTGTTACAAGGTTGTGTATGACGTTCGACATTTGCTACTTATCAGTGAAAAAAGATATGTACTCACAGCATTATTCTTTCATAAGAATAACATGGTGGTATTTATACCCCTAGACGCTAAACTAATATTCGGATAATTTTAATTCTTGAAGTTTTGTTTTGGAAATATAAGATCTAAATACAATGGTCATAATTTTGAGCGTTCTAATAGCCTCTAAATGGTAGATAGGGATGCAGGCATAGATGCTATGTTAAATATAATCAGCTACTTAGACGACTTTTCACGATGTAACCAGCTCAAGAGCTAACAGTTATCTGAAAATATTCTTGCTGAAGGTCCCTTATATACCACCTTTTTCTAGAAATAAATTACACCTGTGAAAGAAAAGACAGAACGATGAACTTTCACATTAACCTAATAATAATAATAATAATAATAATAATAATAATAATCCCTTACATTTTTTATTTTGTCGTGTGATCTCTTGAGAAGCTGAGTGAAGGTCTTTCTAGTCAACGCCCGTCGGTGATCTGCTTGCAGGGATGAGAGATGGATTGGATGAACATGAATGATCCAGAATAAGGATTTGGGTAGGAAGCAGCCGTGGCCTGTCAGAAAGTACCATTCAGGCATTCTCTTGGAGTAGAAGTGTGAAACCACGGAAAACCATTTCAAGGACTGTCAACACTGAGGTTCGAAATGTAATTGAAGTTCAAAATAGTGACAAAATGTAATTGAAATTGACAATACACAATGTAATTTAGATTGAAAAACGCACATTTTAGATTGTAAATACCGGTACTCACAAAGTGTAATTGAAATTCAAATTACTTACAAAATACAGGTGAAATTGAAAATGCTTACAAAATGTATGGTGGTTTCAAATTACTCAGGTTGATAGGAAAAAAAGGACAGGAGCCGTTCAAGAAAGCGGAAGCAATGCTGTACTCAGTAAGGGTCCTGTGGTCGCTAACCCACGTCCTACAAGTTGCGAGCTCCTGGGAGAGGAAGTTGTAGCCATTAGCTACCTGTACACATTTTCCTGGAGTAGAAGTGTGAAACCACGGAAAACCAAATCATGAACGGTCGACAGTGAGGTTCGAAGATCAATTAAGGTTCAAAATACTGCAAAATGTAATTGAAATTGAAAATACACAATGTAATTTAGATTGAAAAACGCAAATTCCAGATTCTAAATACTCACAAAGTGCAATGAAAATTCAAAATACTTACAAAATGCAATTGAAATTGAAAATGCTTACAAAATGTATGGTGGATACAAAGTACTCAAGTTGACAGGAGGAAAAAGGAGAGGAGCCGATACAAGGAAGCGGAAGCAATGCTGGACTCAGTTGGGGTCCTGTGGTCGCTAACCCACGTCCCACAAGTTGCGAGCTCCTGGGAGAGGAAGTTGTAGCCATTAGCTACCTGTACACATTTTCCTGGAGTAGAAGTGTAAAACCACGGAAAACCATATCAAGAACGGTTGAGAGTGAGGTTCGAAATGCAATTGAGGATTAAGATACTGACAAAAATGCAATTGAATTTGAAAAAACACAATGTAATTTAGATTGAAAAACGTACATTTTAGATTCTAAATGCTCACAAAGTGCCATGAAAATTGAAAATACTTACTAAATGCAATTGAAATTGAAAATGCTTACAAAATGTATGGTGGATTCAAAGTACTCATGTTCACTGAAAAAAAAAAAAAAAAAAAAAAAAATCGGAGAGGAGCCGATACAAGAAAGTGGAAGCAATGCTGGACTCAGTTGGGGTCCTGTGGTCGCTAACCCACGTCCCACAAGTTGTGAGCTACTGGGAGAGGAAGTAGTAGCCATTAGCAACCTCTACACATTTTCCTGGAGTAGAAGTGTGAAACCACGGAAAACCGATTCATGAACGGTCGACAGTGAGGTTCGAAATGCAATTGAGTTTCAAAATACTGACAAAATGCAATTGAAATTGGAAATACACAATGTAATTTAGACTGAAAAACGCACATTTTAGATTCTAAATGCTCACAAAGTGCAATGAAAATTCAAAATACTTACAAAATGCAATTGGAATTGAAAATGTTTACAAAATGTATGGTGGATTGAATGATCTCATGTTGACAGGAATTTAAAAAAACGGAGAGGACCCTATACAAGAAAGTGGAAGCAATGCTGGACTCAGCTTGGGTCCTGTGATCGCCAACCCACGTCCTACAAGTTAATCCATCTTGGGGGAGGATTGGTAAGTAATCGGTCATGGCATTTAGTTACGGTACCTCCTGGCATTTTCCTGAAGTAGAAGTGGAAACAACAATACCACTTCCAGGAAGGATGAGTGAGAAATCTGACAGACTTTTTCTCGGTTTTTATCAAGATCAACCAGAAAAATACGTCGATTATAATTCATTATTTTTAAATTTGGCGGTTGCGTGCTACCCTTTAAGATATTTCAACTGGAGTTAGCTACTTACAAGTCTATATATATTATCACTGCTGAGGCACTTACGTATGAAGGTCTTTCTAGATGTCCAATTAGAAGCAGATGATCTCGTATATCTTTCCATTAAATCAACAATAACTAACAGATGTTTCACTTGTCAAGGTCACTTTACTGACACACACACTAGTACTTACTATGATAAAGTATCCCCATTATAAACTTCGCTGAGTGATTGGCTACCTAAAGGTGGGTAACCGATTATATTCAAATTAAAAATATATAAATAGTAATATCATTCACTTTATAGTAAAGAAAGGCATTGGAAATCATTACAAATCATGCTTTACACCAAAGGATTAGGGTATTATTATTACATTAGTTGAAAAGCGTACATTAGAATAATTATTTTCTTATTTACAAGCCAGCTGATTGCCAGTCCCCCGACACGCTGTGTACGCCGCTCTGTTATCAGAGTTATGTAACTACTGTAACAAGATATATCGAGTACTCTGCACCCTGACAGAGCGCAGCACAATACAGGATATTATCTTATTTCAGTAGTTACATAACTCTGATAACAGAGCGGCGTACACAGCGTGTCGGGGGACTGGCAATCAGCTGGCTTGTAAATAAGAAAATAATTATTCTAATGTACGCTTTTCAACTAATGTAATAATAATACCCTAATCCTTTGGTGTAAAGCATGATTTGTAATGATTTCCAATGCCTTTCTTTACTATAAAGTGAATGATATTACTATTTATATATTTTTAATTTGAATATAATCGGTTACCCACCTTTAGGTAGCCAATCACTCAGCGAAGTTTATAATGGGGATACTTTATCATAGTAAGTACTAGTGTGTGTGTCAGTAAAGTGACCTTGACAAGTGAAACATCTGTTAGTTATTGTTGATTTAATGGAAAGATATACGAGATCATCTGCTTCTAATTGGACATCTAGAAAGACCTTCATACGTAAGTGTCTCAGCAGTGATAATATATATAGACTTGTAAGTAGCTAACTCCAGTTGAAATATCTTAAAGGGTAGCACGCAACCGCCAAATTTAAAAATAATGAATTATAATCGACGTATTTTTCTGGTTGATCTTGATAAAAACCGAGAAAAAGTCTGTCAGATTTCTCACTCATCCTTCCTGGAAGTGGTATTGTTGTTTCCACTTCTACTTCAGGAAAATGCCAGGAGGTACCGTAACTAAATGCCATGACCGATTACTTACCAATCCTCCCCCAAGATGGATTAACTTGTAGGACGTGGGTTGGCGATCACAGGACCCAAGCTGAGTCCAGCATTGCTTCCACTTTCTTGTATAGGGTCCTCTCCGTTTTTTTTAATTCCTGTCAACATGAGATCATTCAATCCACCATACATTTTGTAAACATTTTCAATTCCAATTGCATTTTGTAAGTATTTTGAATTTTCATTGCACTTTGTGAGCATTTAGAATCTAAAATGTGCGTTTTTCAATCTAAATTACATTGTGTATTTCCAATTTCAATTGCATTTTGTCAGTATTTTGAAACTCAATTGCATTTCGAACCTCACTGTCGACCGTTCATGAATCGGTTTTCCGTGGTTTCACACTTCTACTCCAGGAAAATGTGTAGAGGTTGCTAATGGCTACTACTTCCTCTCCCAGTAGCTCACAACTTGTGGGACGTGGGTTAGCGACCACAGGACCCCAACTGAGTCCAGCATTGCTTCCACTTTCTTGTATCGGCTCCTCTCCGATTTTTTTTTTTTTTTTTTTTTTTTCAGTGAACATGAGTACTTTGAATCCACCATACATTTTGTAAGCATTTTCAATTTCAATTGCATTTAGTAAGTATTTTCAATTTTCATGGCACTTTGTGAGCATTTAGAATCTAAAATGTACGTTTTTCAATCTAAATTACATTGTGTTTTTTCAAATTCAATTGCATTTTTGTCAGTATCTTAATCCTCAATTGCATTTCGAACCTCACTCTCAACCGTTCTTGATATGGTTTTCCGTGGTTTTACACTTCTACTCCAGGAAAATGTGTACAGGTAGCTAATGGCTACAACTTCCTCTCCCAGGAGCTCGCAACTTGTGGGACGTGGGTTAGCGACCACAGGACCCCAACTGAGTCCAGCATTGCTTCCGCTTCCTTGTATCGGCTCCTCTCCTTTTTCCTCCTGTCAACTTGAGTACTTTGTATCCACCATACATTTTGTAAGCATTTTCAATTTCAATTGCATTTTGTAAGTATTTTGAATTTTCATTGCACTTTGTGAGTATTTAGAATCTGGAATTTGCGTTTTTCAATCTAAATTACATTGTGTATTTTCAATTTCAATTACATTTTGCAGTATTTTGAACCTTAATTGATCTTCGAACCTCACTGTCGACCGTTCATGATTTGGTTTTCCGTGGTTTCACACTTCTACTCCAGGAAAATGTGTACAGGTAGCTAATGGCTACAACTTCCTCTCCCAGGAGCTCGCAACTTGTAGGACGTGGGTTAGCGACCACAGGACCCTTACTGAGTACAGCATTGCTTCCGCTTTCTTGAACGGCTCCTGTCCTTTTTTTCCTATCAACCTGAGTAATTTGAAACCACCATACATTTTGTAAGCATTTTCAATTTCACCTGTATTTTGTAAGTAATTTGAATTTCAATTACACTTTGTGAGTACCGGTATTTACAATCTAAAATGTGCGTTTTTCAATCTAAATTACATTGTGTATTGTCAATTTCAATTACATTTTGTCACTATTTTGAACTTCAATTACATTTCGAACCTCAGTGTTGACAGTCCTTGAAATGGTTTTCCGTGGTTTCACACTTCTACTCCAAGAGAATGCCTGAATGGTACTTTCTGACAGGCCACGGCTGCTTCCTACCCAAATCCTTATTCTGGATCATTCATGTTCATCCAATCCATCTCTCATCCCTGCAAGCAGATCACCGACGGGCGTTGACTAGAAAGACCTTCACTCAGCTTCTCAAGAGATCACACGACAAAATAAAAAATGTAAGGGATTATTATTATTATTATTATTATTATTATTATTATTAGGTTAATGTGAAAGTTCATCGTTCTGTCTTTTCTTTCACAGGTGTAATTTATTTCTAGAAAAAGGTGGTATATAAGGGACCTTCAGCAAGAATATTTTCAGATAACTGTTAGCTCTTGAGCTGGTTACATCGTGAAAAGTCGTCTAAGTAGCTGATTATATTTAACATAGCATCTATGCCTGCATCCCTATCTACCATTTAGAGGCTATTAGAACGCTCAAAATTATGACCATTGTATTTAGATCTTATATTTCCAAAACAAAACTTCAAGAATTAAAATTATCCGAATATTAGTTTAGCGTCTAGGGGTATAAATACCACCATGTTATTCTTATGAAAGAATAATGCTGTGAGTACATATCTTTTTTCACTGATAAGTAGCAAATGTCGAACGTCATACACAACCTTGTAACAAGATTCTACATGTCTCTATAGTGGTATTTCTGTAAGAGGTTAAGCCCTGAGTGTATTAGGGTAGAGTATATTAGGGGATGTATATCAAGGATAATTTCAGTTGACTCCGATCTCTCAAACAGATCACATCGTCTTAAAAGTGTTCTAAGGATTCATTCTACGGCCTTGTGATATACAGTAAGTAGCTGATTATATTTAACATAGCATCAAAGCCTGCATCCCTATCTCTCAATTAGAGGTTACTAGAACGTTTAAAATTATCACCATTGTATTTAGATCGTATATTTCCAAAACAAAACTTCATGAATTAAAATTATCCAAATATTAGTTTAGCGTATAGGGGGTATAAATACCACCATGTTATTCTTATGAAAAAATAATACCGTTAGTACATATCTTTTTTCACTCATAACCTTGTGTTAAGATTCTACATGTCTCTATAGTGGTATTTCTGTAGGAAGTTAACCACCGGTTGTATTAGGGTAGAGTATATTTGGGGATGTATATCAAGGATAATTTCAGTTGACTCTGATCTCTCAAACAGATCACATCGTGAAAGAACGTCTCACCGACCAGTCTACAGCCTTGTACTACGCAGTAAGCAGCTGTTGGCCTCCACTAGGGTATATTAGGGGACCCTTAGCAAGAATACAATCAGTTGACTACTACCTCTTACGGTGATCACATCGTGGAAGACCGTCTCACCCACCAGTACTACGCAGTAAGCAGCAGTTAGCCTTGACTAGGGAATATTAGAGGACCCTTAGCAAGCATATCGCCAGTGGACTACTACCTCTCACAGTGTTCACATCGTGAAAGACCGTCTCACCGTCCAGTCTACAGCCTTATCATACGCAGTAAGTTTTAACATAGCATCTAGGGTTGTATCCAATCTGTAATTTAGAGGCTACTAGTAAGTTCAAAATTATGACTCACGTATTTAGATGGTATATTTCCAAAACGAAACTTGAAGATTTATAAAAATCGCAATAATTGTTTAGTCTCCATGGGCCTCAATGTAAGCCATGTTATTATTATGAAAGAATACCACTGCGTGCATATCTGTGGTATTTACATGTAAATAGTGTATGTTCAGTCATAGAATATGTAAGCTGTAAGCATGTGTATTCGTTTAGGAAAGCTCAGGGGATTGAAACGCTGTTTTAGGTGACAGTCAGGGATGTTTGTAAATTCAATGTTAGATTGTAAGCAGTAAGTCATAGAATACATTTTTATTATTATTATTTTATAGTATTATAAATATTATTATTGCCAACAATGTAAAAAAGTTTATCTTACCTCTTAAATATATTGTATCCTATAAACAGTTTACACAACTGTTCTCAACTAGGTTGATGGGAAAGTACAGCGCTCTGTCTCTCTTTTTCACAGGTGTGATTTATTTCTTAAAAAAATCAACTGTTATCAGAAAAGAACATCCATCATGGAGCAAACTATTCCAAGCTATATATGCAAAGTGTGTGGAAAAACTTTTGTTCGAGACTATGTTAGAAAGCGTCATGAAGTATCGTGTGGACAATTCCATCAATGTAAAACCTGTGGAATCAAATTCAACAATGCTTACAACGGACGTCGTCATGAAGAATGTTGTAATGTTATGTCATCAGCCAAAATACAAAAATCTGAACCTACAAAACATCACCTACTCTCAATGGTTCCTGATAAAAACGGACTTAATGAATATGAAACGTCTTTTGATTGTCGTCTAAAATCCTATTTTATACGGTGTGATACGTGTAAGGATTTAAATTCATACCTCAACGAGTCCAAGCATAAAATAATCCATGTTATACAAAAAGAACAAGCGAACCACAAGTCGTTAAAAGTTAATCTTGTGGCTGAATGTAGATTTATTCATACATCTACCAATGAAATTACAGATCGTGCTTTTAAAACTCGTAATCAGGCCATATTTTTGGAAACAGATTTAAGTAGTTTCTTGGAAACGCAATTTAAAAAGTTAACCATGGAAATGGAGGAATCCGAGCTAAAAGGCAGTAATTGGGCTTTGCTAGCAGTTGAAGGAGTGCGATTGAAAATAAATAAGTATAATCCCTTGCGTGGTAGCACATATATTCCTTTACCAGCAGCTGTAAATGCAAAAAAAGCTTGCATTAATCCACAAAACTTGAAAGATGAAAGGTGTTTTATGTATGCCATTTTAGCAAAACTGGTTAAAAAGGATGCTCAACGCGTTAGTAAATACAAGGACCTGGAAAACAAGTATGATTTTTCAGTCGTTTCGTTCCCTACATCGCTAGCTGACATTACGAAATTTGAGAAAGCCAACAACATATCCATTAATGTATTTGGACTGGAAGAAGATAACAAACTGTTTCCTCTAAAGGTTGTAGATCAAGAGCTACAAGACCACCGCGACCTTCTTCTGCTAAGTTCATCATCTGGCCAGAACCACTACGTCTTTATCAAAGATTTTGATAAACTAGTAGGACATCAGATCACCCACCATGGACATAAGATATATACGTGTAAACGGTGTTTTACTCACTTTGATAATCAATATGGTCAACGAGGGATAGATAAACTAAAAGAACATAGAGCTTTGTGTGTCCTGCATGACATTGCTAGGGTTGAAATGCCTATTAAAAACCCAATTCTCAAGTTCTTAAATGTGGAAAAAATGCTTAGAATACCTTACGTTATCTATGCAGATTTTGAAAGTATACTTTTACCATACCAAACATGTCTACCTAATCCTGAGGCAAGTTATACAGTCCCATACCAGAGCCATGTTCCAATGAGCTTTGGTGTATATGTTAAACCCTCGCCAGCTGTGGAACATATAAAGACAAACCTTCCGAGCCAGCCTTTTATTTATCGTGGATCTGACGCTGCAGAAAAGTTTATGGACTGTTTGATATCGATAGCTAATGAAATTGATCACCTTTACAGCTTAAATGTTCCAAAGGCTTTAACTCATGATCAAGAAGCAGAGTTCCAATCTTCTGAAACCTGTTATTTATGCTATAAAACATTTACCAAAGAGGACTGGAAAGTTAGAGATCATTGTCATATTACAGGCGAATATCGTGGAAGCGCTCATAATAACTGTAATTTGAGGTGTAAAACACGTTACCCTGTTCCCGTATTTCTACATAATATGAGTGGATACGATGCAAATTTCATTGTAAAACAGTTGGGATGTACTACTGAGAGAGTGGACGTTATCCCTAACTCTCAAGAAAATTACATCTCCTTCACCAAATATGTAGGAAATGTTAAGCTTCGATTTGTGGATACGTTTCGGTTGATGCCTAGTAGTTTGGAAAACTTAGTTACAAACTTAACATCATACCCTGAAACAGACAAGTACTTTGGGAAAGAAAATGCAACGCTCATGACTCGTAAAGGCGTATTTCCTTATGATTACATTGATTCTTGGGAAAAGTTAAGTGAGACGTGTTTACCTCCAAAAGAAGCATTCTTTAACAAATTAAGTCAAGAAGATGTTAGTAAGGAAGACTATGAACATGCCGAAAATGTCTGGAATCAGTTCAAAATTAAAACTCTAGGGGAATATAGTGACCTTTACCTAACTTCAGATGTACTCCTTCTTGCAGACAGCTTTGAAACATTTAGAAACAAAACATTAGAAACACATCGAGTGGATGCCGCACACTTCTTTACTTCACCTGGTTTAAGTTTCGAGGCAATGCTCCTTTACACTGGCATTGAACTGGAATTGCTACAGGATTACGATCAGATTCTTTTAATAGAGTCTGGAATACGTGGAGGCATATGCCAGGTTTCTCATAGGTATGCTGAAGCTAACAATAAATACATGGAAACATATGATTCCGAGAAACCATCGCAGTTTATTACCTATGATGATGCCAACAACCAATACGGGTGGGCTATGTGCCACTCCCTTCCTTACGGTGGATTTCAGTGGGTTTCTCCAGATACCATTGATCTAAAAACGCTAAAGGAAGACGATCCTGTTGGATACATTCTAGACATTGATGTCGATTATCCATCCAACCTTCATGATTTACACAACGATTTACCTTTCCTACCAGAGTGTATACAACCTAAGGATTCGTCTCTCAAAAAACTAATTCCTCATCTTGGAAATCGAAGGCGGTACGTTGTTCATTACATGTCACTTAAACAGGCTCTAAATCATGGACTAAAATTGATAAAAATTCATCGTGTGTTAAAGTTTCAACAGAGACCTTGGCTAAAGGCATACGTAGATTTTAATAACAACCTTCGAAAACAAGCTAAAAATGATTTTGAGAAAAATCTTTACAAATTATTTAACAATGCAATTTTTGGAAAAACAATGGAAAATATTCGTAAAAGAATAGATATACGTCTTGTAACTGACAGCAAAAGAGCTGAAAAGCTAATCGCTAAACCAACATTTATCGACAGAACAATTTATGGTCCTAACCTAGCTGCATTCCACATGGCTAAACGTAGCATTGTATTCAATAAGCCTATATATATTGGAATGTGTATCCTGGATATTTCAAAAACTCTTATGTATTCACACCACTATGATGTCCTGCTACCCTATTATGGGATCGAAAATCTTAAACTCATGTATATGGACACAGACTCGTTTATATATTTGGTTAACACCCAAGATGTTTATCAAGACAAGTTGAAATTTTTAGAACACCTGGACACATCTGATTATCCTACTAATCACATATGTTACTCTTCATCAAACAAGAAAACTTTGGGAAAATTTAAAGACGAGGCTTGTGGACGTATTATTAAAGCATTTGCTGGACTTAGAGCTAAAATGTATGCTTTAAACATTAATGGACTAGAAATAAAAAAGATTAAAGGTATTAGCAAAGGTGTTGTCAAAAATTGTTTAAGTTTTCAAGATTATAAGGATTGTCTCATGAAGAACGAGGTAAAAAGAATACCGATGAACATTATCGCATCTAAACAACATAACATATCATCTGTAAAACTAAACAAAATTGCTTTGTGTCCTCGTGATGATAAACGAGTAATTGACTCTGATGGTATAGCTACACATGCTTATGGTCATTACAAAACCGTTGACCACACTTAAATAACTAAGTTATACATATCAAGTCAACAAAGTAATACAGTGTCTCCCAAACTTCATTGTGTTCAATGGAACCTACCAGATGTTGTGGTGGAATGAGGAGTGGAAAGGAAGTGGTCACCTTCCACACATACTCTCAGGTCTTGTACTTATAATTGAAAAGACCTCTGGCATAAGATTAATTTTTCCATAAGTCTGTGTGTGAATGAAAAGGTATCTAGCGTGAGATTGATTTCTCTGTAAGCCTGTGAGTGAATGAAAGGCTTATGGCACAAGATTGATTTCTCTGTAATTTTTGACGTGCTCTATATAAAAAAATGTATTGTATACATGTAATTGATCAAATGGATAAATAAAAATCTAATCTAAGGGCCTCTGGTGCTAGATTAATTTCTCCGTACGCCTGTGTGTGTGTGTTTGTGTGTGTGTGTTAACTCTGCCTCTAGGCTTAAGCCCTAGTGCTGGTCTCAAGCCCAGAGAAAAGAGGAGAGGCACAAAAGCATATACTTCTTTAAACTTAACTATAATGCGCGGTGCCCTTTACGAAGGGAGAGTAGACCTTTGAGGTGTATTCGTCATTCAAGATTGCAAACCTTGTTGATACACCTGTGATAAGAGTTTACGTATAGCATTTATAGTTAACTTACTGGAGTATCAGCTTCATGACATACTCAAGCTTTGACTGGCTGATGTTAAGCCCCTCACAGAGGGGGTGTAGAGTACTGGCTACAACTCTGTAAGACAAGGCTACAACCCTTGCGGTGTTGTTAACGGCGGTTTCTACCATTTTAACGTCCTGGTTGGCTTAACGTATGTGTGTAAAGCATATCCCACCATGTGTGTGAGAGCTGAAAAGGTGATAACAGTTAAATGTAAAATCAACTTTTGAATATTGATCAAGTGCAAAACTTGAAAAATGAAATAAATAAAAAAACGACAATATTGCAAATTGTAAATAACCGTGTGAGAAATATGAAAATAAAAAATGACTATTAAAAAAACATCATGCGCTAAGTCACTAGACGTTGAACAACCCCCCCCCCCCCTTCTTTCACCCTCGTACAAAATATAAATAATATCTTGGCTCAGAGCATCCATAATCCTAAGCTCGTTGTGAATGGCAGCCATCTTGCACATTAGCCCCTGCGCCAGCTATGACTCTCCCTCCCATAAGAATAACATAAGAGAGTTGCGCGTGGCAGCCATCTTGCACATTAGCCCCTGCGCCAGCTTCGGCTTATTATACCTACTCATGGAAGGTATGCATGGGAGCTATTCTAAAATTGGCACACATGTAGATAATACTATTTCAGTTTAATTTCCAGGAGGCCATACATGACAGTGTTGCCAAAATAATTTTAAGCCTTCTGATAGGTCCAATTTTTAAATACATATAACTTCTACACTATTAATTGTATTTCAACCGAATTTTGTATGTAATATGTGTACATGAACAGATATGACTGAGTGTATTCTTAAGAGCCACCAGGGCTGCCAACTGTTAATAATTGCTCTCTCTATTTTCTTCATTCAAATACCAATATATCTGAAAGTATGCAAGCCGACAGCTTTAAACTATGCACACGTATAGTACCTGACATTTTAGATTCATTTGGAGTAACTTATATACTGCAGTTCTACCAACATGATTCTAAGCCTGCTGATATGACCAATTTTAAAATACACATAACTTCTATACTATCAGTTGGATTTCAACCAAATTTCGTATGTGCTATGTGTATCATAACAGATATGACTATATGTATTCTTAAGAGCAATCAGGGCTGCCAACTGTTAATAAATGCTGTCTATATTTTTTACCCTAATATCAATATATCATAAAGTATGCAAGCCAACAGCTCTATACTTTGCACACGTATAGCACCTGACACTCTAGGTTAATTTGGAGTAATTAATATAAGTCAGTTCCATTCCTGACCCGGTCGGAGTCTGGAAGCAGGCTGTGGATTTCATTCAATATAAGTCAGTGCTGCCACCATGATTCTATGCTTGCTGATAGTTCCAATTTTAAAATACATGTAACTTCTATACTAACAAAATGGATTTCATCCAAAATTGGCACAACAAGATATCATAATATTTCCGATTAATTCTAACCAGCACACGCATGACATTGTTGCCAACATGCTTTTACGCCTGCTGATAGATCCAATGTCTAACTGCTTGTAACGTCAATTGGACTTCAACCAAATTTTGTATTCTGTACCTTAAGAGATGGAACTAAGGATATATTCAGTCACCAGGGCTGCCAACTGTAGTGCTCTATTAGGCTACATTATACCAGGCATATTTCGAACTAATTAGACAGGTTCATTAGATAGGTTCATATACTGTAGAATAATCATTGTCATGAAAAGTAGGCTCTTTAGTTCGTCACGGAACTTCTTGTTTACATTTAAATGAAAGACAATACCTTCTCAATATATCTGTTAAGTTTTATAAATAAATTCAGCGTTCTGGCAGAGATATAGCGTATTACTTGAGACCATGCACCTGTCTATCAATGGAATGTTTAATATTCAAATCTGTTTGCCCGAAAGTTGTTTTTATTTTTATTTCTTAGGAAGAACACAAAACCTCATGAACTATGTGATGAAACTCGGCAGATACATTCCAACCTATGACCCCTATAGGATGAGCCTCATTCATGAAATTATCTTAAAAATAATTGAGATATAGTTAAAAAATTAAACAAAAACTGTTCATTTTTTGAGGGACAAATTTAATATGTATTACAAATATCTGTACATAAAATATAACACTCATGGTGGTTCACCCTCGGTATTTATGCGTTTACTTTACATGAAAAAATGCATTCCATTCAGACTGGTAATTCTTGTTAAATCGTGTTTATTGCCATTCACGGAGTTTACAAAAACCACAAATATGATGCTTTCAGTAAATCACGAAATACTCTCTAAATTAGATGAAAGCTCTATGTATTTACTATACATAACTCTATGTTACATATTAGTGAAGCTATAATATGATTCGTAACTCTATGCAAAAATTCTCACTGACGGCGTATGAGCCCCCTTAATACCTCTTCATTTGTTTCTCTATCTACCCATCTAATCAGTTATTATGGAACAGCATTCAAGCAACAGCAACTGAAGCTTGATGCATATTTTTCAGCCTTCTTATTTACAATAATTTATAGTGATGCCTGCAACTAATGTGGTATGTACACTAAATGTAAATTACTGGTGGGCCCGTGCGAGCTTTCGCAACGTGAATGTAGGTTTATGGGGTAGTGGGGAAGAATGTGGGAGATCGAACTTTTAAATGTTGAAGAAATGTATTTATTGTTGTTAAACGGCATACGTACATGAGAAGAACACAAAGAATTATGTAGAACCGTGTTTTGTACTTGTCACAGCACCTCTTTGTAGACAATATTCGATGTTACAACGAATTCATCGGTTATTGTTTGCTCGGGAGTTTCTTCTACAGCAATTTTTACATTTGCAAAGGATTGAACCCTAGAGAAAGTCTCGGCGAGTCCACACCGGAGCCATCTGCTGAGAGACTCCTCAGCTAGCAGTACGCCGCGCTCCCACCAGATGGCTGCCCTGCGCTCTAGCGGCAGGCTCGTCTAGCAGTACGCCACGCTCCCACCAGATGGCTGCCACTACCGCGCTGCCCTGCGCTCTAGCGGCAGGCTCGCCAGGTTGCAGTGCTCCCATTGTAAATGTACATTTTTAAGGTATTTTATTTAATTGTGAGGCTTTTAAGGGGACCTCATAGGTAACGAACGTCCCATTTCATTCAATGTTAAAAGTGGACATATTTAGGTACACCCTGTAGACAAAATAACCATTACATTGTCTTTAAAAAATTCATGGATGTGGGGTGTCTCATGTTAAACAAAGCCATGCACATTCAGTACATTTGGAATAATGGGGTCTGAGAAATAAAATAAATAAATAAATAAATACGCGATGCATTTATTTTCAAAAATCAAAATTTTCAATGCTCTTCACACAAGTATTTACACTTCTACACAACATATTGACCTAAATTTGCATCACTTTCATTATTTGGGTGTAAAAAGTAAGTTTAGTAAGTTTCGTGGTTATAGCTCTCTTACTTTTCCAGAAATGTGTACCTAAAACTGAAAAAATCACTTTTCTGGTAATTTCAATTTAAAAGTTTTACACATGAAAATAGTGCATTGCCTTCATAATTAGAACAATCCTGCCCCATAATCTGGATCATCTGCATCATTGGCTTCTTCCATCTTCCTTTTAGTGTTCCTCTGATGCTTTCTGGTATCTTGCCAAGAAACGTTGGTTCGTTTTTCAGCCTCGATCACTCGCTGGTGGCTATATCGTTGAGGGCTGATTGTGTGTTGACACCCGGTTCAATACCTAACAGCTTGTACCAACATTCATTCAATTCGGTTTCACCATATTTGAATTGATAGGGGGAATCGATTTGCACACATACATGGCCGCCATCTGCAAATTATTGGGCTGATGACCTTATAGTTTGGTCAAAATATGCTTCCTACATAAAGGTATGTTGTTGCAAAATTCGGTAGAGATCAGATGATTAGGTTAGTCGTAATTTGATTTAAGTTTTGAACATTTCGGTTGCCACCATTACGTTTCCGTCAAGATAGCGGTGACATAAAACATGACATTCAGGTGCCCTTTCCTAGTGCTACCTCTGTACCAAATTTCGTTCAATTCGGGTTTGCACTCACTGTTTCATATTCCATAGCCCGGTCAAGTTAGACATGCAAGGTTACACAAATTCGCATAGAGCTGGAATTTTGTACTAATGGTCGAAACATCATTATAAATGAAATGTGAAAAGTCCCCATCGATCCGACAACGGCAAAAAAATTATTCAAGGTCAAATTTCGAAAATATGAGTTTTTTACGTTTTTCAGCCAAACGGTAAGTTTTATCATAAAAATAGATCAGACTAAAATTGTAGATCATGCATGTCATTATCTATAGAAAATTGTCTGAACACTTTTTCTCCTAATAGTCACCGTTTTTGAGATATAACGATTCAAAAAGTTGAAAAAGTTGTATTCTTCATAATATGCACACGTTTCCACGCCACCTGTGAGGTAATGTACTTGGCGCAGTTTTTTCAACGTGGTTTCCCCGGTAGGTCTATTCCATTATCTATTGTGATCCTGTTTAATTCAATAATATTTAATGATAAAAAATGGTACTATTGGAAATGATGAAAGCGGTGTGAATTTTAAGAAATTGGGGGAATTTATTCGGAATCATCTAATATTTCTGTTTCCTCATGTTCTTGTTCTTCTTTTTTTCTTCTTGCTCTTCTTCTTCTTCTTCTTCTTCTTGCTCTTCTTCTTCTTCTTCTTCTTCTTGCTGCTGGGTGCAGGAAAATTGTCCTAACAGCGATGAATCACATGTCTCCTCGCTGATATCGTATGAACACTCTTCTGATGGCAAATCAACATTGGAGCATGACTGGCCTTGACAACTGGCACATGCTAATGAACAAAATAATCCAACTTTTTTGCAGCCGCATTTAGCATTACATCCCTTTTTACAATTGCAAAAAAAAATTGTTGAGGAGTTTTTCGGTGCAGGTGGGAGTAAAGTCTGGATTGGTTCCAATGTATTGTCGATTAACCTCCAACCCCACTCTTCTGGGTCTAGTTGATTACCAAGCCACACTTGAACTTGATAATATACCCGAAATAGATGTTGATGAGCAGAAGCAGAGGTTGGAGGAAGACAAGGCAATTGCACTTGTTTTTTGTTCCAACTGATGTTGAGCTTTCCCAGGTTTTAAAAAATAAATAATTTCTTCGGTTGGAGTTCGAGCAGTAAGTAAATATCAGTAAGTCTATGTCTTCACCAACAACAATAGTTGTATTTGTCAAGTTGAACTGTTCTATTGCTCTTTCAATTGTCAGGACATCAGCAATTGTAATGCTAAATGCGGCTGCAAAGAAGTTGGATTATTCTGTTCATTAGCATGTACCAGTTGTCAAGGCCAGTCATGCTCCAATGTTGATTTGATACGATATCAGAGAGGAGACATGTGATTCATCGCTGTTAGGACAATTTACCTGCACCCAGCAGGAAGCAGAAGAAGAAGAGCAAGAAGAGGAGGAACAAGAAGAAGAACAAGAACATGAGGAAGCAGAAATATTAGATGGTTCCCCCAATTTCTTAAAATTCACACCGCTTTCATCATTTCCAATAGTACCATTTTTTATTACTAGCGGACCCGTGCGATAGATCTCGCACCACGCTTTCCCCAATAGGTTTATAATTAGAGACTTAAGGAGAAAGGTTGTTATGATTTTATTTCAACCAATTGATTATACAACACTATTTACATTTCATTTCAGAATTCCAAGTTTTACGTTCCCTAACTTAAGAAGGCAATCACTGAAAATTGGATCATCATAACACTCACCGGTTATTCGATATTTATGAAATTATACGATTTGAGTATTCATTTCTTTGATTTACTGTTTCTAAAATTCATGAACAATGATAAAGGAAAGACCTCAGATGTTAAAAAAAGACATGAAACAGGCAACACAGCGGTTAAAATGTGAAGTGGACAGCAATTATGGAGCGTGTTTTCCTACAGCAACAGTATCTGCAAATAGCACACTTATTTTTGAAAGTCACTTTTTAAAGAAAGTATAGATATTTATGAAATTAGAGTGCAATTTGTCACTGCTAATGTCTATTCTCTTTCATTAGAATGCTCATTTGTCACGATCGGTCTCTTGTAAGCGCCGGAGGAGGGATCTATACTACTGAAATAATAGACTATATATGATTAAATATTATTGAATTAAATAGGATCACAATAGATAGTGGAATAGGCCTACCGGGGAATCCACGTTTAAAAAACGCCAAGTAAACTACCTCACATGTGGCGTGGAAACGTGTGCATATAATGAAGAATACAACTTTTTCAACTTTTTGAATCGTTATCTCAAAAACGGTGACTCTTAGGAGAAGAAGTGTTGAGACAATTTGTATGGATAATTGCATGATCTACAAGTTTAGTCCGATCTATTTTTATGATAAAACTTACCGTTTGGCTGAAATACGCAAAAATACCATATTTTCGAACTTTGGCCTTGAATTTTTTTTTTTGCCGTTGTCGGATCGATGGAGACTTTTCAAATTTCATTTATAATGGTGTTTAGACCATTAGTACAAATTTTCAGCTCTATGCGAATTTTTGTAACCTTACGCCTTTTTTTTTTTTTTTTGTTAACTTGACCGGGCTATCAGTAATAGTTCCTTTAGACTCACCACACAGACTTATTTTAGAGAAGTACTGAGTACCTCTAAATTTAGCACTGGGGGAAAACTTCTTTATCCTAGGCATTGTAAGATCTATATTTTTCACACAATTCAACACATGCACTCAAATGACAAACCAGCTGAGAACTGACAAGTTTTCCCGCCCAAACTCCTTATCCAGAGAATAAACAGGCGAACTGCGCATACAGTACTGCCAATACACGTATTGAAATATTACCTTTATGAGAAATATGCTTCTGTGACACTGCTATGTATTTTGGTTTCGGCATGTATAAAAGGGGCGTGGCACTATGGCACAAAATAATGTATATTTCAAAAACTAACAGTCCGATCTTCATGAAACAAACTAAGATTTGTTCCGAAAAGTGTGATTAATAAAACTAAACATTAAAATAAAAATCCCAAATTTGACCCCTTTAGGCGACAAGGTCCCCTTAAAGAGGAAGTGAGTGCGTTTCGGGCACACATGGGGTTATGCGGAACTTGAAGGTACCCCATATGTGTAGGTTGGTGTTAACAGGACCTTATTTTCGGTACAAAACTGGAATGGGACCTTAGCAGAATAATATAGGGAGGATATGTATTATGTAATCCGCCTTGGCAATGCTATAAACAATGATATCCTCTTCAGCGTTAATATTTGGTTTTCGGTAGGTAATTTATTGTGATAAACTTTATACGTAAAGTTGTTAACAATAAATCAGTTCTCTGTAGTGTTCTTTCGTGAGAAAATCATCAAAAGCTTCAAACATTTGTTTTCCCAAATGAGTAGGACCAGGGTTGGATTTACCAATAGGCCCAAGGGGGCGCACCATGTTGAGGGGCACAAAATAAATACACAATTTCTTTTGACAGAAAAATTCCATAAAATGTTATTTTGTCACTTTTCCAATTTATAATGTGTCCATCATTTTCCAACAAATGTTTTGCAACAGCAGATTTTTCGTCTTCAGCTTTACAACAGGAATGTTTTATGATTTATTAGGAGAACATTTAAGACTTGAATATTAATATCATAGTGTAGGCTATATGTATTGGTTGGTTTAGGGGCTGCACAACGCGGCCATGTAGTCCCGTGTAGGCTATATGTATTGGTTGGTTTAGGGGCTGCACAACGCGGCCATGTAGCCCCGTGTAGGCTATATGTATTGGTTGGTTTAGGGGCTGCACAACGCGGCCATGTAGCCCCGTGTAGGCTATATGTATTGGTTGGTTTAGGGGCTGCACAACGCGGCCATGTAGCCCCGTGTAGGCTATATGTATTGGTTGGTTTAGGGGCTGCACAACGCGGCCATGTAGCCCCGTGTAGGCTATATGTATTGGTTGGTTTAGGGGCTGCACAACGCGGCCATGTAGCCCCGTGTAGGCTATATGTATTGGTTGGTTTAGGGGCTGCACAACGCGGCCATGTAGCCCCGTGTAGGCTATATGTATTGGTTGGTTTAGGGGCTGCACAACGCGGCCATGTAGCCCCGTGTAGGCTATATGTATTGGTTGGTTTAGGGGCTGCACAACGCGGCCATGTAGCCCCGTGTAGGCTATATGTATTGGTTGGTTTAGGGGCTGCACAACGCGGCCATGTAGCCCCGTGTAGGCTATATGTATTGGTTGGTTTAGGGGCTGCACAACGCGGCCATGTAGTCCCGTGTAGGCTATATGTATTGGTTGGTTTAGGGGCTGCACAACGCGGCCATGTAGCCCCGTGTAGGCTATATGTATTGGTTGGTTTAGGGGCTGCACAACGCGGCCATGTAGCCCCGTGTAGGCTATATGTATTGGTTGGTTTAGGGGCTGCACAACGCGGCCATGTAGCCCCGTGTAGGCTATATGTATTGGTTGGTTTAGGGGCTGCACAACGCGGCCATGTAGCCCCGTGTAGGCTATATGTATTGGTTGGTTTAGGGGCTGCACAACGCGGCCATGTAGCCCCGTGTAGGCTATATGTATTGGTTGGTTTAGGGGCTGCACAACGCGGCCATGTAGTCCCGTGTAGGCTATATGTATTGGTTGGTTTAGGGGCTGCACAACGCGGCCATGTAGCCCCGTGTAGGCTATATGTATTGGTTGGTTTAGGGGCTGCACAACGCGGCCATGTAGCCCCGTGTAGGCTATATGTATTGGTTGGTTTAGGGGCTGCACAACGCGGCCATGTAGCCCCGTGTAGGCTATATGTATTGGTTGGTTTAGGGGCTGCACAACGCGGCCATGTAGCCCCGTGTAGGCTATATGTATTGGTTGGTTTAGGGGCTGCACAACGCGGCCATGTAGCCCCGTGTAGGCTATATGTATTGGTTGGTTTAGGGGCTGCACAACGCGGCCATGTAGCCCCGTGTAGGCTATATGTATTGGTTGGTTTAGGGGCTGCACAACGCGGCCATGTAGCCCCGTGTAGGCTATATGTATTGGTTGGTTTAGGGGCTGCACAACGCGGCCATGTAGCCCCATGTAGGCTATATGTATTGGTTGGTTTAGGGGCTGCACAACGCGGCCATGTAGTCCCGTGTAGGCTATATGTATTGGTTGGTTTAGGGGCTGCACAACGCGGCCATGTAGCCCCGTGTAGGCTATATGTATTGGTTGGTTTAGGGGCTGCACAACGCGGCCATGTAGCCCCGTGTAGGCTATATGTATTGGTTGGTTTAGGGGCTGCACAACGCGGCCATGTAGCCCCGTGTAGGCTATATGTATTGGTTGGTTTAGGGGCTGCACAACGCGGCCATGTAGCCCCGTGTAGGCTATATGTATTGGTTGGTTTAGGGGCTGCACAACACGGCCATGTAGCCCCGTGTAGGCTATATAGATTGGTTGGTTTAGGGGCTGCACAACGCGGCCATGTAGCCCCGTGTAGGCTATATGTATTGGTTGGTTTAGGGGCTGCACAACGCGGCCATGTAGCCCCGTGTAGGCTATATGTATTGGTTGGTTTAGGGGCTGCACAACTCGGCCATGTAGCCCCGTGTAGGCTGTATGTATTGGTTGGTTTAGGGGCTGCACAACGCGGCCATGTAGCCCCGAGTAGGCTATATGTATTGGTTGGTTTAGGGGCTGCACAACGCGGCCATGTAGCCCCGTGTAGGCTATATGTATTGGTTGGTTTAGGGGCTGCACAACGCGGCCATGTAGCCCCGTGTAGGCTATATGTATTGGTTGGTTTAGGGGCTGCACAACGCGGCCATGTAGCCCCGTGTAGGCTATATGTATTGGTTGGTTTAGGGGCTGCACAACGCGGCCATGTAGCCCCGTGTAGGCTATATGTATTGGTTGGTTTAGGGGCTGCACAACGCGGCCATGTAGTCCCGTGTAGGCTATGTGTATTGGTTGGTTTAGGGGCTGCACAACGCGGCCATGTAGCCCCTTGTAGGCTATATGTATTGGTTGGTTTAGGGGCTGCACAACGCGGCCATGTAGCCCCGTGTAGGCTATATGTATTAGTTGGTTTAGGGGCTGCACAACGCGGCCATGTATCCCCGTGTAGGCTATATGTATTGGTTGGTTTAGGGGCTGCACAACGCGGCCATGTAGCCCCGTGTAGGCTATATGTATTGGTTGGTTTAGGGGCTGCACAACGCGGCCATGTAGCCCCGTGTAGGCTATATGTATTGGTTGGTTTAGGGGCTGCACAACGCGGCCATGTAGCCCCGTGTAGGCTATATGTATTGGTTGGTTTAGGGGCTGCACAACGCGGCCATGTAGCCCCGTGTAGGCTATATGTATTGGTTGGTTTAGGGGCTGCACAACGCGGCCATGTAGCCCCGTGTAGGCTATATGTATTGGTTGGTTTAGGGGCTGCACAACGCGGCCATGTAGCCCCGTGTAGGCTATATGTATTGGTTGGTTTAGGGGCTGCACAACGCGGCCATGTAGCCCCGTGTAGGCTATATGTATTGGTTGGTTTAGGGGCTGCACAACGCGGCCATGTAGCCCCGTGTAGGCTATATGTATTGGTTGGTTTAGGGGCTGCACAACGCGGCCATGTAGCCCCGTGTAGGCTATATGTATTGGTTGGTTTAGGGGCTGCACAACGCGGCCATGTAGCCCCGTGTAGGCTATATGTATTGGTTGGTTTAGGGGCTGCACAACGCGGCCATGTAGCCCCGTGTAGGCTATATGTATTGGTTGGTTTAGGGGCTGCACAACGCGGCCATGTAGCCCCGTGTAGGCTATATGTATTGGTTGGTTTAGGGGCTGCACAACGCGGCCATGTAGCCCCGTGTAGGCTATATGTATTGGTTGGTTTAGGGGCTGCACAACGCGGCCATGTAGCCCCGTGTAGGCTATATGTATAGGTTGGTTTAGGGGCTGCACAACGCGGCCATGTAGCCCCGTGTAGGCTATATGTATTGGTTGGTTTAGGGGCTGCACAACGCGGCCATGTAGCCCCGTGTAGGCTATATGTATTGGTTGGTTTAGGGGCTGCACAACGCGGCCATGTAGCCCCGTGTAGGCTATATGTATTGGTTGGTTTAGGGGCTGCACAACGCGGCCATGTAGCCCCGTGTAGGCTATATGTATTGGTTGGTTTAGGGGCTGCACAACGCGGCCATGTAGCCCCGTGTAGGCTATATGTATTGGTTGGTTTAGGGGCTGCACAACGCGGCCATGTAGCCCCGTGTAGGCTATATGTATTGGTTGGTTTAGGGGCTGCACAACGCGGCCGTGTAGCCCCGTGTAGGCTATATGTATTGGTTGGTTTAGGGGCTGCACAACGCGGCCATGTAGCCCCGTGTAGGCTATATGTATTGGTTGGTTTAGGGGCTGCACAACGCGGCCATGTAGCCCCGTGTAGGCTATATGTATTGGTTGGTTTAGGGGCTGCACAACGCGGCCATGTAGCCCCGTGTAGGCTATATGTATTGGTTGGTTTAGGGGCTGCACAACGCGGCCATGTAGCCCCGTGTAGGCTATATGTATTGGTTGGTTTAGGGGCTGCACAACGCGGCCATGTAGCCCCGTGTAGGCTATATGTATTGGTTGGTTTAGGGGCTGCACAACGCGGCCATGTAGCCCCGTGTAGGCTATATGTATTGGTTGGTTTAGGGGCTGCACAACGCGGCCATGTAGCCCCGTGTAGGCTATATGTATTGGTTGGTTTAGGGGCTGCACAACGCGGCCATGTAGCCCCGTGTAGGCTATATGTATTGGTTGGTTTAGGGGCTGCACAACGCGGCCATGTAGCCCCGTGTAGGCTATATGTATTGGTTGGTTTAGGGGCTGCACAACGCGGCCATGTAGCCCCGTGTAGGCTATATGTATTGGTTGGTTTAGGGGCTGCACAACGCGGCCATGTAGTCCCGTGTAGGCTATATGTATTGGTTGGTTTAGGGGCTGCACAACGCGGCCATGTAGCCCCGTGTAGGCTATATGTATTGGTTGGTTTAGGGGCTGCACAACGCGGCCATGTAGCCCCGTGTAGGCTATATGTATTGGTTGGTTTAGGGGCTGCACAACGCGGCCATGTAGCCCCGTGTAGGCTATATGTATTGGTTGGTTTAGGGGCTGCACAACGCGGCCATGTAGCCCCGTGTAGGCTATATGTATTGGTTGGTTTAGGGGCTGCACAACGCGGCCATGTAGCCCCGTGTAGGCTATATGTATTGGTTGGTTTAGGGGCTGCACAACGCGGCCATGTAGCCCCGTGTAGGCTATATGTATTGGTTGGTTTAGGGGCTGCACAACGCGGCCATGTAGCCCCGTGTAGGCTATATGTATTGGTTGGTTTAGGGGCTGCACAACGCGGCCATGTAGCCCCGTGTATGCTATATGTATTGGTTGGTTTAGGGGCTGCACAACGCGGCCATGTAGCCCCGTGTAGGCTATATGTATTGGTTGGTTTAGGGGCTGCACAACGCGGCCATGTAGCCCCGTGTAGGCTATATGTATTGGTTGGTTTAGGGGCTGCACAACGCGGCCATGTAGTCCCGTGTAGGCTATATGTATTGGTTGGTTTAGGGGCTGCACAACGCGGCCATGTAGCCCCGTGTAGGCTATATGTATTGGTTGGTTTAGGGGCTGCACAACGCGGCCATGTAGCCCCGTGTAGGCTATATGTATTGGTTGGTTTAGGGGCTGCACAACGCGGCCATGTAGTCCCGTGTAGGCTATATGTATTGGTTGGTTTAGGGGCTGCACAACGCGGCCATGTAGCCCCGTGTAGGCTATATGTATTGGTTGGTTTAGGGGCTGCACAACGCGGCCATGTAGCCCCGTGTAGGCTATATGTATTGGTTGGTTTAGGGGCTGCACAACGCGGCCATGTAGCCCCGTGTAGGCTATATGTATTGGTTGGTTTAGGGGCTGCACAACGCGGCCATGTAGCCCCGTGTAGGCTATATGTATTGGTTGGTTTAGGGGCTGCACAACGCGGCCATGTAGCCCCGTGTAGGCTATATGTATTGGTTGGTTTAGGGGCTGCACAACGCGGCCATGTAGCCCCGTGTAGGCTATATGTATTGGTTGGTTTAGGGGCTGCACAACGCGGCCATGTAGTCCCGTGTAGGCTATATGTATTGGTTGGTTTAGGGGCTGCACAACGCGGCCATGTAGCCCCGTGTAGGCTATATGTATTGGTTGGTTTAGGGGCTGCACAACGCGGCCATGTAGCCCCGTGTAGGCTATATGTATTGGTTGGTTTAGGGGCTGCACAACGCGGCCATGTAGCCCCGTGTAGGCTATATGTATTGGTTGGTTTAGGGGCTGCACAACGCGGCCATGTAGTCCCGTGTAGGCTATATGTATTGGTTGGTTTAGGGGCTGCACAACGCGGCCATGTAGCCCCGTGTAGGCTATATGTATTGGTTGGTTTAGGGGCTGCACAACGCGGCCATGTAGCCCCGTGTAGGCTATATGTATTGGTTGGTTTAGGGGCTGCACAACGCGGCCATGTAGCCCCGTGTAGGCTATATGTATTGGTTGGTTTAGGGGCTGCACAACGCGGCCATGTAGCCCCGTGTAGGCTATATGTATTGGTTGGTTTAGGGGCTGCACAACGCGGCCATGTAGCCCCGTGTAGGCTATATGTATTGGTTGGTTTAGGGGCTGCACAACGCGGCCATGTAGCCCCGTGTAGGCTATATGTATTGGTTGGTTTAGGGGCTGCACAACGCGGCCATGTAGCCCCGTGTAGGCTATATGTATTGGTTGGTTTAGGGGCTGCACAACGCGGCCATGTAGCCCCGTGTAGGCTATATGTATTGGTTGGTTTAGGGGCTGCACAACGCGGCCATGTAGCCCCGTGTAGGCTATATGTATTGGTTGGTTTAGGGGCTGCACAACGCGGCCATGTAGCCCCGTGTAGGCTATAGGTATTGGTTGGTTTAGGGGCTGCACAACGCGGCCATGTAGCCCCGTGTAGGCTATATGTATTGGTTGGTTTAGGGGCTGCACAACGCGGCCATGTAGTCCCGTGTAGGCTATATGTATTGGTTGGTTTAGGGGCTGCACAACGCGGCCATGTAGCCCCGTGTAGGCTATATGTATTGGTTGGTTTAGGGGCTGCACAACGCGGCCATGTAGCCCCGTGTAGGCTATATGTATTGGTTGGTTTAGGGGCTGCACAACGCGGCCATGTAGCCCCGTGTAGGCTATATGTATTGGTTGGTTTAGGGGCTGCACAACGCGGCCATGTAGCCCCGTGTAGGCTATATGTATTGGTTGGTTTAGGGGCTGCACAACGCGGCCATGTAGCCCCGTGTAGGCTATATGTATTGGTTGGTTCAGGGGCTGCACAACGCAGCCATGTAGCCCCGTGTAGGCTATATGTATTGGTTGGTTTAGGGGCTGCACAACGCGGCCATGTAGCCCCGTGTAGGCTATATGTATTGGTTGGTTTAGGGGCTGCACAACGCGGCCATGTAGCCCCGTGTATGCTATATGTATTGGTTGGTTTAGGGGCTGCACAACGCGGCCATGTAGCCCCGTGTAGGCTATATGTATTGGTTGGTTTAGGGGCTGCACAACGCGGCCATGTAGCCCCGTGTAGGCTATATGTATTGGTTGGTTTAGGGGCTGCACAACGCGGCCATGTAGTCCCGTGTAGGCTATATGTATTGGTTGGTTTAGGGGCTGCACAACGCGGCCATGTAGCCCCGTGTAGGCTATATGTATTGGTTGGTTTAGGGGCTGCACAACGCGGCCATGTAGCCCCGTGTAGGCTATATGTATTGGTTGGTTTAGGGGCTGCACAACGCGGCCATGTAGTCCCGTGTAGGCTATATGTATTGGTTGGTTTAGGGGCTGCACAACGCGGCCATGTAGCCCCGTGTAGGCTATATGTATTGGTTGGTTTAGGGGCTGCACAACGCGGCCATGTAGCCCCGTGTAGGCTATATGTATTGGTTGGTTTAGGGGCTGCACAACGCGGCCATGTAGCCCCGTGTAGGCTATATGTATTGGTTGGTTTAGGGGCTGCACAACGCGGCCATGTAGCCCCGTGTAGGCTATATGTATTGGTTGGTTTAGGGGCTGCACAACGCGGCCATGTAGCCCCGTGTAGGCTATATGTATTGGTTGGTTTAGGGGCTGCACAACGCGGCCATGTAGCCCCGTGTAGGCTATATGTATTGGTTGGTTTAGGGGCTGCACAACGCGGCCATGTAGTCCCGTGTAGGCTATATGTATTGGTTGGTTTAGGGGCTGCACAACGCGGCCATGTAGCCCCGTGTAGGCTATATGTATTGGTTGGTTTAGGGGCTGCACAACGCGGCCATGTAGCCCCGTGTAGGCTATATGTATTGGTTGGTTTAGGGGCTGCACAACGCGGCCATGTAGCCCCGTGTAGGCTATATGTATTGGTTGGTTTAGGGGCTGCACAACGCGGCCATGTAGCCCCGTGTAGGCTATATGTATTGGTTGGTTTAGGGGCTGCACAACGCGGCCATGTAGCCCCGTGTAGGCTATATGTATTGGTTGGTTTAGGGGCTGCACAACGCGGCCATGTAGCCCCGTGTAGGCTATATGTATTGGTTGGTTTAGGGGCTGCACAACGCGGCCATGTAGCCCCGTGTAGGCTATATGTATTGGTTGGTTTAGGGGCTGCACAACGCGGCCATGTAGTCCCGTGTAGGCTATATGTATTGGTTGGTTTAGGGGCTGCACAACGCGGCCATGTAGCCCCGTGTAGGCTATATGTATTGGTTGGTTTAGGGGCTGCACAACGCGGCCATGTAGCCCCGTGTAGGCTATATGTATTGGTTGGTTTAGGGGCTGCACAACGCGGCCATGTAGTCCCGTGTAGGCCATATGTATTGGTTGGTTTAGGGGCTGCACAACGCGGCCATGTAGCCCCGTGTAGGCTATATGTATTGGTTGGTTTAGGGGCTGCACAACGCGGCCATGTAGCCCCGTGTAGGCTATATGTATTGGTTGGTTTAGGGGCTGCACAACGCGGCCATGTAGCCCCGTGTAGGCTATATGTATTGGTTGGTTTACGGGCTGCACAACGCGGCCATGTAGTCCCGTGTAGGCTATATGTATTGGTTGGTTTAGGGGCTGCACAACGCGGCCATGTAGTCCCGTGTACAATCTGTCTGATAACCGGTGTTAATTGTGAAGGCTATATTAATGTATGCATCTGTTTTAATTCAAGTAAGGACTGCTGACATTCAATTTTTCCAAGTAGTTCCTACTTTTGCCGCCAAACGCCACCGTCAACGATCAACTAGTTCAGAACTTAGTTACCAGATGCCACCGCAGTCGGCTCCTGACAACGAACGTAGGGACCTAAGAACATTAGTCAAACGTTTAACCTATATATATATATATATATATAATTTAGCTTCGCACAGGTGTAATTAGTGGAAGGTTCTTTTACATGCCATAAATCTATGACATGGGACCGCCGGCTTTACTTCCCCTCCGAAGGAAGGCATAGGACTGAGGGATTTTAACGCTCTTAAATATCCGACGACTTCGTCCGGGTTTGAACCCGCGATTTGGGCATAGAAGGTCAGCATGCTACCAACTATACCACCAGTGTATATGTATAATGAGTCTTAAATGGTTTAAAGTTATTTTAATATCTCGTTGCCTATTTATTATAGTTTATACACATTTAGAAACAGTTGATCCTCCCATTATTGTAATGGATTCTACTTCACGATACAAGAAAATAAAAACTACCTTCACAAAGATCTTTCTGAGGTCTAAATTCTCCCTCCTGGACGATGGTACGAAGAGGGGGCGGCAAAAACCCACGGGCCTAAATCCGGCTCTGAGTAGGACTAAACTGGAACATTAGATCAAATCAAGCAACTAGTTGAACTATTGTTCATTAGCCGTGCATTCCCTTATGAACTATGAACATACAGGGTGATCGAGAAGTCCCTTTACATGTTATAGCATAGGACAGTTAGACATGGAAACATTGCAACGAATAAAACAGGATTATTTTATTTCAACATTTATTTGGAGTAAGCAATGTCTGGTTACAATTAACAATTCCATTCATCGATCAACAACGTCAGTATGTATTCCTCCATGTTCGAAGAAGACGTTGATCCGTCGCCATGTTCTTTTATGCATCCGCTGCAGCATGCAGTGGGTGATAGTTTCAAATGCCATGTGAACTCCATCTTTCAGTTGATCGTTGTTCACGTATCGCCCCCATAGTGCATTGTCCGGTGTGCTGAGGTCTGGGCTTCGTGGAGGCCATGGCAGTGTTGCTGGAAGGTCTCGTGATCCACGCCCAATCCAGCGGTTTGGATCAAGTTCATTTAGCCGGTTGCGGACACTCAGCAAAATGTGATGAAGCACCTTCTTGTTGAAGTGTCACGATGTCACTTATACCTTTAGCCCTTAATTGTGGAAGCAACCACGTGTTAATCATTTGCAGGTAGCTGTGCTGGTTCGCAGGACCATCGAAGAAATGAAGTCCAGGCAGATGGTCTGCCGATAACCCTGCCCATAGCATAACATGCGGCGGATTGCACTCAATTTCCTCATAAAAGTGTGGATTGCTTTTGGCCCTAATAAATACGTTACGATTTCGTGAGCTACGATAAATCTCACACTCATAAGAGAATATAACGTGTTTTTTTTTAATCATCTGCGTGCACATTGCACACGTTGCTCCAAGTCACGATCACTCAACTCGTTCACTGAGGATGGCCGAAAACATGAAACTTTCAAGTCTTTGCGCATATGGTCTTTCATCGTCGATCGCGGGACGCCAATTCCGCAGACCGCTTACAGATTGACTTCACCGGCGATCGTTCAATCGCTTCCGCCACAGCGGCGCAAGTTTCGATACGAGTCGTAGGCCTTCCGCTACGTGGTGCATCGAGAACACTTCCCGTCACAAAGGTTTTCTTCTCCCACGCGAATAACGTTGGTCGTGATGGCGGCAGTTTTCCAAACCTCACAGCGAAGTCCTTCAAAATGTCTGACATTGTCTTCTTCGTATTCTAACGTTCGTGAACCCAAACAGAAATCACCAAACGCTCCTCAAAAGTGAAAACACTCGTATCCGGCATGGTCGAACTCTTTCGACTGAAGGCAGCTAACTGCGCAGTGAGCTACGAGACACGTGACACCGGAGCCAACCAGGCTCATTTTTGTTTGGTTTTGGCCGGGGATTTAAGGTCGGATGCCCTTCCTGACACCGCGTGATTTTTCAGGTGAAAATTCCACCCCGCTGTCACCCCGGTCGTCCGGGTGAAAGACGAGCAGCTAATCCACTGTGCCATCACGCTCCCCTATCTCAACAATATGTAAATAATGTTAATAATATTTATTTATAATAATAATAATTATAATAATTTATAAGGTCCAAATCGTACGTATCAGTCTTTGTGGACTTTAAGAAGGCTTACGATTCCATATACCGCGAAGTTCTGTTGAACATCCTCAACGAATTTGGGGTTGACCTGAAACTGCTGGCATTAATTAGAGCCACCCTAACTGAAACAAAATCCAAAGTAAAGTTCCTGGGATGTCTGTCGGATTCCTTTGAGGTCAAAACGGGAGTCAGACAAGGTGACGGGCTCTCTCCAATGCTTTTCAACTGCGTTCTCGAAAAAGTCATTCGGACCTGGCGAACAAAATTATTAGAAACTGAGTATAGCCCTCTGAGAATAGGAGCAAAATCCAAGGGGATCATAGTCGACTGTCTAGCATTCGCTGATGACATCGCCAGTCGAACGACGTAGAAACTGCTAGGATGCAAATCGACCCTTTAAAAGAAATCGCTGAACAAACTGGCTTGCAGATATTCGAAAAAACAGAAGTAATGACTAACATCAAAGACGCCCCAGCAAAACTGCAGACAAAATACGGGAAGATCAACAGAATGGAAAAATTTAAGTACTTGGGAGAGATCATCATGAAAAGTGGACTGGACATAGAAGCACTCAAAAACATGCGTGTGCTGGTCAGAAATAATCTGAAATATTATGATATCTTGTTGTGCCAATTTTGGATGAAATCCATTTGTTAGTATAGAAGTTACATGTATTTTAAAATTGGACATATCAGCAGGCATAGAATCATGTTGGCAGCACTGCCTTGTATTAATTACTCCAAATTAATCTAGAATGTCAGGTGCTATACGTGTGCAAAGTATAGAGCTGTTGGCTTGCATACTTTCTGGTATATTGATATTAGGGTAAAAATATATAGACAGCATTTATTAACAGTTGGCAGCCCTGATTGCTCGTAACAATACTTACAGTCATATCTGTTATGGTACACATAGCACATACGAAATTTGGTTGAAATCGAACTGATAGTATAGAAGTTACATGTATTTAAAAATTGGTACTATCAGCAGACTTATAATCATGTTGGTAGAACTGAAGTATATAAGTTACTCCAAATTAATCTAAAATGTCAGAATATACGTGTGCATAGTTTAAAGCTGTTGGCTTGCATACTTTCTGATATATTGGTATTTGGATTTAAAAAAATAGAGACAGCAATTATTAACAGTTAGCAGCCCTGGTGGCTCTTAAGAATACGCTCAATCATATCTGTTTATGTACAGATATTACATACAAAATTTGGTTGAAATCCTATTGATAGTGTAGAAGTTATATGCATTTAAACATTGGACCTATCAGAAGGCTTAAAATTATTTTGGCAACACTGTCATTGTTGGCCTGCTGGAAATTAAACTGAAATACAGTGGAACGTGGCTAATTAGAACTTCTATAATTCGAAATCTTCTTTAATTCGAATTTTTCTCTTGGTCCCTAGCATTGTATATACAATCAATGCTAAAAATCGTGGTTAATTCGAAATATATTTTGGATAATTCGAAGTTTTACGTGTAAAAGGCTGATCGGAAGCCAAACAGTTGAGTCAGGAATTTCCAAAAAACGACGGTGTATCATTGGCATGCGCCCCGCCCCTACTCGATTGCTTTCTGTTTTCCGTTCCTAAAATTTGTTAGATTCTTTTATGATGGCCGAGAGACTCAATTGTAGGCAACAGGTAAAAATCTCAAACATTTTCGAAAAACAGTAGATTTCTCTAAGACTCGATTGCTGGATTAAATAGGTGAATAGTACATTTTGGTTTTAATTTATCATTTGAAACTTTTGAGGTTATTCACGATACAGTCATTATTCAGTACCGTTGTCTGTTAATCTGCTTTGTTGAACGGAAATTATTATGTAAACGTAATGCATAGTATATAAGCACTTGACTTGTTAAAAACCTATGTAGTATTATTTTTGATACTTGGATGAAAAATTAAAATTTGAATATTTTCTCTACCCTTTTCAAAGAACTTTCTTAATTCGAATTTTCGGATAATACGAATTTTTTTTACTGGTTCCTTGAGGTTCGAATTATCCAAGTTCCACTGTAGTATTATCTGCATGTGTACCAATTTTGGAATAGCTCCCATGCATACCTTGCGAGATATCCAACATGGAGCTCAAATTTCTAGTGCGTTTTTTCAGCAGTTGGTAGCACTGATATCATTTTCAAATATGGACGTGAGATATTCCATCTTTACTCGTACTAAATTTGGTTTTGATTGCTGCAGCCGTTTAGGAGTTGATAGGGGGGGGGACACACACACAGACAGACAGACAGACACACATTTGCCCGATCTCATAAGACTACTTTTTCCTCATTTTTGCAAAATGTGAAAAGTAGGCTAAAAATCCAACAAAGTAGTCTACAGTGAAATTGAGAAAATTTCAGAATCGATCCGTAAAAGGTGGGCACGGTATTACGGTCATCTCAAACGAATGGACGGAAACAGGCTGACTAAACAGATTTTTCATTTCTTTGACTCCAACCCCAAAACCACAATGCTCTGGTTTATGAATACCAAAGTCGACCTCAAAATACTGCATCTAAAACCCGACGACGCCTTCAATATAGATCTCTTCCGCAAAAAGATACTGACTAATGGGCTAACCCGAGACGAGACATCGAACCCGAAAAGAAGACACGGTACCACCTGGACAGCGGAGCGCAAGATGGCCCACTCACAGAGAATGAGGGAATTCTGGGCTCAGAGGAAGGCGAAACAAATTGCCAAGTGTTAGTTAGTTAGTTAGTTATTGTTGTTTTAAGGGGCGGAACTACGAGGTCATTTGCCCCTCTTAACCCAGATTAAAGAATACAAATTTTGAATTGAATTTTAAATTTTGAGGTGGACATCTAAATTTAAATTTAAAAAGACCTTAGGAATCGGTATCACGATCCCCTCTCGCCATTGAGATGGAAACTCCCTTCAATCCATATACGAGGATCAACAGTTTTTTTTATACTGGATTCGCACAGATGTTTTAACATTTGATTATGTATGTTATCCGGTCCAGGAGCCGTATCCCTGCACAGTGCAAGCGCACTGCGCAGTTCCCATTCAGAGAATGGTACATTATAGGACTCCGAAGCAGCAGTGGCAAAGGACAAGAGGTGAGTCTCTGCCTCCCGCTTCTGAGTCAGAAATGTAGGATCGTAACTCCCGGAGCAGGATACACCGGAGAAGTGCGAGCCAATGCTGTTGGCAATGGCGAGATGGTCCGTGATGATGTCTCCATTGATGGACACTCCGGATATCGACAGTGATATCGCGAGTCCGGAGATCCGACGAAGCTTAGTCCACACTTGAGATGAAGGAGTATGCGCCGTCATGGACGACACATACTTTTCCCACGTCGTTTTCTTACTCTCCCGAATCAGATATCGGGCTCTAGCACGCATCCTTCTGAAGGTGATAAGGTTGGCCATAGTGTTTCGCCTCCGATAGCATTTGAAAGCACGTCGACGATCTTTAATGGCTGCTGCAATCTCGGCTGTCCACCAAGGGACAAGCTTCCGGCGTGAGTTGCCGGATGAGGAAGGTATTGTTTCCTCAGCAGCAGCCAAAATACCATTCGTTATGTGAATGGTATGATCGTCGACACTCTCAAAGGTATCTTCGGCAAACACCGCACGTGCCGTGAAAGTTGGCCAATCAGCCCGACGGAGAAGCCATCGACTTGGTAACTCGATGGCTCTCTGGTTCGGAAGAGTAACGATAATTGGAAAATTGTCACTATTACAAAGGTCATCGTGTACACCCCACTGTAGCAGGGGAACCAGCGCACGACTGCACAGGGTAATATCGATACTTGAATAAGTACCGTGTGCAATAGAGAAGTGCGTAGGTTCCCCTGTGTTCAACAGACACAGGTCCAGCCGCCTGATCAGCCTCTCAAAATCTCTCCCTTTACCGCTAGTGGTAGCGGAGCCCCAGATGGTGTTGTGGGCATTAACATCTCCCAGAAGGAGGAAAGGAGGGGGGGGGGGGGAGCTGAGAGACTAGATCCACCAGCTGGTCGTAATCCGGCTGAGAATCAGGCGGGATGTACACGTTACATACTGTTCCCATTACTGGCAACGAAGTACGAACTGCAACTGCCTCTAGCTGAGTACGCAACGGCACCTCTTCACTAAAGAGGCTAGAGTGGACGAGAGTGCAGACGCCACCAGCGGCCACAGCTCCGTCCACCCGGTCTTTAGAGAAGAGTTTGAAGTGACGCATTGTTGTCTCATGTCCAGGACGAAACCTGGATTCCTGAAGACAGACAATGGTTGCCGAAAACTAAGATATTAATGGTCGTAACTCAGCGAGATGAACAGAATAGCTATTACAGTTCCATTGTAATAGTGCCATGGTGTGGACTTAAGTAGAAGTGGGTCTTCTACTTATGCTTGACCGTTTGCCACCCTTCCCCATCTCTAGTTGGAGATGATGGGGCAGGAGAGCACACCTCAATCTCCACATCTCCTTCCGAAGACGAAGAAAATGGAGCGGGCGCTCTCTTGGGTTGCGCGCGGTCGTCGTCGGACCTCATGAGTCTCGCTCTTGGGGAAGAGCGAGAGCGGTGTCGAGGGACTTTCTCCCAGTCCGAAGACTGGGTGTCTGTCCCCAACACGTCCCGAAGAGATTTCTTCTTGGATCGGCGCCGACGTGTGTTTGGGGAAGTAGATGGTCCCTTCCCCACAGACGCCGGGTCCTTATAAAACAAGGTCGCTCCTGTTGGCACCGCTCCACTGGTAGTGGTGGGAGCGGGATGGCCAGCAGATACGTGAGCAGCCCTGCATTTAGGAGAGGAAGAGAAACGGCGCTGAACCGTTCCCCTCTCCTCCGCCGATCTATTTTCTTTTCTATAGGGGAGTTCCTCCATAGGGACGGGCTTGGCTTCAGCAGGCTTCGCTCCCTTGGTGGTAGTGGGAGCGGAAAGGCCAGCAGAGACAGTAGCCACCCCGTCAGCAGGAGGGCGAGAGAGACGGCGACGAACCGTCTCCCTCTTCTCCCCTATATTTTTCGTATTAGGTGGGCTGGAAGAAGGACCAGCCCTGGTCGGCAAAGTCTTCTTTCCCCCTTTAACTGGGGAAGACTTATTCGCCGACCGTTTCGGAGAAGAAGATGACTTCTTCTCCGATTGCGCCGGTTTAGATGGTATAACCGGCGCCTTCTTTTGCTGGGCCGAAGAAGGTTGTTGTACCTCCTTCGGGCTGACATTTTTCGCTGGTACAGCGAGGGGTGATTTTAATACTGCTGAAAATACGGGCGTCGAGGGTACTACACTCGGTAAAGATGCGGCAGGGGTGAATGAGGGCGTCGTTGCAGCTGCAAACGATACCCGAAATTCGGGGGCATTCATATCACGGTACCTCTTGCGAGCGTCGTGATATGAAAGCCTATCAAGAGTTCTTATTTATTGAATTTTTGCTTCCTTACAGAACTCAGGGCACTGCTTCGATCGTGGAGAGTGGCTTCCTTGGCAGTTAGGACAAATCGGGGGAGGCGTACACCTCTCACCCTCATGTGTCCCCTTGCCACACTCTCTACACACGGCCTTAGCAGTGCACCTGGCGGAAACATACCCGAATTTCTGGCATTGATAGCAGCGCATAGGTGGAGGGATGTACGGTCGAACATCGCAGTGGTACGATGTGACCTTCACCTGCTTAGGTACTACATCACCCTCAAAATGGAGAATAAAAGGGCCGGTATCGACGCTGTTCTCCCCAATCTTTCGGGTGATGCCCCTAATCTTGGTGACGCCTCTCTTCCCCAGATCACGCAACAATTCCGCATCGCTATTTAAAATGAGGTCACGATGGAAAATAACTCCTCGGACCTCATTCAGCGTTTCGTGTTTTGAGACCTTAACGGGAATTTCGCCGAATTGCGTGCATTCCAGCAACGCTTCGGTTTGCTTCCGATCAACGGCGTGCAGCAGCAGCTGACCGTTCCGGAGCTTGGAAATCCCGCTTAGGTCCCCAAATTTCCCCTCGATTTCCTCAGAAAAAAATATTGATTTTACTAGTTTAAAATCACCCCCGTCAGTCCTCGTAGCTACCAGGTAGCGAGGAGACTTATCAGCGGGGAATCTTCTATTAAAGGCTTCATCCCAAGGCGTATACACCTTGGGATTAGCTCGATACTCAAGAGACGGCTTTTTAAGGGTGCCACCCTGTACAGGTGTCCGTGATCGCTTTGATGGCATCCCGGACGAAATCATCCCCGAATACTGCCCACTCCGAACGGGGGCTATCACTGTGGGCGCCACCCAGCCAAGGCAATACCTACCTGGCATAGCAGATATTGCCCGGGGTCCCAGTGCCTCGAACAGGCACTTCCCCCTCGGCATGCACAGGATTTATGCAGCTCCAGTATTCGGCCATGCAGGGACCTTCGTTGTAAGGCGGATACTATGTAGGGTACATGGCGCACCCACCTGACGGGATGGGGCATACCGTCTAGGCTTTCTGGCCAGATGACCAAGCTGGTGGCCCTTCCCCTAACAGCATGCATGTTTGTTTCTATTGGTCAAACCAGAGCTGGGACCAGAAAACCAAAATCGACCTTTATAAGGTCACCTTTTTCGACAGGCAGGGGATACCGTGGATGAATTCTGCCCTCCCCATCCACAGGAGGTCTGAACAAACCTGGCAAGTTATTCGGCCATGTCGGCCCTATTAGTCGCCTCCTACGACAGGCAGGGCATACCGTGGGTGTATTCTAACCCGCACCCACACGGGGTATTGCCAAGTGTAGCAAGACTTAACGTGGTCTTAGATGGCCTTAACGAATTATGTATATATAATTTATTGCCCTATGCTATAACAGGTAAAGGGACTTCTCGACCACCCTGTACATATAACTGCTATAAAGGTTATTTCTGTGGTGCAGTTCTGTCAATACGTAACCTACTGCATACCGGTATAAATATGTGCATTATGTATTTTCCTCAAGAGAAAACAAATTAATTACGGTACCGTATTATTAGGTTCGTATTGCGATTGATTCTAACGGTATGTCATAGTTCTTCATAACTCAACATCGAGACCTTAGTATGACAGAAGAAGTGCTACAAAGAGACCTGATTTCACCTGAAACATACTTTAAGAAATGGAGACTAAATCCTAACCCAAACAAAATAGAAGTGTCAAGCTTTCATCTGAACAATCGCCAAGCTAGCATTAAACTTCGCATTCGTTTTTGCCATCGTGAACTTCGGCACAATTGGTATCAAAAATATTTGGGCATTACACTTGATCGCACACTGTCTTACAAACATCATCTTATGAATCTGTCCAAAAAGCTCAAAACACGCAATAATATCCTCCAGAAAATGTGTGATTCAAGATAGGGTTCCTTAGCAAATACGTTAAGATCTTCTGCTTTGGTACTGGTTGACTCCTGTGCTGAGTACTGTGCACCACTTTGGCTAAATAGCATATACAAGACTCATTGATACCCAACTAAACGCTACCATGCGGTTAATATCTGGTACTATCCACTGCAATGGCTTCCAATTCTGTCAGGTATAATGCCGCCTGATTTAAGAAGATCAAATGCTCTCATACGAGAGTACAGGAAGATTGAAATGAACCCTCAATTGCCCGTTCTGGATGATATTCCCGCTCTCAAGATACCGAGGCTCAAGTCACGTCAACCATCTTTGCGTGATGCTGTCGCTTTGTCCGATGGGAATTTCTACACTTTAGAAGAATGGAGAAGTGGCTGGAAAGTTACCATCTTCCTAGTGGACATCATCTACCGCGTAAGCCCTGGACCACACTGAATTAGGTGAGAACAAATCATGGACGATGTAGAGACGCCCTTTATAAGTGGAAATATATTACATCATCACCGGAGTGCGACTGTGGTACCTCTCGACAAACAATCCACCATATTGTAAGTGCGACGTACATGTTTCTTGTCTGTGTATATTTGTACTTGTATATATGTATCTAACTTGTTGCCATACGCTGAATAATAATAAATTTCTCACTATCTTTTATTTTTATTATTAGATTAATTTATAGTCGCTTTAACTTGGAAAGTCTTATCGCGACTTTCACTGTAGATTTACATTATACAATACATTGAATTGAATACACTATAAAATCATAAAACGAACACTAGAAATAAAAAAAGTTCCACTACTATGAGTTGATCAATCAGATTTTGAAATAAAGTTCAGAGTCTTTGAAGAACTTGATGAGTTTTTTGAGCTGTGAATGAGATGAGAAGGCCTCACATATCTTCTTGGGAATGCTGTTGTGCTGGCGCCAGTGGTTGTAGAGAGCACAGTCAGTACGCTGTTACATGTTGAGCAGATAGGGGGTTGTTTCTTCTCGAGGAGATAGCTGGGGTGATGTTGGTATGACCTATTCTTATTCGTGATATTAGAACTTGATCTTGCCTGGAAAGTTTATGGTGGAGAAATTGTTCTGTGGTTCCTGATGTTATTTCATGGAGTTTACTGGTAGAAGTTCTAAGCCAATGATTCTTCCACTGTTGGAATATTTTTCTTTTGACGTAGGAAATGATGTCAGTATGAGGTGTAGCTATTGTAGGATCACATAAAGGAAGAAGTGTGGCTTCTTTAGCTGCTTGATCGGCAGATTCATTGCCATGAATGCCTCAGTGAGAGGGTACCCACACAAATACGACTTGTTTACCTTGCTTCACCACTTTATGGAATATCAATTGAATTTCTTGTACAAGGACGTTTGTCGAAGATAGATTCTCTATTGCGTTTAGTGCACTTCGTGAATCGGAGTAAATAATAAATGAGTTGTTGCAGCTGGCTGTATTCAAAATGTATTTCATGGCCTGTTTAAGAGCAAAGAGTTCATTAGAATAGACAGTGAAAGATTCAGGAAGTCGAAAAAGCATGGTATGGTCAGGATAAATTATCCCACAACCGTTTCTTTCATCATATTTCGAACCATCAGTATAAATAGCACTGTGCATTGGGTATCTATTGGAGATTTTAAGAAATAATCGATGGTACTGTGATCTGTCAGTTTGGTTTTTAACTAAGTTGTTCAGTTCGAAGTTGACTGTTGGTAAGGTAATTGTCCACGGTGGGATATCAAGAGAATGGTCTGAGAGTAGAATGGGAGGAATATTTAGGTTTAATTCTTCAAGGAACTTCGATATTCTGACATTGAAGGGCGAAGGTTGCCGTCTTGATTCAGTGTTTGTTCTTGTGTGGCTGTTAGTAGGGAAAACATACGACTTAATGCGTGATTTAGTCAGAGTTGATACTTTGAGTGCATATGATAAACTTAGTTTTTTACGTCTAATTGCAAGAGGTGGTTCATTGGCTTCTATTTGCATACTGGTTACTGGACTGGTGCGGAGAGTTCCCAGAGCAATTCGAAGAGCAGCTGACTGGATAGAATCAAGGATCTTGAGGGAAGACGCTGTTGCAGAGTTGTATACTATACTGCCATAATCTAATTTGGCCCTAATAATTGATCTATAAGTATTCATGAGCACTTGATAGTCTGCTCCCCAGTTTTTTGCTGCGAGAATCTTCATTAAGTTAATCCGTCGTAGACACTCATCCTTGAGATTTTTCAGGTATGGAATCCAACTTAATTTACTATCAAACAGAATTCTCAGGATTTTAAGAGTTGATACTGTCTCAATTTTATGACTGTTTATGTTCAGCTCGGGATCTGGAACAGAGTGTTTGTTTTTAGAGAATACTATGCATTTGGACTTTGTTTTGGAGAACTTGACTCCAGTATTCTTGGCCCATTGTTGAATATTTTCAAGTGATTCTTGAAGTAGTTGTTGAGTAGTTGAACTATTTCTTCCAGCACTGAATATGGTCAAATCATCGGCAAAAAGACAAGCCTTTACTGGCAAGTGGATGTTGGATACAATTCCGTTTATTGCGACCAGGAATAAAGTAACACTGATAACTGATCCTTGAGGGACTCCATTGCCGATTGTAACTTCCTGTGACAAAATGCCATTTGTCTTAACTTGAATTCTACGATCTTTGAGGAAGTTGTAGATGAAATAGAGCATATTTCCTGAAATGTTATATTCCATCAATGATTTAAGTACATGATCTTTGAACACCATGTCATATGCCTTTTCATTATCTATACTAACTGCTATGAAGTGATGGTTGTTTAGGAAAGCCTCCCGAATTTCATATTCCAAACTTATGAGAGTATCGACAGTTGAACGTCCTTTACAAACCCCACTTTGTACATCACTAAAAAAGTTTATATGTTCAAGATACCAACGTAATCTCCTGTTAACAATTTTCTCCATTAATTTGCATATTTCATTTGTTAAAGCGATTGGACGGTAATTTTCTGCAATTGAGTTATCCTTCCCTGGCTTGAGTATTGGAACAACAATGGCTCTGCGCCATTGATCAGGGAACGTCTGAGAGGTCCATATGTAGTTGAAAATAGCCAGAAGATAATTTAATGCGTTTAGTGGGAGCTGTCTTAGGAACTCATAAGGGACCGTATCTGGGCCAGGGCTGGATTTGCCACATTTGTCAAGTTCAATAATCATGTCCTGTAATTGAAAAGGTTCATTTAAATTAGAATTGGAGTCAGAGAAGATTCTTTGTAGATCAAGAGGTTCGCTGGTTTTTTTTATATGGAGAAAATTTTGGTCATAATTGTGGTCACTAGAAATCTCGGAGAATGTGTGAGCTAATTTATCAGCAATGTTTTGAGGGTTGGATATGAAGGATCCATCATTCGGGTTTCTGAGAGAAGTAATGTGGAACTGGTTATATTTACCATTTACTCGTTTGAGTTTATTCAATACTTCTTTTTGTGGAGTTTGAGAATTTAGTGAGGAAACAAATGTCAGCCACGAGTTCTTTTTGCTATCTTTAATTTCTTTTCGGGCGATTGCTCTGCATTTCTGAAATTGGGCTTTATTTTCAAGAGTTGGTTTTCTCTTAAAGACATAGAAAGCATGGTTTTTATTCATTGGAGCTTCCTTACATGCGTCGTTCCACCAAGGTACTGTCTTCTTACACGGGCTTATCTTTATTTTCGGAACACTAAGGTTTGCAGATTTAACTATTGCTTCTGTAAAATCTTGAACAATATCATTGATGTGTTTGGAAGGGAAGTCATGTGGATGGGTTAGGCCAATTAAATGGTTGTTGACTATATGATTGAACTGCGTCCAATTTGCTTTGCTTAAGTTCCATTTAAGGGTTTGGGGTATCGGGGCGTTGATTGAAGCGTTGTCGTTATTGATCAGTATGGGGAAGTGGTCACTATTTCCTTGGAGCGTCGAATAGACAGACCAGTCAAAACCAGTTGCTATCTCCGGAGTGCAGATAGTTAGGTCAATGCTACTATAGGTTCCATGAGCAATATCGGAACGAGTTGGAGCAGTTGAATTCATTAGAATTAGGTCAAATTCATCTAGTATCTTTTCTATCTCCTTCCCTCTTGCAGTGGTGTGATGACTGCCCCATAACGTGTTATGGCTATTGAAGTCGCCTACTACAATGAATGGTTTAGGTAGCTGACGGATAAGATTTCGTAGATCATCATAGATAACTGTTTGGTATATAAATATTGCAGATACACAGAGAGGGAGGTAGATGCAATGAGACGGCTACAGCTTCCAAATTGGAGTTTAAAGAAATTTATTTAAGGCATATATTGTTTTGACATAGGTAGCTACTCCTCCACTTGCATGACTTGCATTAGTTCTGTTTTTATGATACACATTGTAAAGTCTTTGATTAGCAGCAAAATCGTTCCGAAAGTTGGTCTCTTGGAGACAGATAATTGGTGATTGGTGTTTATTTATTAGGAATTGTAGGAATTCTAACTGGGATCGATAGCTGTTGATATTCCATTGGAGTAGTGTTGTTGCCATAAGTATGATAAGGGATAGCAAAAGATCCATTTCCATTATTATAGAGGGAGAGATTAGTCATCGCTAGAGTAGTCTCGAGTTACATTGTTATCCATTTGGTCTTCGCTTTGGTTGACGAACTTCAGTAATTTCTTCACTATCCGAGAGCTTCTGTTTTTAATGCTTTTATCGGTGTAGTAGGGGTATAGTTTCTGTAGGGCTTAACGAGTCCTTCTATGTCTTGGGTGTAATTGAAAGCAATTGCCACCACGTCCTTGACACCTTGGGAATTTTCGAGTAAAGATTGGAGTTGTGTGTAACTGAGAGGAGCTAGTGATGGATCAGCTTCCAAAACCTGTTTCACAGGAAGGAGCATATCGCTGATTGTTGGTTTTTGTGGTTCTTTCTTGGGTTTCTTAGAAGTGTGATTTACCTTGTGATTCTCAATTTGTTCAGAAGAGTCGATTTTGGGACTGTTGCTATTAGAAATATTTTGGTCGGTTCTTTCACTGCTGGCGAGTGACATTGGTCTTTTAAATCCAGGGAAATGTCCAGTTGTTGAGGCAGGACATGTTTCACTATGTCCAGACACTGTTCTTTCTATTGGAATTTCGGAGAGGGAAATACCATTACAATCTTGGTTTTGAGTTAAGTTTAGGATAACTGATGAAGTTTCATCATGTGAATTTGTTGGAGGAATGTCGGAAGTACTGGTTGCATTTTTGGGGTTTATCTCTGTTGTTTGTGGTTTCTCTTGTAGTTTAGGAAAATTGGAGAGGTTAGGTTCGTCAATTTCATGAATGTCGTGCTGAGAGGTTGGTTGATCATTTGGTACTGAGTTGTTAGTAGGACAGTCTTTGGCCAAATGTCCCTCAGTTTTACAAATAAAGCAGGTGGGTGAGTCATATGATAGGTAAATCCAGTAGTTAGTGCCATCGTATTCAATTTGGAGAGATGCAGAGAGTTGATCGTAGTCTTCATTTTGGATGTACATTTGTCTTCGAAAACTCAAAATATGAGAGAAACCTGGGATGGATAAGCCTGCTCTGATAGGGGTAATTTTAGACATGATTTTCACGCCAATGTTTAACAATTCCTCTTCAATTACATAGTTGGGTATTACAGAACAAACGTTTGATAATATAATACGCTTGTTTTTTGTTAAGAGTGGTCGTATTTCCAAAGATGCATTGCTTATTAAGATCTTGGGGTTTGCTAATATTAACTCTTCAACAACTACTCACCGTAACATAAACAAGTTAAAAGTAGTGGACAGTCCCATCTCTACTCCTTACTATCTTATCACTGCTTAATATAAAACAAAGTCCCCGATTCTTGGATGTCACGAGTAATCTCGAGAACCTCTGGATGGATTTTGATGCGGTTTTCACTACTCTGTAAAGGATATCTCGAGGAAGGTTTCTGTAGAAAATAATTTACTTATGATGGTTACCTGAATACGCATAGCTCTTAAAAGCGTGTCGTTTCATGTATTCGACTGAAAGTAGTCGCTTCCGCAAAATACATAGTCAAGTTTAGATTAGACAGAAGGGGGATTTGTGTTTCATTACTGTAAGCCATTACCCGCGGAGTTCTGTTGTACCAACAGTTTCATGCACCTCGCCAGATGAAAAACAAACTTCTCCCTAACCTACCTATTGGCTGAAAGTAGTCGAATATCTAGTCGATAGTTTCTTCCAACGAATGACTGATCCCAATTGTTTTAACATGTTCTGAGTATTCACATGGTTGCCAACATCTCCACTGAAATGTCGCTCTCGTTACTGTATGACAAGAATTCGTTGCACATGCATCTCTGTGATAATATAATTAATAGTCCAGTCAGTGATTTTAACCCACCATGCTCAGACGTAAAACGGACGTAGTTCATTGGCATCGAAAAAAAAGCGCTTATTACGTAATGCATTCATAACTGTTCCCGGGCGAAGCCGGGGCGGGTTGCTAATTTTTTAACACATGCACTCAACACACGGGGCTGATGACTTAAAATGCGTTAAAATATACACGGGTGAATTATTATAACGTTTTATTAGCGAATCCCTCAATGAACTGACTGGCTCTGTGGAGCAGTCGGGCGGAGCAAATCTGAATTGCCACGCAGCGAAACACGACCTCACTTGATAACTCATATAACTGCTCTTGTAGACAGTTAGCCACACAGTGGAATATTTTATTTACTTCGAATGTAATAACTTATCCATTTTCTTGTTGTTATCTGTATTGTTACGAAAGTCTGGATTTGATTCCCCGCTCTGAGGACTGAAACAGAGCACTGCATAGAAATAAAAGGGCTCAATGGCTCAGTGGTTAAGCTGTATACCTTTACTGTAAGACAAGGGTTCGATTCCTGACTCTCTGTATTTCTCTGGAACGGGGTACATTTAGTTTAAAGACAAAATTGGGAAGATGTTGATTCGATTTTCACCTTAGCCATTTTTTAGAAGAGGTATTGTGTAATGCTTTTTACTTTTACGCCAAGAGAATGCTGAGACAGTACCTAACTTAGCACAGCGGCCGTTTTCTTTTACATTTTTTTGACAAGGTTTATTTACTTTTTATCCATACGTAGATACCCTCCCCAGGAGTTGACTAGTAAGACCTGATAAAATGCGTAAACATTGACCATTATGGCAATGGTAATAATTAATAACCGTGTTGATTGATAGTATTGTGCCGCCTGGTCAAACACTAAAGAAACGTTTAATTACATTATTAATGGTACATGTTTCGGTATTTCATTGATACCTTCCTCAGCGTGATTGATATTAAATCTTAAAACTAGTTAACAAAGCCAAAAAGAATTGGATATCCTTACAAAAATTGTTTTAAATCAAAAATGGAAAAGCATGCAAATAATTAAATGCCATGTATTAAAAAATGATAGTAAAATGATGCTGTTAAAATAAGAGATCTAACTTATAAACTGCCTACGTCAATACTCCATTAATTTTGATCGAAAACTGTAGTGACAGAAGATGTCGCTGTCAGAAGAATGAAGAAGCGCAAAGAATGTAGGTCAAATTATTGCTTCAAACAAAATTTGTTTTCTTGAATCGTAGCGAGCCTCCTAATTGTACTGGAATTAGGCACAAGTCTTCCTGGAAATTTGATTCGAAATTTTCGTCTTGTTTCAGAACAAGATTTTCTGCTTTTCATATACGAATTATGGATATACACACGTTCGCGCAATTTGAATTGGTGTCTAGGCATGACCAACAATCACAGTAATCACAATACTCACTAAACGTGAAACACTAACGTATAAGCTTTGCAGATACACGTCCATATGAATGACAAAACACGTGTGAACTAACGATACGAGTCAGCGGAACGCGCCAACCACTGGCCGAACCGTGTACGTGCGTAAAGACTGTTATTGATTTGGTTCTTCTTAATGTACAAAAACTTTAGTTCACGTAGTAAAATGTTACTGTTGATTTGAGTTTTAAATTCATAGTTAACACTAATCTCCTTTTTTGAAAAGTTTTCAAATGATTAGGAATTAATATATGTATCCTGCCTGGATTTCTTTATAAATTCAATGTATTTGATCGTGCTCGATAATTTAATTCTTGACTTGCCTCTGTAATTCTGGGATTACTTGAATCATTCTTGGTCCCTATTGACAAGTTAATTAGTGCAATATATTTGTGTAGATTTCCGGCAAACCAATTCATTTAAAACATTCTTATGTACAATTTACATTTGGTGTTACATGTTTCGCCTTTAACCAGGACGATTCCACTGCTCGGACAACAGTTCAAGCAATTCCAGCTTGTAGGATTTCTGTTCCCACTACTGGACAACTGTGGTAGGCTATACAATATTTGACGGAAACTTTCACAAATATATTGTACTAATGAACTTAAGTGTATTGCTAATCATGAAATCATATGTAGTTTACGCCACAGTTTTTGCCCGGTCAACCTCTGTAGCGCAGTCGTACAGAGGATAGTTGGTGAGCCTCAGGCTTGTGCAATTAATACGAGAGTTGCTTTCCACGCAAGTGAATGAAAGTAGAACGAGCGATAACAATCCTCATTTCTCTACTTGAAAGCGGTATAGCGCCAAGGAGCTTAGATAGGCTATCTAACCTCCTTGACATTCATAGCGCTCCAAGGAGCATTAAATTCGACACGTAAGCTGCCCTCTGGGTGTCAATTAACAAGGCTTGCACCCGGCACCCGAGGCCACACGATATTATTATTATTATTATAACTTGCCACGGTGGGTGAGTGGATAGCGTGTCGGTCTACCAACCCCAAGATTGCAGGTTCGTTCCTGGCCGTGGTAAGTTATTTTTGAAAGGCGCCAAAAATATGACACGCATGTCATACGATGTTGGCATGTCAAAGAACCCATTTGAATTCAGTAGGCCGTGTTCATATTGGCAAAATTAATCTCGGGAGTTTCCGCCAACACAAAGTTCCTCATTTCTCTACTAGAAAGCGCTATAGTGTTCAAGGAGGTTAGATATCTAACCTCCTTGACTTTCATAGTGATTCAAGGAACAACGAAATTCGACATGCAAGCTACCCTCTGGGTGTCAAATTACAAAGCCTGCACCCGGCACCCGAGGCCATTCGATATTATTATTATTATTATTATTATTATTATTATTATTGTTATTATTATTAATACATGAATTAGCCAAAATACCTTATCATCATCATCATCTTCTAAAGGCTAAAAGCCACTACTTATGGTCTTCAGCAGTTCTCTTCATGTGGGCATATGAGTCACATTCCATTTCCTTGACAAGGTTTTAGGGATTATAAAATGCAAAAGCGATTGTTTCCGCCCAATCAATACTGTATATTCAATTGAGTAAAATTAATCACTCGTTATGATAGAAAGGTACATGTTTCGATACCTATCAAAATATTGGTGTCTCCATCAGCCATGAATTGGGCAGCACTAGTACATTACACATGAAGAAATAAGGTTGTAGCATATAAATATGAATGAACACACATAAAAAAGAAAAAAGTAAGTAGTAGTAAGTGTTTGTTAGACTCTAAATATTGCATCATCATGACCAGAAATTGCGTAATCCTGATGACGTCATGGGATGACGTCATGGGTCCTTAGAGCGAGCACGTGGTCCAGGAGCGAGCATGTGCAGTGCACGTGTTAGCGTGGGAAGAGGTTGACCCTTTGGCTTGTTTGTGCGATGGTGATAAAAAGTTAATGGGTGTTGACGTCATGGAGGATGTTTATTAGGATGCTAACTGTCATCTGACACCCATGCGAGTGTGAGCACCAAAAACAAAAGGTTATTCGCGGGTAGTGGGGTAGTGTATGTTCTCTTGCAAGTCGCGTGTGTGCTTGAATACGTATGGCTATGTTGGGAAATGTTTGGTGGCGGGCGAGGACTAGGGTTGAGTGAGGGTTCGTTTAAATGCTATTTTTCCCGCTCTATTTGATGGTGAGGTAATTTTTTAAAATGGGTGGAATTTGGAAACGCAATTTGAGGTAAACGTGCTTTTTTGACATTTTGGCGAATTTAATGAGCTTGTAAGGCTAGAACGATGCATATAGGGTGTCGTAGGACTTGTGGTGAACCACCCCTTGCTATGGACGGGAGTATATCCCCCCCAAAATAAATCTACCCTTACCCGGAGGTTAAGTAGTGGTTATTTTTGTATGCATGCGCACTTGAGGGCTTTTGTAAGAGAGCGGAATTTTTAAAAGATTCTTTATAGATGAGGCTTTTTAAAAAAATTATTAAAAAAACAAAAAACTAATAGGTCATTCGATTTTTAGTATCTCGCTAACCAATAATGCGATGTAAACATATGGGGTGTCATAGGACTCGTAGTGAATTCTCCTTTTGTATGAATGAGGTATGTCAACCCCCAAAATAAAAACTACCCTTACCTGGGGTGAAAGAGCAATTTTTGTATGTATGCACACCGGTGGCTTTTGTCAAAAGGGTCTAACTACACATTTGTTAATATTTTCTGAACCCAGGATGGGATTTTCCCATAGGCAGTATCCTAGCACTTGGGGTGACACCTCGTTTTTGAAAGTATCATTCATTTATTTTCTTGTCAAAAGGGCCTAACTACACTTTTGTTAATATCTCGTGAACCAATCATGCTAGGGACTTGTATGAGGGGTCCTAGCACTTGGGGCGACGTCCCCCTTTATGGGGTGAAACTACCCCCCCAAAATTGAAAACTCAATATCTTTGAAACTATGAACCCTAAAATTAGGCGTTATAGCTTTAAAAATAGGTGATGACATAGGCTTTTACCTGGATTGGTCATTTCACCCCTAAAACAGTAAATAGTCATGTTATGGGGAAAAAACGTGTTAAACACCTAAAAATGATAAATGAACCTAAGATCTTTTGTTTTTGATGAAAAATAGCAGGGGGGTGAAAACTACCCCCAAATTGAAAAATCGATACCTTGGAAACTAAGAACCGTAAAATTATGTGTAATAGCTTAAAAAATTCGTTGTGACATAGGCTTTTACCCGGATAGATGATGTCACCCCTAAAACAGTAAATAGTGATTTTACAGTGGGGAAAAAGGTCTTAAACGGGTAAAAATGATAATTGAACCTAAGATCTTTTGTTTTTGATGAAAAATAGCAGGGGGGTGAAAACTACCCCCAAATTGAAAAATCGATACCTTGGAAACTAAGAACCGTAAAATTATGTGTAATAGCTTAAAAAATTCGTTGTGACATAGGCTTTTACCCGGATAGATGATGTCACCCCTAAAACAGTAAATAGTGATTTTACAGTGGGGAAAAAGGTCTTAAACGGGTAAAAATGATAATTGAACCTAAGATCTTTTGTTTTTGATGAAAAATAGCAGGGGGGTGAAAACTACCCCCAAATTGAAAAATCGATACCTTGGAAACTAAGAACCGTAAAATTATGTGTAATAGCTTAAAAAATTCGTTGTGACATAGGCTTTTACCCGGATAGATGATGTCACCCCTAAAACAGTAAATAGTGATTTTACAGTGGGGAAAAAGGTTTTAAACGGGTAAAAATGATAATTGAACCTAAGATCTTTTGTTTTTGATGAAAAATAGCAGGGGGGTGAAAACTACCCCCAAATTGAAAAATCGATACCTTGGAAACTAAGAACCGTAAAATTATGTGTAATAGCTTAAAAAATTCGTTGTGACATAGGCTTTTACCCGGATAGATGATGTCACCCCTAAAACAGTAAATAGTGATTTTACAGTGGGGAAAAAGGTTTTAAACGGGTAAAAATGATAATTGAACCTAAGATCTTTTGTTTTTGATGAAAAATAGCAGGGGGGTGAAAACTACCCCAAAATTGAAAAATCGATACCTTGGAAACTAAGAACCGTAAAATTATGTGTAATAGCTTAAAAAATTCGTTGTGACATAGGCTTTTACCCGGATAGATGATGTAACCCCTAAAACAGTAAATAGTGATTTTACAGTGGGGAAAAAGGTTTTAAACGGGTAAAAATGATAATTGAACCTAAGATCTTTTGTTTTTGATGAAAAATAGCAGGGGGGTGAAAACTACCCCCAAATTGAAAAATCGATACCTTGGAAACTAAGAACCGTAAAATTATGTGTAATAGCTTAAAAAATTCGTTGTGACATAGGCTTTTACCCGGATAGATGATGTCACCCCTAAAACAGTAAATAGTGATTTTACAGTGGGGAAAAAGGTCTTAAACGGGTAAAAATGATAATTGAACCTAAGATCTTTTGTTTTTGATGAAAAATAGCAGGGGGGTGAAAACTACCCCGTATATGAAATGAGTGTAGACTTATTGATGTTGCAGATTGGAAACAGTGAAAGTTATCACTTTTGTTTAATTAGAAATCTTGCTCGCCTTGTGCGTTCAAGCATCACTAGCACTCAGAGAAGGATTTATATATGTAGACGTTGTTTGTCATATTATCTTCTTGAGGATGAGTTAAATGTTCACTTTGCAGACTGTAAACAGTTTCCTGTTGCAAAAAGCAGAATGCCGACTGATGAACAAAGATTTGTTAATTTTACAGAATTCCGAGTTAAAGATACAGTTCCATTTATAATATATGCAGACACTGAATGCGTTTTGTCTCCAATTTCCTCCTGTTTTCCAAATAGTGACATTCATAACTCTACTTTAACACATAAACATATTCCTTACAGCATTTCTTTATACCTTCATTGTAATTTCGATAGTGAATTGTGCAGTTTCAAGCTCTTTAGGGGAAATAATTGCATTGAATTGTTTGTAAAGGAACTTTATAGTATTGTGGATAAACTTCAAACATATTACTTATCGGTTAAGCCAATGTTAAAGATGACCGAAAATGAAGAAAGATTATTTTTGTCAAGTAAAATGTGTCACATTTGCGAGAAACCGATTGCAGTTAATGAACTCAAAGTACGCGATCATTGTCACTTAACTGGAAAATATAGAGGAAGCGCACACAATAGTTGTAATTTAAATTACAAAGTAACAAAGGTTTTGCCTATAGCATTTCATAATCTAACCGCCTATGATGGACATTTTATAATTAAAGAAATTTGCGAGAAACGTGATGGAGAGGTGTTACATAATCCTGGTCATATAAAATTGTTAGCGATGAATATGGAACGTTACAAAGGGTTTACAAAGTATGTACGGGCTAAGAATGGATTCATTCAGTTAAGATTTTTCGATACATATAATTTCTTGTCCTGTTCACTAGATCAATGTTCATCTTCGTTAAGCGAAGATTCAAAGCAAATAACACGACGTTATTTTAATGATGATGCACAGTTTCGACTTACTGCGAGAAAAGGTGTGTTTCCCTATGAATACGTCACGAGTATGGATGTTCTTAACGAAACTAAATTACCTGAAATATCCAAGTTTTATAGCAGCCTTAATGATCAAACAATATCGAATGAAGAGTATGAGTTTGCTCAATCGGTGTGGGAAACGTTTTCCTGTCAAACATTAGGAGAATACGCAGATTTGTATTTAAAAGTTGACACACTTCTTTTGGCGGATGTCTTTGAAAATTTTAGATCGAATGGCATGGAAACTTATGGCATTGATGCAGCTCATTTTTACACTGCTCCATCTATGTCTTGGTGTGCTATGAAAAAGATAACCAACGTTCAACTTGAATTGCTTCAAGATATTGATATGTTACACTTTTTTGAACGATCTATTCGAGGAGGAAATGTTCAGTGTATAACACGACATGCGATTGCTAATAATAAGTATATGAAAACTTATGATGAGAAAAAGCAAGAGTCCTACATAATGTACTTTGACGTTAATAATTTGTATGGATATGCGATGATGGAATATCTTCCAACGGGTGGCTTTAAATGGATTGCAAATGTTGAAGGCTTTGATGTTTTAACTATTGATGATACTTCAGAAATTGGATATATTTTGGAAGTAGATTTGACTTATCCTCAAGAGTTACATGACAAACATTCAGATTACCCTCTATGTCCAGAAAAGTTGACAAAGCTAATGGCTACCCTAGATAATAAAGAACGTTATGTTTTGCATTATAGATTGTTAAAGCAATGTATTCAACTAGGAATGAAATTAGATCGTATTCACAGAATAATTGAATTCAATCAGAGCCAATGGCTAAAACCATATATTGATGTGAACACAGAGAAACGAAAACAAGCCAAAAATGATTTTGAAAAGAATTTTTATAAATTGATGAATAATGCAATTTTTGGTCGTTCACTGATGAATGTGAGGAAGTTAAGGGACATCAAATGGGTCACCAAATGGCATGGAGCTCGTGGTGGTAGGTCTTTAATAGCTAAGGCTAATTTTAAACATAGAATTATATTCGATGAACAATGTATGGTCATCGAGATGAGTAGACTAAAGATTTTTCACAATCAACCAGTATATGTTGGTGCATCTATATTAGATTTGTCTAAATGTAAAATGAATGACTTTCATTACAATGTTATTTTAGCAAATCCTGAATCAAATGTGAGGTTGTTATACACAGACACCGATAGTTTTATGTATATATTCTATTATGATATTTATGAGTTCATGAAACAACATTCAAATTTGTTTGATACTGGAAACTATGAAACAAACAATCCTTTTGGCATTGTGAGACAAAATAAAGGTGAAATTGGTTTAATGAAAGATGAAAATGCTGGAAGGATTGTTGAAGAATTTGTGGGGTTACGACCCAAAATGTATGCAATAAAATTGTGTGATGAAATGAATAGCTTGTGTAAGGCTAAAGGCATTAAGAAGAGTGTGAGTAAAAGTATGAATATTGATGAGTATCGAAAGTGTCTTTATAACAGAGAAAAAGTCAACAAAGTTCAAGTTTGTATAATTTCAAAATCTCATTCTGTATTTACTGTTCGGCAAAATAAGTTGGCAATTTCATCAAACGAAGATAAAAGACACATAACTGAAAACGGGATTGATACTTTACCGTTTGGTCATTTTTCTCTGAAAAATGATTAGAAACAAATTGAGATTAAAGCAGTTCATCTCACTTACTTTATTTCTTTCACACACACACTTTTATGCTGGTAATAATACTAATTTTTGTGTGTTCCTTTGCTTATGAAATCCTAGACTAGGAGTTCCACATTCGACATGATAGCGGAGTTTCATCTCCCATAAACTCGTCTCTGAGGTGGGTGCCAGAAAAGGCATCCAGCTGTAAAAACCACACCCTCACATAGACTTTCATAACTTCTTACGTTGAGGTTCATAACACTACGTTGATTGATTTATCGGTTTCCTTTTCACAATTCCTGTCTATACATTCCTCTTGAAGGTTGCAAGATGCTTGCAAGGTTCCTAAAATGCAATTAAATTTAATAAATACCTTAAGATGGTTTGATTTGTTTAATGATATGGTGTTAATAGTATTTTTAGGTTTTGACTGGCTTTGCATTAAGAATTGACTAACCAAACATGAGTTACCTATCAGGGAAACATTTTGGCCACTATGTTGGCTATTGACCAGTGAGTTTAGCTGTTTATCATTTTTTTAAATCATAAACAACAGAGGGTTAAACGTATAGATAAACCGTGTGACCATGTTTGTTAAACAAGACATTATACCAGAGACAATTAGAATACTTATGTAGAGTTTACCAAAAATAATGTTGTGTAACAGTAAATGCCAGTCAACAGTTATACACTTCTAAAAAAATCATCATACAATACCTGAGAGCTCTTCTAAAATTATTGATGTGTAACATGATTCCACTAACTTGCTATGTATTTTTTGGCTTGGGGGTGATTTTCAAGAAATGCAAATGGAACTGAAATGCAATACAAACAATGAGCGTGCCTGGTGGCTGAGATTGATACCACGACGTACTGTCGGTTATGTAGCTATGTGGAATGTATATCAAATATGGTTTACTTCAAGGTCTGGAGATCCCTACAATTCCTACAATAAATGATCTTGAAATGGTCATCCTATGGTGTGAAAATATTTATTAGGTATATATATTTACTGAAAACAATTATGATTTATTAAATGTTTATATGTTTACAGTATTGTTATTTAATGTAAGCACTTGAGGCACTACCGACCAATGGGAAGCAAAAAGTGGGAGCATATATGGGATGAAATGTGGGAGCAAAGCAAATATAAAAAGTGGGAGCAAATATGCTAACAAATATGTCAACAAATATGCCGGCAAAAGTATATACACAATTCAAGATAGTTGAAAGTAAAGTATATACACAATTCAAGTTAGCATATTTGCTCCCACTTTTTATGTTTGCTTTGCTCCCACATTTCATCCCATATATGCTCCCACTTTTTGCTTCCCATTGGTCGGTAGTGCCTCAAGTGCTTACATTAAATAACAATACTGTAAACATATAAACATTTAATAAATCATAATTGTTTTCAGTAAATATATATACCTAATAAATATTTTCACACCATAGGATGACCATTTCAAGATCATTTATTGTAGGAATTGTAGGGATCTCCAGACCTTGAAGTAAACCATATTTGATATACATTCCACATAGCTACATAACCGACAGTACGTCGTGGTATCAATCTCAGCCACCAGGCACGCTCATTGTTTGTATTGCATTTCAGTTCCATTTGCATTTCTTGAAAATCACCCCCAAGCCAAAAAATACATAGCAAGTTAGTGGAATCATGTTACACATCAATAATTTTAGAAGAGCTCTCAGGTATTGTATGATGATTTTTTTAGAAGTGTATAACTGTTGACTAGCATTTACTGTTACACAACATTATTTTTGGTAAACTCTACATAAGTATTCTAATTGTCTCTGGTATAATGTCTTGTTTAACAAACATGGTCACACGGTTTATCTATACGTTTAACCCTCTGTTGTTTATGATTTAAAAAAATGATAAACAGCTAAACTCACTGGTCAATAGCCAACATAGTGGCCAAAATGTTTCCCTGATAGGTAACTCATGTTTGGTTAGTCAATTCTTAATGCAAAGCCAGTCAAAACCTAAAAATAATATTAACACCATATCATTAAACAAATCAAACCATCTTAAGGTATTTATTAAATTTAATTGCATTTTAGGAACCTTGCAAGCATCTTGCAACCTTCAAGAGGAATGTATAGACAGGAATTGTGAAAAGGAAACCGATAAATCAATCAACGTAGTGTTATGAACCTCAACGTAAGAAGTTATGAAAGTCTATGTGAGGGTGTGGTTTTTACAGCTGGATGCCTTTTCTGGCACCCACCTCAGAGACGAGTTTATGGGAGATGAAACTCCGCTATCATGTCGAATGTGGAACTCCTAGTCTAGGATTTCATAAGCAAAGGAACACACAAAAATTAGTATTATTACCAGCATAAAAGTGTGTGTGTGAAAGAAATAAAGTAAGTGAGATGAACTGCTTTAATCTCAATTTGTTTCTAATCATTTTTCAGAGAAAAATGACCAAACGGTAAAGTATCAATCCCGTTTTCAGTTATGTGTCTTTTATCTTCGTTTGATGAAATTGCCAACTTATTTTGCCGAACAGTAAATACAGAATGAGATTTTGAAATTATACAAACTTGAACTTTGTTGACTTTTTCTCTGTTATAAAGACACTTTCGATACTCATCAATATTCATACTTTTACTCACACTCTTCTTAATGCCTTTAGCCTTACACAAGCTATTCATTTCATCACACAATTTTATTGCATACATTTTGGGTCGTAACCCCACAAATTCTTCAACAATCCTTCCAGCATTTTCATCTTTCATTAAACCAATTTCACCTTTATTTTGTCTCACAATGCCAAAAGGATTGTTTGTTTCATAGTTTCCAGTATCAAACAAATTTGAATGTTGTTTCATGAACTCATAAATATCATAATAGAATATATACATAAAACTATCGGTGTCTGTGTATAACAACCTCACATTTGATTCAGGATTTGCTAAAATAACATTGTAATGAAAGTCATTCATTTTACATTTAGACAAATCTAATATAGATGCACCAACATATACTGGTTGATTGTGAAAAATCTTTAGTCTACTCATCTCGATGACCATACATTGTTCATCGAATATAATTCTATGTTTAAAATTAGCCTTAGCTATTAAAGACCTACCACCACGAGCTCCATGCCATTTGGTGACCCATTTGATGTCCCTTAACTTCCTCACATTCATCAGTGAACGACCAAAAATTGCATTATTCATCAATTTATAAAAATTCTTTTCAAAATCATTTTTGGCTTGTTTTCGTTTCTCTGTGTTCACATCAATATATGGTTTTAGCCATTGGCTCTGATTGAATTCAATTATTCTGTGAATACGATCTAATTTCATTCCTAGTTGAATACATTGCTTTAACAATCTATAATGCAAAACATAACGTTCTTTATTATCTAGGGTAGCCATTAGCTTTGTCAACTTTTCTGGACATAGAGGGTAATCTGAATGTTTGTCATGTAACTCTTGAGGATAAGTCAAATCTACTTCCAAAATATATCCAATTTCTGAAGTATCATCAATAGTTAAAACATCAAAGCCTTCAACATTTGCAATCCATTTAAAGCCACCCGTTGGAAGATATTCCATCATCGCATATCCATACAAATTATTAACGTCAAAGTACATTATGTAGGACTCTTGCTTTTTCTCATCATAAGTTTTCATATACTTATTATTAGCAATCGCATGTCGTGTTATACACTGAACATTTCCTCCTCGAATAGATCGTTCAAAAAAGTGTAACATATCAATATCTTGAAGCAATTCAAGTTGAACGTTGGTTATCTTTTTCATAGCACACCAAGACATAGATGGAGCAGTGTAAAAATGAGCTGCATCAATGCCATAAGTTTCCATGCCATTCGATCTAAAATTTTCAAAGACATCCGCCAAAAGAAGTGTGTCAACTTTTAAATACAAATCTGCGTATTCTCCTAATGTTTGACAGGAAAACGTTTCCCACACCGATTGAGCAAACTCATACTCTTCATTCGATATTGTTTGATCATTAAGGCTGCTATAAAACTTGGATATTTCAGGTAATTTAGTTTCGTTAAGAACATCCATACTCGTGACGTATTCATAGGGAAACACACCTTTTCTCGCAGTAAGTCGAAACTGTGCATCATCATTAAAATAACGTCGTGTTATTTGCTTTGAATCTTCGCTTAACGAAGATGAACATTGATCTAGTGAACAGGACAAGAAATTATATGTATCGAAAAATCTTAACTGAATGAATCCATTCTTAGCCCGTACATACTTTGTAAACCCTTTGTAACGTTCCATATTCATCGCTAACAATTTTATATGACCAGGATTATGTAACACCTCTCCATCACGTTTCTCGCAAATTTCTTTAATTATAAAATGTCCATCATAGGCGGTTAGATTATGAAATGCTATAGGCAAAACCTTTGTTACTTTGTAATTTAAATTACAACTATTGTGTGCGCTTCCTCTATATTTTCCAGTTAAGTGACAATGATCGCGTACTTTGAGTTCATTAACTGCAATCGGTTTCTCGCAAATGTGACACATTTTACTTGACAAAAATAATCTTTCTTCATTTTCGGTCATCTTTAACATTGGCTTAACCGATAAGTAATATGTTTGAAGTTTATCCACAATACTATAAAGTTCCTTTACAAACAATTCAATGCAATTATTTCCCCTAAAGAGCTTGAAACTGCACAATTCACTATCGAAATTACAATGAAGGTATAAAGAAATGCTGTAAGGAATATGTTTATGTGTTAAAGTAGAGTTATGAATGTCACTATTTGGAAAACAGGAGGAAATTGGAGACAAAACGCATTCAGTGTCTGCATATATTATAAATGGAACTGTATCTTTAACTCGGAATTCTGTAAAATTAACAAATCTTTGTTCATCAGTCGGCATTCTGCTTTTTGCAACAGGAAACTGTTTACAGTCTGCAAAGTGAACATTTAACTCATCCTCAAGAAGATAATATGACAAACAACGTCTACATATATAAATCCTTCTCTGAGTGCTAGTGATGCTTGAACGCACAAGGCGAGCAAGATTTCTAATTAAACAAAAGTGATAACTTTCACTGTTTCCAATCTGCAACATCAATAAGTCTACACTCATTTCATATACGGGGTAGTTTTCACCCCCCTGCTATTTTTCATCAAAAACAAAAGATCTTAGGTTCAATTATCATTTTTACCCGTTTAAGACCTTTTTCCCCACTGTAAAATCACTATTTACTGTTTTAGGGGTGACATCATCTATCCGGGTAAAAGCCTATGTCACAACGAATTTTTTAAGCTATTACACATAATTTTACGGTTCTTAGTTTCCAAGGTATCGATTTTTCAATTTGGGGGTAGTTTTCACCCCCCTGCTATTTTTCATCAAAAACAAAAGATCTTAGGTTCAATTATCATTTTTACCCGTTTAAAACCTTTTTCCCCACTGTAAAATCACTATTTACTGTTTTAGGGGTTACATCATCTATCCGGGTAAAAGCCTATGTCACAACGAATTTTTTAAGCTATTACACATAATTTTACGGTTCTTAGTTTCCAAGGTATCGATTTTTCAATTTTGGGGTAGTTTTCACCCCCCTGCTATTTTTCATCAAAAACAAAAGATCTTAGGTTCAATTATCATTTTTACCCGTTTAAAACCTTTTTCCCCACTGTAAAATCACTATTTACTGTTTTAGGGGTGACATCATCTATCCGGGTAAAAGCCTATGTCACAACGAATTTTTTAAGCTATTACACATAATTTTACGGTTCTTAGTTTCCAAGGTATCGATTTTTCAATTTGGGGGTAGTTTTCACCCCCCTGCTATTTTTCATCAAAAACAAAAGATCTTAGGTTCAATTATCATTTTTACCCGTTTAAAACCTTTTTCCCCACTGTAAAATCACTATTTACTGTTTTAGGGGTGACATCATCTATCCGGGTAAAAGCCTATGTCACAACGAATTTTTTAAGCTATTACACATAATTTTACGGTTCTTAGTTTCCAAGGTATCGATTTTTCAATTTGGGGGTAGTTTTCACCCCCCTGCTATTTTTCATCAAAAACAAAAGATCTTAGGTTCAATTATCATTTTTACCCGTTTAAGACCTTTTTCCCCACTGTAAAATCACTATTTACTGTTTTAGGGGTGACATCATCTATCCGGGTAAAAGCCTATGTCACAACGAATTTTTTAAGCTATTACACATAATTTTACGGTTCTTAGTTTCCAAGGTATCGATTTTTCAATTTGGGGGTAGTTTTCACCCCCTGCTATTTTTCATCAAAAACAAAAGATCTTAGGTTCATTTATCATTTTTAGGTGTTTAACACGTTTTTTCCCCATAACATGACTATTTACTGTTTTAGGGGTGAAATGACCAATCCAGGTAAAAGCCTATGTCATCACCTATTTTTAAAGCTATAACGCCTAATTTTAGGGTTCATAGTTTCAAAGATATTGAGTTTTCAATTTTGGGGGGGTAGTTTCACCCCATAAAGGGGGACGTCGCCCCAAGTGCTAGGACCCCTCATACAAGTCCCTAGCATGATTGGTTCACGAGATATTAACAAAAGTGTAGTTAGGCCCTTTTGACAAGAAAATAAATGAATGATACTTTCAAAAACGAGGTGTCACCCCAAGTGCTAGGATACTGCCTATGGGAAAATCCCATCCTGGGTTCAGAAAATATTAACAAATGTGTAGTTAGACCCTTTTGACAAAAGCCACCGGTGTGCATACATACAAAAATTGCTCTTTCACCCCAGGTAAGGGTAGTTTTTATTTTGGGGGTTGACATACCTCATTCATACAAAAGGAGAATTCACTACGAGTCCTATGACACCCCATATGTTTACATCGCATTATTGGTTAGCGAGATACTAAAAATCGAATGACCTATTAGTTTTTTGTTTTTTTAATAAATTTTTTAAAAAGCCTCATCTATAAAGAATCTTTTAAAAATTCCGCTCTCTTACAAAAGCCCTCAAGTGCGCATGCATACAAAAATAACCACTACTTAACCTCCGGGTAAGGGTAGATTTATTTTGGGGGGGATATACTCCCGTCCATAGCAAGGGGTGGTTCACCACAAGTCCTACGACACCCTATATGCATCGTTCTAGCCTTACAAGCTCATTAAATTCGCCAAAATGTCAAAAAAGCACGTTTACCTCAAATTGCGTTTCCAAATTCCACCCATTTTAAAAAATTACCTCACCATCAAATAGAGCGGGAAAAATAGCATTTAAACGAACCCTCACTCAACCCTAGTCCTCGCCCGCCACCAAACATTTCCCAACATAGCCATACGTATTCAAGCACACACGCGACTTGCAAGAGAACATACACTACCCCACTACCCGCGAATAACCTTTTGTTTTTGGTGCTCACACTCGCATGGGTGTCAGATGACAGTTAGCATCCTAATAAACATCCTCCATGACGTCAACACCCATTAACTTTTTATCACCATCGCACAAACAAGCCAAAGGGTCAACCTCTTCCCACGCTAACACGTGCACTGCACATGCTCGCTCCTGGACCACGTGCTCGCTCTAAGGACCCATGACGTCATCCCATGACGTCATCAGGATTACGCAATTTCTGGTCATGATGATGCAATATTTAGAGTCTAACAAACACTTACTACTGTAAGTTATACATGCATATAAAAAATCCTAAAACATTTTGTTAATAAAACACTTTAAAAAACTCCAACGGGCTTAATCCGTCTATTCTTGAATCAGTCCAATATAATTCTTAATGTTGATTGCGACTTAGTATATTACAATTGTTGCTTGAAAGAATACATTTGTCGACATGGTAGAACTAATGGACGCATGCGATGTAGATAATGACCCATGCGGAGACGTAACGTTAAGAATTGGCTCATAGTAATCCAGTTTCGAAGCGGGCATTCCATTGACATCAATGTGTCCAGGAAGGATGTCAAATTACAACTGGAAAATACGAAAGCTAAGGGTGAAAACTCCAAATCTGGAAAAAGGGAATTTTGAAAATCTCTGGAGTTGAATACTGATTGAAAAACTTGTCAATACGAATAAAAATGTGTGACTCTCAGAGTCCTAAGTAATGTTTTAGAGATACGATTGTCTTGGTCGTCCCCCTAGTTTTTCCCCCAAAATTCTTCCTTCAAAGATTACCTGGAGGAGAGTGTCATGTCTGAATACTGTATGTGTCCCATAATTTTGCTTTCCTTTTCTTGGTGGTGTTCAACAAGCATCGATTCTCCTGAATCAAACGATGAAATAATTCAGGGAATGATGTTTTACTAGATACTGGCCCTTCTGCTCCCATGAACACCAAGGGAACGAAGCTGGCAGATAACATTCCTGTTCGCAAGGAGGATCTCCCAGATAGATCTGCGACTAAGGGTAAAATACCTCAGGTGTCTGAGGGGAAGGAAACACTTCCTGACGCACCGAGACGTCGCCGCACATCTAGGAATAAGAACGGTCGGGGACAGGCACCTGGACTAAGTCCCGCGACATTGCTCTCGCTCTACCCCAAGGGCGAGAGAGGAAAAGTCCGCCTCTCGTGAGAGCGCGCTCCCTGCATCATCTTCGTCTTCAGATGGAGATATGAACATCGAGGCGTGCCCTCCTTCTCCCATCACCACCTAAACATGGCGTTAGTAGAAGTCCTTACTATGGCACTATTGTAATGGAACTGTAATAGCTACTTTCAGCATCTTGCCGAGTTACATCAATGAATTTCTTTGTTTTCGTCAACCAGGTTTCATCCTGGACATGAGACAACCATGAGTCACTTCAAAAATTTTCACCTAAGACCGGGTGGACGGAGCTGTGGCGTCTGCACTCTTGCCCACTCTAGCCTCTTTAGTGAAGAGGTGCCGCTGTGTACTCAGCTAGAAGCAGTTGTAGTTCGTACTTAGTTGCCAGTAATGGCAACAGTATTTGTTTCCATTTTTTGGTCCGTATTGACGTTGCAAATTACAAAATGTATTAAAATACTTTATTGTCCGTCAAATCAACACTTCAAAATTAAGAGAAACTTATTGGTACATGTTTTGAATTACATTACAATCCTTCGTCAGCCAAAAAATATACTAAATGATTGGATAACATCATGCACACTGTCACAGTACAATCTCTATGACTTTTGGTTTTGATCATGGCTACTCTTTGCTGGTGAGCTATTGCAGGCTTCAGCGCAAAGCTTAGAGTTTCCTGGCAATGGTGGACCAGTAAAGGAGAAGACGACCATGCTAAATTGAGTGACATAATATCTGTATTTTTATTCCTATTTACGTTGTTCTTTTGCTTTTTATATATCTTCGGTTTTTATTAGTACTCTATGACTATTCTTGTGAGGAGCTCACAATAACATTGAATATAAGATCGCAGGTATCATGCAATAGGGTGAATAAAAACAACGAAAATTAGCCCTATTCTTTTGGCACCAGTGAGCTATTTCGCTTTCGTGCTGAAAAGTCTTGAGTGTGGTGTTAATATTCAGCAGTTGTAATCTCTGTGTTGGTGATGATTAATCTGTAAGTCATTAAGCTTTGTAAGTAGTGTCTTTATTTAAATTTACATGTGCGACTGTGGTTTGGAAGTGCGTGTGGCGAAAGTGATACTCTCGTGATTTCTCTATCGGTGCTTAATAATAATAATAATACAGTACCGTAATTCTTTTTATGTTCGACCCTCACTATTATGTGTCAGAAAACTGTATCATAATGATGGTCATTGTAACACTGTTTTTCATTATGATACAGTTTCTCCAGCCAATCAGAGCTCGTTCATTGACCAATTAGGTAACGATACCTTCGCGCATGCGCTCAAAATCCAACATGTCGGACATAAACACAACATCGAACTATAATAAATTACCGACATGGAATACGCACCGTCCATATGTTCGCGTAAATAAACTGGCGAATATGAGACAAGAAATAGCACTGTACCTTAATATCACCAAAACTAATTTCTACAAAGCGCATTGTCTTGAAACGACTCCGGTGACAATATTACTGAGGGGCGGCAGATGTAAACATATGGCCTGCATATGGCATTGCAAGCACACAGAGCGCATGCATCGGTCGTTCAGAGATCTTGAAAGGCAGAGATATCATACTTAGCGCTCGCTCTCCAATCACAAAATTCAAGTGGCTGACTCTCAACAGATATTTATGAATATTTATGTTAAAACATATAATAAAGTTATAATTATCGTCGAACATAAACAGTCGTATGCAACTCGCCTATAATGGTAATTAAGACACTCGTATGGAAATTATAAAACTCGCATACGCTCGTTTTATAAACATACTCGTGTCTTAATTATAGCCATTAATAGCTCGTTGCATAATGTACTATTAATTCTAGTTACGGCTGTTCTCTAAAGTTGAAACTCAGTGTGATTAAGTATTTCTGCGTTTCAAAATGAATTCTGTGAACGCTATTTTAAATAGCAGAAAACTTTCTGTTGAGAGTAAATTAGAACTAAAAAGGCTAGGACTTCCGAAACCTGATTTAGTCATCTCACAGGTTCAGAACCCTTGAAAAATCAAAGCTGGTTATACCAGAAAATTCAATCGCACATTGTACAATCATGCAGACTGGATGTGAGGTAAGAAATACGTCCGTTTGCTTCACATGCTTGGCTATGAATTCTGGCGATTCCGTGTGGACATCAGCTGGTGGTACGGATTCCAAACACTTGAATGATAATGTAAAGAAACGTAAATCTAGTGAAAAGCATATAAACAATGGCATTGAGTTTGCGATGCTGGGTAAGGTAGACATCAGATGTCAGACAGTGCGTTTAGACTGAAAATTAAGCAGTTCAATGAGGACGTATCTAAGAACTGTTACATACTCAGTAAACTGATCGACTGCATTAAGTTTTGTGGAAAATTTGAGCTCGCATTGCGAGGACATGATGAAACGAATTCATCCGACAATCCTGGAATATTTCGTGGGTTGGTTAGTTTAATGGCTGAGTTAAACTCTACTTTGAAAGAGCACATAGATAACACAAATAGTCGTGTTTTTCTGGGACTTTCTAAAACCATACAGAATGATCTTCTCGATTCAATCTATTCCGTGTGCCTTCAGTTGATCGGTGACGAAATATCTCGGACAGAATACTTAGCGATTAAGGCTGACGAAGCCACTGACTGTGCCACATTGTCTCATCTTGTTTTTATTGTGCGATATGAACTGTATGACAAAATTAACGAAAGGTTTGTTAGCTTCGTGCTGCCCAGAGATCATACTGCAGATGGAATTAGTCAGGCTTTATTTGCCGAACTAGAGAAATTGAAGGTGAATACGTCCCCTAAAAAAATAATAGCTCAGAGCTATGATGGTTCGAATGTTATGAGCAGGCAACACACAGGTGTACAGGCAAGAATGAAGGTCGTGTACAAAATTTCGCACTTTGTTCATTGTTATGCGCAACATTTGAACTTGATTATCGAGCGTTGTGCAACCCAATATGAGCAGGTAAAAATATTGTTCATTGATTTAGAGGGATTTTCCTCCTTCTTTTTCCAAATCTTCCAAACGGACAGCCGTACTAGATAAAATCGTTAAGAAACGGATCCCGAAAAATGCCGCCACTGGATGGAATTTTAGGGCACGATGCGTAAGAACTGTCTTTGTTTACAAAAATGAACTTATTGCGTGTCTAGAGAAGATTGTGGATGATGACAGTAATGACTATTCGATAACCAGAAAAGCAACAGGTTTGAGAAAGATTTTAAAAGATGAGGACTTTCTCTTTTTGCTCGAACGTTTTAGTAAAATTATGCCACATGCTGATTCAGTGTTGAAACAGCACTTCGACAAGGAAGTGTGTTATTCCCTATAGCCTACTGTTTATGACTGTTATGGATGAAATGCACAAGAGTGTGAAACGAAAAATGGGAAACAAGGAGACTAAGGCCTTACTCTTTGCAGACGACAAAGTAATCTAGGGAGAAAATGAAATAGAAGTGCAAGAAGAAGTTACTGCATGGAATCAAGAGATAGAGAAATATAGAATGAAAATGAGTGTGGAGAAGAGTAAGACTGTAGTGATGACAAGAAACAAGAGAGAAGGAAGACAGAATATTTAAGTCAATGGAAATCCATTGGAAATGGTGAAAAGCTTTAAGTATTTGGTGATGGTACAATAAATGAGGAAACTGGAAAGAGAATCCAACAAGCTAATGGGTTTTACCTGTGTGTGAGAGGTTTAGTATGGAACCAGGAAGTCCCAGAGAAATGCAAGAAAGTTCTATTCTCAATGCATTACACGCTAATTTTAACATATGCAGCAGGTAATTGGACCACAACAAAACGCGATGAAAGCCGAATCCAAGCAGCCGAGATGAAGTTCCTTAGAGGAATAGCCTAATTGGGAAGACACGGCGGGATAAAATCGGAAATGTGGACTTGAGGGAGAGAACTGGGTTCCCAAAACTGCAAGACAAGATAGAGACCAGTAAGCTGAAGTGGTACGGACATATGATGAGAATGGAAGAATATAGAGTACCAAAAAAATATTTATGGAGAAAATACCAGGAAGAAGACCACGAGGAAGGCCCAGAAAGAGGTGGATAGATACGGTGAAGGAAAGCATAGAGAAGAGAGGAGTAAAAGAAGTATTGAAAGAAGGAAATGAATGGTGGAGGGATAGACAACTGTGGTGGTCATTGATTCGCAACCCGACCCAGGGAACTGGAAACGGGAAATGAAGAAGAAAAATAATAATAAGAAGACGATATTTTATTCAATGAAGTACAGCACAGGGAAATTGACAGTGTAAAGGCTCTAAAGAACGTGTCTACCTTCAAGTCCTCGATTCAGAACATTAGAAATTCTCTCGATCAGTGCGGCATAGAACATGGCGTGTGTGGTTCAAACCCGGGCACTAGTGAAAAGCGTGCTCGATTTGACAGCAGCAAATGGGTCGTGGCAAAAGAGGGATGCGACGTAATTGCTGATCGTTTCGGTTTTAATGAGCATTTATCAGCAGCAAAGCTATTTCAGCCCAGCTTATTTTCAACATTTAGAGTGTCGTTTCCTGATTCTGAATGTGAAATGGTCCCCAAGTTATTCACTTTAAATCCACCTGAACTCAGGCAGGAAATAACAGTTTTATACAGCAGAAATGAGTTTGAAAATGCATCTGGTGCCTTAACACTTCTTTCCTGCATTTATGAAAACATCTCGCGACAGTGTTACCTGAGACAGTAAAACTCTTGCAAATTATATGCCCAATTCCCATGACAACATCACAGAGTGAAAGGTGCTTTTCAACTTTGAAAAGAATAAAACCCTTTAGTAGGAATACAATGAAAGAAGACTGTCTGTGCGCTTTAGCTATGTGCCCTATTGAGAAGAACCTGTTGGAAACAAAGGACTTCAATGAGCTCGTCATAAACCACTTTGCTGAGCAAAAGGAGCGGCAAATGGACTTCATCTACAAGAGAGTCAATTAAGGTAGGTCTATTTACTTGAACATTCTCCTGTCCTGGTGATTTTCTTATCTTTCATAGTTCGTGCATAGCGTTTAGAAGAGAAAGTGTGCCGACTCCCGAGTTTGCCGTATCTTTAGTATGGGTAGCTGCTGCGCCCGCCGGTAGACTGCGCAGCGGTTGGTTGTGGCTGGCTGGAGACACTTTCTAAGCGCTCGCGAGTTTGAAAACATGGAAATGCTGCCGTGTTTAGTCCTTATTTCTTGGTGTTGAAAAGTGTATGCGATCAAGAAGCGATAGTGAAATAATACATACGTTATGACACTGGTGTGTTTAGTATTTGTAAGCCTTTACACTTATTTCTTTACGTTTGTGCTGTCGAGTGAATTATAACCTGGTAAGATTCGTCAAACAAAACTGTGTAAGTGAATATGCCGTATTGTTTTGTTCCCGGGTGCCGATCTGGATACAAGTCATCTGCAACAGGTAGGCACTTTTTTAGACCTCCAAAAGCCGAAGACGATTTATTTAAATAGGCTAAGGCCATTCCGAGGAAAGACATTAAATTGTCAAGTAAGTCATATGCAGGCTATGTGACAAACATCGCTCCGATAATTTCCTTATAAAAACGGACACTTTCATTATAGAAGGAAAGACAGTCGAAATGGCGAGAATGAGATGGAGTTTGAAGCCTGGTGCTGTCCCACACTATCTAGCCGGGTATATTGTCAAGCAACTACGGAAAGGGCTGAGCTGTGTGAAGTGTGCAACAACCCTTCAAAGTGAAAAGGCCGTCGGACACAACAGCTGCAACTTTCACTAATATAAAGGACTTTGGCACAATAAATGCCCTTAGTTACCTAACTCAACCGTCTGACAGTGTCTTCAACATTCTTTTACAGGTCGAAGTAGTCGTTGAAATGGAATTGTCTTCCCTTTCAAATTTGTGGGTTGATATATTTTATGAGTGTTAGGACAGCATTGATGAGATTGTTTTAGGGCCGTGATTTTTTGATGGTGTATGGAACATAAACTGGACCTTATTGGAAAACTCGTTTTTCATTTCATGAAGTGCGCTTTTTCTTTCGTACGAAAGAAATTAGGAAAGAGCAGTCAACTTCTAAGTCTGGAAAATCATCGCGTAAGCTGTCCAAAGCTTCGGACAACTGAGAGCTATAAGTTATATGGGTGAGTTTGTCATTATACTGTATTATATTATATTTACTTTATTTGTGCAGTAGTGAATGGTCTGTAGCTTTAAGATTTTCATACATTCAGTTACATTTTGACCCCCGTCAGAATGTTTTATTTCCTTATTGGCAACTCCAGCTATCTGATATGACATCTAGCGGTAAAAATGAGAAACTTACCAAGTAGGGGTACATTTGTCACGTGGTGACTGTTTGTATATGAGTAGTGGTTTTGTAGGGGTTCTGGCCCCACCTCCACATCCCCACCTCACAAGATGGCGGCGGCGCGATATCTCTCGAACGCATGGTCGGATTTTGACGAATGAGGTGTCATTGAACTCGGGCTGATACCCCCTTTCCAATGGACAACATATTTCAACCTCAAAAATAAAATCTACCCTACTAGGGGTGAAATTGTATTTTTTTTAGAGAATCTCTCTTTCCAATTGCAACATGTGAGAGTTTGAATGCCGATATGGATTTAAACGTTGTTCTACATAAAGTGCATGTGTTCGGTCGATAGCCACTATGAATTAACATGCTTGTTTTTGTTTTTTACGCATGCCCACTCATGGCTTTTGTAAGAGGGTGGGGGAGTGGATCCCTATGGATGGGTTATTGTTGACGGGTCATTGTTGGCGGGGTCATTGTTGTCGGGTCCTTGTGGACGAGTCCTTGTGGACAAGTCCTTGTGGACAGGTCCTTGTGGACAAGTCCTTGTGAACGAGTCCTTGTCCCTTTGGACTGATCCCTTTGGACGGGTCCCTTTGGCCTGGTTCCTACGGACGAGCCCATGAATTTATTTAAATTATGTCAAAGGGCCTAACTACATTTGTGTGTGTTGAATTGACGTTGTTCACCACTACTATAATGGAATAACGATATGAAAGGAAAGTGACGAAATACATGTGAACACGTGTGAAATGACCTTATTACCGTCCTCCTTGTGAAACAAGTCACATCCTGTTTTGCTTCATACGTGAGAAAATGTGAGTTCGAACCCGTGGTCGGATTTTGACAAATGAGGTGTCATTGAACTCGGGCTGATACCCCCTTTCCAATGAACAACATATTTCCACTCCAAAATAAAACCTACCCCTACTAGGGGGTGAAATTGTATTTTTTTTTTAGAGAATCTCTCTTTCCAATTGCAACATGTGAGAGTTTGAATGCCGATATGGAATAAAACGTTGTTCCACACAAGAGACATGTGTTTGGTGGATAGCCACTATGAATTAACATGCTTGTTTTTGTTTTTTGTTTTTTACGCATGCCCACTCATAGCTTTTGTAAGAGGGCAGGCTTTTTAAAAGATGGCGGCTGTAGTGTAACCTAACCTAACCCAACCCACGAGTGGTGATCAAAAAGTATTTTAAGTGACGCTTGTCGATTGGCAAACCAATAATCAAAGAGGGATATGTCAGGCCTTGAGGTGATAGCCCCTTTTGATTGATCCCTGTTGATTGATCTCTGTTGATTTGTCCCTTTGGACTGGTCTCTGTTGACTAGCCCCTTTTGGACGGGCCCTTTTTGACAGGGGGTCATTTTTGATGGATCCTTTTTGACAGGTGCTTTTCGACGGGTCCCTGTTGACGAGTCATTGCTGACGGGTCCTTGTTGATGAGTCCCTGTGGACGGGTCATTGTTGACGGGTCCCTATTGACAGGTCATTGTTGACAGGTCATTGATGACAGGTCATTGTTGACGGGTCATTCTTGATGGGTCCTTGCTGACAAGTCCCTGTTGATGGGTCCCTGTGGAAGGGTCCCTTTAGACCGGCCCCTTTGGACTGGTCCCTATGGACCGGCCCATGAAATTCATCCAAATTATGTCAAAGGGCCTAACTACATTTGTGCGTAAAGCAGTGTGTTGAACTGACGTTGTTCACCAGTCCTTACTACTACAATTGGATAACGATATGAAAGGAATTGATTAACTAGACATGAGTTAACTACCAACGAAACACTTTGGCGACTCTGCTTGTTATTGACCAATGAGTAGGGTTTTAGAAAAACTGTTTGCTATTTCGGGTTATATACAAAAAATGCTTAGACCTTTTGAGTGAATATGTTTGCTAAACAAGACATTATACCAGACACGATTAGGATTCTTATGTAGCTCAGACAAGGAAAGAATTTCTACAGAATCTGTTGACATTGAATATAGATTTAGGTATTAGGAAGTCATTTTGAAGGCCTTTGTCTGGAGCGTGGCACTCTATGAAAGTAAAACTTAGACAATTGGTGTAGCAGAAAAGTGGAGAATTGAAGTGTTTGAAATGTGGTGTTACAGGAGAATGATGAAGATTAGATGGGTAAATAGGGTTACTAACAAAGAGGTATTAAGACGAGTGGGGGAGAAGAGATGTATCTGGCGACTGTTAATGAAGTAAAGAGATAGGTTGGTAGAACACGTACTAAGACATCCCAAGAATAGCAAACTTAGTTAAGGAAGAAAGGTTCGAGGACGAGAACTGTAGGGGTAGACCAAGTTTAGAATATGTTAAACAGATAGCCTTGAATGTAGGGTGTGGTAGCTATATAGAGATGAAACGATTAGCTCGGGACAGATAGGCGCTGAGATCTGCATCAAACCAGTCAAAGGACTAAAGACTCAAACAACAACATGTAAGTTAACTAAAATAATGTTGTGTAACCGTATATGTTAGTCAACGAACAGTAATGCATTACTAAAACCCATGACACGATACCTAAGAGCTTTTCTAAAATGATTTTAAAATGCCTTTAAGCCTATATTGAACACCCAGTTCACAAGACTCATAACTGCAATGTTATGGTAAAACAAAACAAAATCTATATTTCAGAACAAGCAAGTGGTTTAGTCAATGTATACTGGAAAAAGTTTTGTAAACACTCAAGTCCTCAAGACTAATTAAATTAGTAACTGTCAGGTTGACCGAGTGGTTAAGGTGTTTGACTTAAGATCAAATTTTCTGTATAAGGAAGCATGGGTTCGAATCCCTTACCTGACATAACTATTGCCTTGACATGGCTTGGCCACACTGCATTATTATGACACTCGGTACACAAACCATAGATATAGTGTATTGTTTAAGGCCACTCTCTTTCTGAACATAGTCAGAGACTGTTGATGGTTAACAATTGTATTAATAGTGGGACATGGGGATAGTAATTAAGAAAAACAGACAATACCCATACAATATTTTTATTAAATTCATTTTATAATAGTTACACACTGAATTCAAGTCTATCTCTTTACCATTGTTCTATATAGATTTTTAAACACAACGCTTGTTGTAGATCCTTGTACAACTTTCTCCAAGTACTCTTGCTCTTAAAAACTGGGGAAGCCGCAATGGTTTTATAAACATAAAACCCTCATCCTCTTCTTTTTCATAATTATCATCATCATCATCATCATCATCATCATCATCATTATGAATATTATCATCAAAATTATTATAGTCATTGTCACCATCATTATCATCATCATCATCATCATCATTCTCAACATCACTAGAACTATCCAATTCCTCTTGTTTGTTTTCCACAGGGACCTCTTGTAGAGTCTGCGTTGCTTTTGATAGTGTTAAGGGTTTTTTGAACGATGGTATTTGTCCTAACATGTCTTTTTGAGGTGATGATGAATGCTTTTTAACAAACAATGCACTATCTTGAGCAGCAATATATTTTTCTTGGACTTGCTTTTTTACCTGGGTTAGAGTATTTTGCGTATTTAAATGTGTATTAATTTGAGATTCACAATGATGTTCTTTTGAAGTAAGTACGTTGGAGTCTTTTGTTTTAATCATTCCTCGACACTTTTTGGATCGTTGTTTTGAACATCGCCAAATAACAGTTCCATCTTTATTGGTTGTTTTTACAATATATGTATATCCTTTATAGAAGACACATGGCTTGCCATGACTGGTTGTTGAGACTTCCATATCAACTAATACATATGAATTAAATTTTAGTAAAGTCACATGAACAATCTTTAGATTACAAGTGATTTACACACACACACACACACTTTCCTAAATGTCAAGATTTATGGATGTTGTTTTCCACCAACAGCTGCTTACTGCGTATGACAAGGCTGGAGACTGGTAGGTGAGACGGTCTTTCACGATGTGAACACTGTAACAGGCAGTAGTCAACTGACAATATTCTCATACCCTAGTCAAGGTTAACAGGTACTTACTGCGTATGACAAGACCGTACACTCGTAGGTTAGACCGTATTTTTTGTTTGTTGCTAAGGATCCCATATATACCCTAGACATGTTAGTTCTGAACACTTAGTGGTTAATTGTATATATTGAATTTAAATACACAGCTCACACAAGCACGTTTTGCGGATGGGAGTGGTGAGAGACTGGCAAAAAGGAAATGTTTTAGTTTAATGAAACGTCATGTCCTAGTAGGCGTGATTTATAGTAGACGCAATTGATAGTAGACGTAATTGATAGTAGGTGTAATCGATACTAGACGTGATTAATAGTAGACGCAATTGATACTAGGCGTGATTGATAGTAGGCGTGATTTGTAGTAAGCGCGATTTATAGTTGACGCAAATGATAGTAGGCGCGATTGATAGTAGGCGTGATTGATAGTAGACGCGATTGATAGTAGGCGCAATTTGACATGGGCGGAACTCAGATCATTTTTGATATCATAAAGTTACAGTGTCAATGTTTATACAAAGTACAAGGTAGAGGGTATTTTAAGACATAACCTCAGCTCACTTAACATAACCTAACTTTACCTAACCTAACTTTGTCACGTGACATGTTCTACAAGTTTAGACTTGCTTTAAGACTGATTATGACGTCATAGATTGATGGGAGGGGTGAGAGGCTGACAAAAAAGGAAATGTTCTGGTTTAATGAAACGTCATGTCCTAGTAGGCGCGATTTATAGTAGACGCAATTGATAGTAGGCGCGATTAATAGTAGACGCAATTGATAGTAGGCGTGATTTGACATGAGCGCGATTTATAGTAGACGCGAAAGATAGTAGGCGCGATTGATAGTAGGCGTAATTAGACATGGGCGAGATTTATAGTAGACGTAATTGATAGTAGGCGCGATTGATAGTAGGTGTAATTGGTAGTAGGCGCGATTTGACATGAGCGCGATTTATAGTGGACACAAATGATAGCAGGCGTGATTGATAGTAGACGCAATTGATACTAGGCGTGATTGATAGTAGGCGTGATTTGTAGTAAGCGCATTTCATAGTAGGCTCAATTGATAGTAGATGCAATTGATAGTAGACGTGATTGATAGTAGGCGCGATTGATAGTAGACGTGATTGATATGGACGCGACTTAGATCATTTTTGATATTACAAAGTTACAGTGTCAATGTTTATACAAAGTACAAGGCAGAGAGGGGGTATTTTAAGACTTAACCTCAGCTCACCTAACATAACCTAACTTTACCTAACCTAACTTTGTCACGTGACATGTTCTACAAGTTTAGACTTGCTTTAAGGCTGACTATGACTATGACGTCATAGATTGATGAGAGGGGTGGGAGGCTGACAAGAAAGGAAATGTTTTGGTTTAATGAAAAGTCATGTCCTAGCAGGCGCGATTGGTAGTAGACGCAATTGATAGTAGACGCGATTAATGGTAGGCGCAATTGATAGTAGGTGTGATCAGGTACTTACTGCATATCAAAAGGCTGTACACTCGTGTGTTAGACACTCTATCTTGTTAAGGACCCCTATATATTCCCTATACAAGGCTATACATGTTAGTTCTAAACACTTAGTGGTTATTTGTATTTTAAATTTATATACATAGGTTATACAAGCACGTTTTTTCACACAGTAAAACTTTGTCAAATAGCCACATGCGACACGCAAAGTATGTTTCCGCTATCTAGCGGTGACTATGGAAACTACCTGAACATATCCTAATCTAATCCTAGCTAACTTCACCTGACGTGACCATACCGGTTTGTAAGCAACAACAACAACACACTAAGATTCCATGAATTCCAGAGTACTTTTAGATTAATTATCGACTCTCAACTCTTATAACTATGTCTATCCCACTCTGTCAAAAACACGATTTTTTTTTAATTTTTGCTTGATGTCAATACTAAAGTGATAATGGGTTTTCCGATCCTATCACTATAAATTCATTACCCCCACTCTTATCTCGGTCTCGACAACAACCATGCCTATTTTTATTATGTCAGATGATGTAATGTTCGAGTGCAAAGTGGGTGTAAAAGTGAGTGCAAAGTGAGTGCAAAAGTGAGTGCAAAGTAAGTGTAAAAGTAGTTGTAAAAGTGAGTGCAAAGTGAGTGCAAAAGTGAGTGCAAAAGTGGGGTGTAAAAGTGGTACCCTAATTGTAATGGCTTATTTGACAAGTTATTTTGTGGTACCCTATTCGTAATGGCTTATTCCACAAGTTGTTTTTGTCAATGTATTTAGAGGATATTTCTCTTGTTCATGGAAAGTATCTCAGCCCTTTTTATGATAGCATAATGCTTACCGTCATGTTTGTAAGCAACAACAACACACTAAAATTCAAAGAATCCAAACTACTCTAAGGTTAATGATGGTCTCTCAACTCCATTCCACGCCTAGTCAAAAACATTATACATTTCAAATTTTTCAAAAAAGGTAAATTGAGAAAGTAGACTATATATTTAAACTAAAAAATCATATGCTAACTCCAACACCTACGTCTATCCCATTCTCAGTCAAAAAAAAAAAAAAAATATTCTTTAAATTTTTCCAAAAAATATCTGGAAAGTAGGCTATAATTTGAAAACTAATCATCCTAAAAAGTCATATATAGACTCAAACCAATGGCTTTTATGTCCTTAATCGTTAGAACAAAACATGGAATTTGACATTTGTCCAAATATTGATCATTTTTAAAAATGGGCTATATTTTGTAAACTATGAATTACACAAAAAAATGTGTTTGACATAAAAATGACAGGTATTTACCCCCTCTACCCACAAACCAAGTCCCAGGTCTCTGGGACAAAATCCAAAAAGGTTCAATTTTGAAAGTAGACGATATTTTGAAAACTAATCATTCTAAAAAGTCATATATAGACTCAAACAAATGTCCTTTAAGTCCCTTAACGTTAGAACAAAACTTAACATTTTTTTCATTTTTTCAAAAAAAAAGTCCAATTTTCAAAATTGCCTATATTTTGGAAACTAAGAATTAGTTCCAAAATGGCGGTCGTAGCTTAACTCAACCTAACCTAACCCTACGAGGTGTGATCAAAAAGTTCCAAAATGGCTGCCGTAGCTTAACTTAACCTTTGATTGATCCCTGTTGATTGACCCCTTTTGATTGATCTCTGTTGATGTATCCCTTTGGACTGGTCCCTGTTGACTAGCCCCTTTGGACGGGTCCTTTTTAAAGGGGGAGTCATTTTTTTACGGGTCCCGGAGGACGGGTCCTTGTTGACGGGTCCCTGTGGGCGGGCCCCTTTGTTATAATTTGGATAAAATGCACGGGCCAGTCCATAAGGATCAGTCCAAAGGAACCGCCCACAGGGACCCGTCAACAAGGACCCGTCCTCCGGGACCCGTAAAAAAATGACTCCCCCTTTAAAAAGGACCCGTCCAAAGGGGCTAGTCAACAGGGACCAGTCCAAAGGGATACATCAACAGAGATCAATCAAAAGGGGTCAATCAACAGGGATCAATCAAAGGTTAAGTTAAGCTACGGCAGCCATTTTGGAACTTTTTGATCACACCTCGTAGGGTTAGGTTAGGTTGAGTTAAGCTACGACCGCCATTTTGGAACTAATTCTTAGTTTCCAAAATATAGGCAATTTTGAAAAATGGACTTTTTTTTGAAAAAATGAAAAAAATGTTAAGTTTTATTCTAACGTTAAGGGACTTAAAGGACATTTGTTTGAGTCTATATATGACTTTTTAGAATGATTAGTTTTCGAAATATCGTCTACTTTCAAAATTGAACCTTTTTGGATTTTATCCCAGAGACCTGGGACTTGGTTTGTGGGTAGAGGGGGTAAATACCTGTCATTTTTATGTCAAACACATTTTTTTGTGTAATTCATAGTTTACAAAATATAGCCCATTTTTAAAAATGATCAATATTTGGACAAATGTCAAATTCCATGTTTTGTTATAACGATTAAGGACATAAAAGCCATTGGTTTGAGTCTATATATGACTTTTTAGGATGATTAGTTTTCAAATTATAGCCTACTTTCCAGATATTTTTTGGAAAAATTTAAAGAATATTTTTTTTTTTGACTGAGAATGGGATAGACGTAGGTGTTGGAGTTAGCATATGATTTTTTAGTTTAAATATATAGTCTACTTTCTCAATTTACCTTTTTTGAAAAATTTGAAATGTATAATGTTTTTGACTAGGCGTGGAATGGAGTTGAGAGACCATCATTAACCTTAGAGTAGTTTGGATTCTTTGAATTTTAGTGTGTTGTTGTTGCTTACAAACATGACGGTAAGCATTATGCTATCATAAAAAGGGCTGAGATACTTTCCATGAACAAGAGAAATATCCTCTAAATACATTGACAAAAACAACTTGTGAAATAAGCCATTACGAATAGGGTACCACAAAATAACTTGTCAAATAAGCCATTACAATTAGGGTACCACTTTTACACCCCACTTTTGCACTCACTTTTGCACTCACTTTGCACTCACTTTTACAACTACTTTTACACTTACTTTGCACTCACTTTTGCACTCACTTTGCACTCACTTTTACACCCACTTTGCACTCGAACATTACATCATCTGACATAATAAAAATAGGCATGGTTGTTGTCGAGACCGAGATAAGAGTGGGGGTAATGAATTTATAGTGATAGGATCGGAAAACCCATTATCACTTTAGTATTGACATCAAGCAAAAATTTTTTAAAAAATATCGTGTTTTTAACAGAGTGGGATAGACATAGTTATAAGAGTTGAGAGTCGATAATTAATCTAAAAGTACTCTGGAATTCATGGAATCTTAGTGTGTTGTTGTTGTTGCTTACAAACCGGTATGGTCACGTCAGGTGAAGTTAGCTAGGATTAGATTAGGATATGTTCAGGTAGTTTCCATAGTCACCGCTAGATAGCGGAAACATACTTTGCGTGTCGCATGTGGCTATTTGACAAAGTTTTACTGTGTGAAAAAACGTGCTTGTATAACCTGTGTATATAAATTTAAAATACAAATAACCACTAAGTGTTTAGAACTAACATGTATAGCCTTGTATAGGGAATATATAGGGGTCCTTAACAAGATAGAGTGTCTAACACACGAGTGTACAGCCTTTTGATATGCAGTAAGTACCTGATCACACCTACTATCAATTGCGCCTACCATTAATCGCGTCTACTATCAATTGCGTCTACTACCAATCGCGCCTGCTAGGACATGACTTTTCATTAAACCAAAACATTTCCTTTTTTGTCAGCCTCCCACCCCTCTCATCAATCTATGACGTCATAGTCATAGTCAGCCTTAAAGCAAGTCTAAACTTGTAGAACATGTCACGTGACAAAGTTAGGTTAGGTAAAGTTAGGTTATGTTAGGTGAGCTGAGGTTAAGTCTTAAAATACCCCCTCTCTGCCTTGTACTTTGTATAAACATTGACACTGTAACTTTGTAATATCAAAAATGATCTAAGTCGCGTCCATATCAATCACGTCTACTATCAATCGCGCCTACTATCAATCACGTCTACTATCAATTGCATCTACTATCAATTGAGCCTACTATGAAATGCGCTTACTACAAATCACGCCTACTATCAATCACGCCTAGTATCAATTGCGTCTACTATCAATCACGCCTACTATCATTTGCGTCTACTATAAATCGCGCTCATGTCAAATCGCGCCTACTACCAATTACACCTACTATCAATCGGGCCTACTATCAATTACGTCTACTATAAATCTCGCCCATGTCTAATTACGCCTACTATCAATCGCGCCTACTATCTTTCGCGTCTACTATAAATCGCGCTCATGTCAAATCACGCCTACTATCAATCACGTCTACTATCAATTGCGTCTACTATTAATCGCGCCTACTATCAATTGCGTCTACTATAAATCGCGCCTACTAGGACATGACGTTTCATTAAACCAGAACATTTCCTTTTTTGTCAGCCTCTCACCCCTCCCATCAATCTATGACGTCATAATCAGTCTTAAAGCAAGTCTAAACTTGTAGAACATGTCACGTGACAAAGTTAAGTTAGGTAAAGTTAGGTTATGTTAAGTGAGCTGAGGTTATGTCTTAAAATACCCTCTACCCTGTACTTTGTATAAACATTGACACTGTAACTTTATGATATCAAAAATGATCTGAGTCGCGCCCATGTCAAATTGCGCCTACTATCAATCGCGTCTACTATCAATCACGCCTACTATCAATCGCGCCTACTATCATTTGCGTCTACTATAAATCGCGCTTACTACAAATCACGCCTTCTATCAATCACGCCTAGTATCAATTGCGTCTACTATTAATCACGTCTAGTATCGATTACACCTACTATCAATTACGTCTACTATCAATTGCGTCTACTATAAATCACGCCTACTAGGACATGACGTTTCATTAAACTAAAACATTTCCTTTTTTGCCAGCCTCTCACCACTCCCATCCGCAAAACGTGCTTGTATGAGCTGTGTATTTAAATTCAATATATACAATTAACCACTAAGTGTTCAGAACTAACATGTCTAGGGTATATATGGGATCCTTAGCAACAAACAAAAAATACGGTCTAACCTACGAGTGTACGGTCTTGTCATACGCAGTAAGTACCTGTTAACCTTGACTAGGGTATGAGAATATTGTCAGTTGACTACTGCCTGTTACAGTGTTCACATCGTGAAAGACCGTCTCACCTACCAGTCTCCAGCCTTGTCATACGCAGTAAGCAGCTGTTGGTGGAAAACAACATCCATAAATCTTGACATTTAGGAAAGTGTGTGTGTGTGTGTGTAAATCACTTGTAATCTAAAGATTGTTCATGTGACTTTACTAAAATTTAATTCATATGTATTAGTTGATATGGAAGTCTCAACAACCAGTCATGGCAAGCCATGTGTCTTCTATAAAGGATATACATATATTGTAAAAACAACCAATAAAGATGGAACTGTTATTTGGCGATGTTCAAAACAACGATCCAAAAAGTGTCGAGGAATGATTAAAACAAAAGACTCCAACGTACTTACTTCAAAAGAACATCATTGTGAATCTCAAATTAATACACATTTAAATACGCAAAATACTCTAACCCAGGTAAAAAAGCAAGTCCAAGAAAAATATATTGCTGCTCAAGATAGTGCATTGTTTGTTAAAAAGCATTCATCATCACCTCAAAAAGACATGTTAGGACAAATACCATCGTTCAAAAAACCCTTAACACTATCAAAAGCAACGCAGACTCTACAAGAGGTCCCTGTGGAAAACAAACAAGAGGAATTGGATAGTTCTAGTGATGTTGAGAATGATGATGATGATGATGATAATGATGGTGACAATGACTATAATAATTTTGATGATAATATTCATAATGATGATGATGATGATGATGATGATGATGATGATGATAATTATGAAAAAGAAGAGGATGAGGGTTTTATGTTTATAAAACCATTGCGGCTTCCCCAGTTTTTAAGAGCAAGAGTACCTGGAGAAAGTTGTAAAAGGATCTACAACAAGCGTTGTGTTTAAAAATCTATATAGAACAATGGTAAAGAGATAGACTTGAATTCAGTGTGTAACTATTATAAAATGAATTTAATAAAATATTGTATGGGTATTGTCTGTTTTTCTTAATTACTATCCCCATGTCCCACTATTAATACAATTGTTAACCATCAACAGTCTCTGACTATGTTCAGAAAGAGAGTGGCCTTAAACAATACACTATATCTATGGTTTGTGTACCGAGTGTCATAATAATGCAGTGTGGCCAAGCCATGTCAAGGCAATAGTTATGTCAGGTAAGGGATTCGAACCCATGCTTCCTTATACAGAAAATTTGATCTTAAGTCAAACACCTTAACCACTCGGTCAACCTGACAGTTACTAATTTAATTAGTCTTGAGGACTTGAGTGTTTACAAAACTTTTTCCAGTATACATTGACTAAACCACTTGCTTGTTCTGAAATATAGATTTTGTTTTGTTTTACCATAACATTGCAGTTATGAGTCTTGTGAACTGGGTGATCAATATAGGCTTAAAGGCATTTTAAAATCATTTTAGAAAAGCTCTTAGGTATCGTGTCATGGGTTTTAGTAATGCATTACTGTTCGTTGACTAACATATACCGTTACACAACATTATTTTAGTGAACTTACATGTTGTTGTTTGAGTCTTTAGTCCTTTGACTGGTTTGATGCAGATCTCAGCGCCTATCTGTCCCGAGCTAATCGTTTCATCTCTATATAGCTACCACACCCTACATTCAAGGCTATCTGTTTAACATATTCTAAACTTGGTCTACCCCTACAGTTCTCGTCCTCGAACCTTTCTTCCTTAACTAAGTTTGCTATTCTTGGGATGTCTTAGTACGTGTTCTACCAACCTATCTCTTTACTTCATTAACAGTCGCCAGATACATCTCTTCTCCCCCACTCGTCTTAATACCTCTTTGTTAGTAACCCTATTTACCCATCTAATCTTCATCATTCTCCTGTAACACCACATTTCAAACACTTCAATTCTCCACTTTTCTGCTACACCAATTGTCTAAGTTTTACTTTCATAGAGTGCCACGCTCCAGACAAAGGCCTTCAAAATGACTTCCTAATACCCAAATCTATATTCAATGTCAACAGATTCTGTAGAAATTCTTTCCTTGTCTGAGCTACATAAGAATCCTAATCGTGTCTGGTATAATGTCTTGTTTAGCAAACATATTCACTCAAAAGGTCTAAGCATTTTTTGTATATAACCCGAAATAGCAAACAGTTTTTCTAAAACCCTACTCATTGGTCAATAACAAGCAGAGTCGCCAAAGTGTTTCGTTGGTAGTTAACTCATGTCTAGTTAATCAATTCCTTTCATATCGTTATCCAATTGTAGTAGTAAGGACTGGTGAACAACGTCAGTTCAACACACTGCTTTACGCACAAATGTAGTTAGGCCCTTTGACATAATTTGGATGAATTTCATGGGCCGGTCCATAGGGACCAGTCCAAAGGGGCCGGTCTAAAGGGACCCTTCCACAGGGACCCATCAACAGGGACTTGTCAGCAAGGACCCATCAAGAATGACCCGTCAACAATGACCTGTCATCAATGACCTGTCAACAATGACCTGTCAATAGGGACCCGTCATCAATGACCCGTCCACAGGGACTCATCAACAAGGACCCGTCAGCAATGACTCGTCAACAGGGACCCATCGAAAAGCACCTGTCAAAAAGGATCCATTAAAAATGACCCCCTGTCAAAAAGGGCCCGTCCAAAAGGGGCTAGTCAACAGAGACCAGTCCAAAGGGACAAATCAACAGAGATCAATCAACAGGGATCAATCAAAAGGGGCTATCACCTCAAGGCCTGACATATCCCTCTTTGATTATTGGTTTGCCAATCGACAAGCGTCACTTAAAATACTTTTTGATCACCACTCGTGGGTTGGGTTAGGTTAGGTTACACTACAGCCGCCATCTTTTAAAAAGCCTGCCCTCTTACAAAAGCTATGAGTGGGCATGCGTAAAAAACAAAAAACAAAAACAAGCATGTTAATTCATAGTGGCTATCCACCAAACACATGTCTCTTGTGTGGAACAACGTTTTATTCCATATCGGCATTCAAACTCTCACAAGTTGCAATTGGAAAGAGAGATTCTCTAAAAAAAATTACAATTTCACCCCCTAGTAGGGGTAGGTTTTATTTTGGAGTGGAAATATGTTGTTCATTGGAAAGGGGGTATCAGCCCGAGTTCAATGACACCTCATTCGTCAAAATCCGACCACGGGTTCGAACTCACATTTTCTCACGTATGAAGCAAAACAGGATGTGACTTGTTTCACAAGGAGGACGGTAATAAGGTCATTTCACACGTGTTCACATGTATTTCGTCACTTTCCTTTCATATCGTTATTCCATTATAGTAGTGGTGAACAACGTCAATTCAACACACACAAATGTAGTTAGGCCCTTTGACATAATTTAAATAAATTCATGGGCTCGTCCGTAGGAACCAGGCCAAAGGGACCCGTCCAAAGGGATCAGTCCAAAGGGACAAGGACTCGTCCACAAGGACTTGTCCACAAGGACCTGTCCACAAGGACTTGTCCACAAGGACTCGTCCACAAATACCCGACAACAATGACCCCGCCAACAATGACCCGTCAACAATAACCCATCCATAGGGATCCACTCCCCCACCCTCTTACAAAAGCCATGAGTGGGCATGCGTAAAAAACAAAAACAAGCATGTTAATTCATAGTGGCTATCGACCGAACACATGCACTTTATGTAGAACAACGTTTAAATCCATATCGGCATTCAAACTCTCACATGTTGCAATTGGAAAGAGAGATTCTCAAAAAAAAAAATACAATTTCACCCCTAGTAGGGTAGATATTATTTTTGAGGTTGAAATATGTTGTCCATTGGAAAGGGGGTATCAGCCCGAGTTCAATGACACCTCATTCGTCAAAATCCGACCATGCGTTCGAGAGATATCGCGCCGCCGCCATCTTGTGAGGTGGGGATGTGGAGGTGGGGCCAGAACCCCTACAAAACCACTACTTATATGGTTTCTTGTATTGTTAAACAGATCGTGGTAAATTGTTCGTGTCTTTATACATAGGTAATAAGTTTTACTCGTTGATAGAGTGAAAAATGAGTAAAAGCAAAGTGTATTGCTCAGTTTACGGCTGTTAGTCGATGTATAAGAGGGCTGCGGATATACGTTTTCATCACTTTCCAAAAGATGCAAATAGCAATAGCCGAAATGTGATGATACCTAATAATACCTAATACCTAATAATAATACCTTTCCACCCCGGGAAGGATCTAACACTTGTCGAGGTAGACAGACAGAAGATCTGCGACGTAAAGCCAGCGAAGGTTATTCAGTTTAAAAACAGCTGTTACGATGGGCGCGCTGGTAAGATTGAAGTTACTTGAATAATTAATTAAATAATTAATTATTGGCTGCTTGGTAGGGAGAAGGGATGAGTTTAACTTGTATTAAAACTCGGGGGGCGACAGGAATTGCTTGATTTGGATGGTTAAAAGGTGGGTTTGGTGTTGAATATTTGAATGGTAGCGGAATCACTCATTCTACAGTGTCCACGGGGAGGCAAATTAGGCCTATATGACTCGTAGTGGAATAGTTCGAATATCGAAGAACTTAGCGATTACGAGGTGTAGGCATGGCGGAATGGCTGGCGGATCATCAGTTTGACATAAATTCACGATATAAGTCGGAGCTTGGAACAGTAGCGTCTGATTTGCGTGGATGCTAGTCTCGGAATGATAAAAGTAGCACAGCTTCGGTGTGTTATTTATTTGTTTATGTACCGTATTTCTCTATTTGAATGTCCTCGGCGTTGACTCAGGATCGACATTTACTTTATATTGCGCATAATAGTACCGAAATAATGTCCGAAGTGTAGCCCTGTGTAAATTTGAATCAGCTGATCTACATCAACCATAAAAACTGATGCTTGATAATATGCAAATGACACCAAAAAATCCAGTGGAACACACAAATTAGATCACGTGTATCGCACAGTTATACATATATACAATTAAAAATAACACTGTCATTACTTTTAGAGACCACATTTACTGATTATAACCGAAAATAAAAAGTGTTCCATATCAAACGCGTGTTATTGAGTATTTTAAACCCTACTTATCCAGACCGACCGCAGCGCCCCAAGTGTTAGTTTGAGTTGCCAATTATATGAACCTATGACGCAATCTGATGTTTCATAATTAACACAACGGACGTTAGCGTTGTATATACTCAGTGCGGAGAATTTTATATTTGGATCATCTTGTCTAATACAACGTAGTGTAAGCTGATAACATTCAGTTACTGAAAAGTAACATTCAACTGCTTGTATTGATACCGTCCTCACTCAGCGCTAGCCGACGCTAGAGCCACCTAGCGGCTGGACCATACAAACTCCACAAGATGGTTCGTGTATTGCCGACAATGATATATTGTATGGAAAAACATTGTTGCAAGTTTTTCTTTTATTTCCTGACATAACCAGTATATTTTACATCATTGCATTCATAACCATATTCAAATTAAAAACTGTAAAAGTAAAGACACTCATGTTAAAATCTTGCTTGGGGATTTTAATGCAAAAATTGGTCAAGAAAGAAAATTTCGTCCAATAGTAGGTAAGTGGCCAGCTCACAAATTCACTAACAAGAATGGTCAAAGATTAATCACCCTTTGTGATGAACATGGCCTACGTCTCGAAACTACTAGATTTAAGCGAAGACCACACAAACGTATGACCTGGAAATGCCCTAACAGTGCACTAGGAGAATTCCAGATAGACCATGTTGCAATGGATAAAAAGTTCTACAAAGAAATATATAACGTGAAGGTACTACGTGGGGTCGATGTTGACTCTGATCATTATATATCCAAGATAAAGATCAAGTTAACTCCACGACGTAAACAAAAATCGTCAAACTCGACCATGCAAAGGCAATATGACCCTAGTTATTTAATAAATAATGTGTCCTATAAGGAAAAGTCTAAAACTCTCTTAAGTGACAAGCTAGAAACGATGGTTGACACACTGAAAACCGTTGCTGTCGAAATTGCCCCTATTAGGAAAAGGAAAAAGCATGCATGGTGGAATGCGGAATGTGATGCTGCAATTCGGAAAAGACACACAGCATGGCTCAATGATCAGCAAAAGAGGACCACACAATCGCGAGAAGAATTAACCATTGTTCGAAGGGAAACTGCCAAAGAAATTAGGAGAATTAAAAGAGAAAATAAAAAAAGTCCATACAAATTATTGATGATTCCTTTAAGCAACACAAAACAAGGGACTATTACAGGACATTTCGTCAATATCATTCTAAATACAGCCCTCCTACACTATTAATGAAAGATAAATCAGGTAAACTAGCCCACAATGATACTGATAATGCTAAAATTCTAGCAGATTATTTTAGAGAACTACTAAATGCTGATGAACCTAAGGAATATCTTGATTTTGAGCCTAATCCAAAAAATAAAACAAATTTACAGAACATTATTCCTCCTGACTTGACTGAAGTATGTGCAGCGATTAATTGGCTAAAAAATTATAGAGCAGCAGGAGAGAATTCATTGGTAGCAGAACTATGGAAATATGCAAATGAACAAACCATCTCCAACCTCCATAAACGACTCATCGATGTATGGAATTCGGAACAAATACCAGAGGAATGGAGAATGGCTGTAATCCACCCAATTCATAAAAAGGGTGATAGATCAGACCCGAACAACAACCGTGGGATTTCTTTGCTTGATGTAACATACAAGATTCTATCTAGAATTATCTTGACAAGAATTCAACAACAACTCGATCAAGAACTAGGAGAATATCAAGGAGGGTTCCGACCAGGTCGCAGCTGTCCGGATCAGATCATCAGTCTGAAATGGATAATGAAATATCATAGAATGAGACAAAAGGATTTGGTCATTACTTTTGTGGATTTTAAGAAAGCTTATGACAGTATCCATCGAGGGTCATTACTTAACATCCTTAGGGAATTTGGGTTACATCAAAAGCTTATCAACCTCATCGGCGTTACTTTGAAAGATACTAAATCAAAGGTTAAATTTCGAGGCACCTTGTCTGAACCATTTGATATCCGGACTGGACTTCGACAGGGAGATGGTCTATCACCGTTATTATTTAATTGTGTTCTTGAAAAGATCATGCGTGAGTGGAACAAAACTTGTCCTCCAAATGTAAAGATTGGTACCGGTACTAATATAAAACTGAATTGCTTGGCCTTTGCGGATGACCTTGCACTGCTTGCAACCAGTATAGATGAGGCTAAACACCAAATTGAAGAACTTGGGTCTATTGCAGCAAAAGTAGGACTTCAAATTTCATTTGAAAAGACTGAAATAATGGCATCCTTTGATGTGGAAACACAAGCTATTACATTGATCAACAATAAAGAAATTAAAGTTGTACATAAATTTAAATATTTAGGGGAGATTATAACATGGAATTTGAATGAGAAAGCGTCAATCGAAAATAGAACAACAAAGTTAAGACAAGCGCAATATATTACTTGGTCTAGTTACAAAAAAAAAAAACACTCTCCTTAAATGCCAAATTACGACATTACGAATCAGTTATTAAACCGGAAGCAATATATGCTTCTGAAACACTTTTCAAGTTAAACACTCGATCAGTTACTGACACATTACAGAAGATTGATAGAAGAATTCTCAGGACTATAATTAATAAAAAACATCAGGTGGATGGTCAATGGCGTCTATTACCAAATGAAGTGGTTTATAAAGAAACTGAGTCTATAGTCGATACTATGCGAAAAAGGCGAATTGCTTTTTTTTGTCTTATCTCACGCCTGCCGGATACCAGACAATTAAAAGTATTATTTAATTATTTTTTCAAAAGTAAAACAAAGAACTCTTGGTTTATGGAAATTCAAAATGATCTGGATGAACTCGGCTTGACAATGTCCCAAATTGCTAACAAAGATGAGAAGAATATCTTGAAAAACAAGAACATCCGACTTCCCTTAAAAACCTTTACCCGCAAAACTTACACCATAAGCGATGCAGAGAGAGCGGCAAGGTCGACTAGAAAGAAAATGTTTTGGGAAAAGAAGAAAAATAAGAAGCTGAATCTTTAATATTGTTTTTGAGATATGTATATACTTGTTTTGGTTAAGTGCTCCAATGCGGGCGTAACATATGTAAATAAATAAATAAATAAATAAAGAGTTGGGCAAGAATTCTCAAACTCGGTTACGCTTAATCTGCTGCCACGGTATTATTGTCATTATTCGAGTTTTTAATTTGCAGTTAAATTCACTCTCTGCTAGAGCTCGAGTCAGCCGGGAAGGCGGTGCGCAGAACACATTACGTCATGCCTCAGTTTAGGGACTGCATGTTGCCCCGTGTACTTTGGGTGTGTGTAGAATCTGTCTGATAACCGGTGTTAATTATGATGGCTGTATTAGTGTGTATCTGTTTTTTAATTCAAGTAAGGACTGCAAGTTTGAATTTTTCAAATAGTTCCTACTTTTGCCGCCAAATGCCACCGTCAACGACTACTAGGCCTAGTTCAGAAGTAAGCTACTAGACGCCACCGCAGTCGGCTCTTGGCAACGAACGTAGGAACATAAGAGCGTTGTTTACATTCCTAACCTATACAATTTAGCTTCACACAGATGTAATTAGTGGAAGGTTCTTTAGCATGCCATAATAATAATTTCGTATGGCCTCGGATGCCGAGTGCAAGCTTTGTAATTTGACACCCAGAGGGTAGCTTGCATGTCGAATTTCGTTGTTCCTTGAATCACTATGAAAGTTAAGGAGGTTAGATATCTAAGCTCCTTGAACACTATAGCGCTTTCTAGTAGAGAAATGAGGAACTTTGTGTTGGCGGAAACTCCCGAGATTAATTTTGCCATTATGCATTATGAACACGGCCTACTGAATTCAAATGAGTTCTTTGACATGCCAACATCGTATGACATGCGTGTCGTATTTTTGCCGCCTTTCAAAAATCACTTACCATGGCCAGGTGCGAACCTGCAATCTTGGGGTTAGTAGACCGACACGCTATCCACTCACCCACCGTGGCAAGCTAACATGCCATAAATCTATGACATGGGACCGCCGGCTTTACTTCCCCTCCGAAGGAAGGCATACTGAAGGATTTTTAACGCTCTTAAAAAATCCGACGACTTCGGCCGGGGGTGTGTACATTTCGAGTGCTATGTAAGCAGAGGGAAGTAAACAACATAGGCAAGCCCGAGAAATAGTTTACAAAGTGCACGAATACTTTACAAGTGTAAAGCAGCGTGAAAAAGAAGGGCTCCATGAGCTAAGCGACGGTGTTGCCACACCGCATGAACTCAGGGCAGCAGCTTGCGGTGTGGGGACTAGGACCTGATGGACTTGTTGCAACAGTGGGCATGTGTCTCTGTCTCTCTCTGCGTAAATCCCAGAGAGCCAGCCTCCTTCCCGGCTGACGCGAGCTCTAGTAATTTAAGTAATGTATCAGAATAGGGGCAGATGACCTCGTAGTTCCGCCCCTTATAACAACAATATCTAACTAATGTATCAGAATAAAAAGCAATTTAATAGGTTAGTTATGAACGAAAATTAAACATAATGTGACACTTTCCTAAAATTCATCTGTCAGCTCGAACACTGACATTGATTGTTACTGGCACTTGTATATTTCCAAATTTGAATATTAAAGAAAAAACTCGTGTTCTATGCCGAATTCAAGTGATAATCCAATGTCCACATTTTAACTGTCAACGCTTTAGACTTGAGTTTGAAGTTATTAAAAAATAATTCTACATTATTATGTACCGGTACTGGATAAATCGTTGTTCAATTCGTGTATTCGTGCTAGCTGGGATTTGTCAAGTGTTGAGCTCACAAGGATAATGTTAGGATTTAAAAATAAGACCCAAACACAAGCTCCCTGGGATTCACGTTTTGCGATATCGTCTATACGTAATTTTCACATCAGGTTCTCAGTGTTGTTACCCTATGAAATCATTGTTGTAATACAAAATGATAAAAATCACTGACGAGGAAAGCCTTAGGATCCAACATCAAGAATATTGAGTAATAACACGACATTTTCATTGCATATACAGTATAGACTAAGTACTTTCTCCATGCTCAGATTCACTCTTCGAGGTGAACATGTTTAATTGTTCTATGGTAGGCCTATATGCTTTTATTTCGAGCTTTGTTTGAAGATGATCCTGTCTTACTAATCACAAAGTGTGTGTATAGAGTAACATAACTAAATGTTGTATTTATTAATGTAGTACCGGTACTGTAACATACGCACTTCAATTAGTCACGGTGTGTTACCGTAGTTGAAACATTCAGTGGGGGAATAACATAAACTCCGGTATGGTCAGTGGTAGCCGGCAGCCTTCTGTAGCTTACCTAGCCATATTCTTAGGCTTGAAAATGATGTACCTACCCACCGAAGAAGAAAAGTAAGTTGTGCTATGCTGTGTTTACTGCTCATATTATTATATAAATCTATAGAGGTCTGACGCATCGAGAAATGATATCAGAAAGGAAAAGACAAGGACCAATTGAGGCAGGAAAATGACAGATGCCCTAGGAGAGTATTCATCTAGAAACAGCGGCGTGCTGTCAAGAGGGCTGGGTGATTCGGGTACGTACCGCAAATTCTTTAAGATTCCATACGATAATTAAGAAATAAAAAAGGGAGTAGTCTGCCTCTCATTATAACAAAATACTGATAGGGAATAACTTACTGAAGAATACCAATACAATACTGGACACTCCCAGCTAAAACAGGCTACACTCATGTAGTGGTATAATGATAGGGGAGTAGGTGAGACCTTTTCGTATTGCTTATGGCACCACTGACCATAAACCTCGGCCTGGCTTATGCCTTATCTTCTGCAGTACCGGCACGGTCGGGGCCGGATTTACCGTAAGGCAAAATAGGCACGTGCCTAAGGGCGCCGCAATCCAAGGGGCGCCATAAGGCGCCCCTTCGGTTAGGCAACCGGCAATGATCTGTACTGGAGGCGCCCCGAAGGGCACCGCCGTCAGGCGCCCTCTTTGCTAGGGCTTTAAATGTGCTAAGTTAGGATTATAGCAGTATACATGCTAAAATAAATATTGAGAAATGAGCAGAGACATTTAGAAGTAATATCGTGTCTTTGTCGCATGCCCGCCCATGCCCTTCCACTTCGCTCTTCGTTATGCCGCTCGACGCCCTTTCGTCCCGACAAGTGTGAGAGGGGAGGGGAGGCGGGCGAGCGGAGCTGTTTTCGCTGTTGTTGCGGTAGCTGGGTTTGCTTGCATTGTAGTAGCATCGAAGTGCCCCGCGCCCCACCCCCCTTGCCTGCCCTGTTTGCAAGTTCGAGCTTGCGCTGTGTTGTGATGTGATCTGCAAGTAAATGTTTTAAACTATGGGCAGCAAAATGTTGCCTGGTTACCAAAACCGTGTCCGCAAGCTGAAGAGGATAAGAAAGCCGAGGTTACCCTGTCAAAATGTCGGAAAATAAATGAGATGTTTAGTGCGCGTGTGAATCCTACACCTCCAACGACAAATTCGGATAACAATAGCAATTCTTGCTCTGCGGTTCACGACATTGACTGCGATGGTGTTCAGCAATTTGAGGTAAGCTACCGTACACGAATTACTTTACGCAAAGTAGGCCTTTCCCAAGAGGCGATTCCTTGACATATGTAAAACCTCAGACTGGTTTCGAGGCCTGTTATCGAAATTTTAAAGAACTTTATTGCGCGCGTACTAAAAAGCCTGTCAGTGACTCGGTGATCGGCACGATATGACGCTTGTCAAGCTCTGTGGGAAGCCTGGTGTGGCATCGTGGCAGCTCTTGACAGTATAGCAGAATTCAAAAGGCAAGCATTCGAAGGAAGCCAAAGGCATCTTAAGCAATATCCTACAATTAGAAACTGCTTTCATAGTTGTTCTGGAGTACCATTTTAAAAAGATTTAATACTGTCAACCAGAAGCTCCAAAACGTTAGCACTAATTTGAGCACTGTGGTAGAGTGTTACGCTTCGTTAGAGGAATTTGTGCGAAGTTTAAGAGATAATTTCGAAATCTATGAGAAAGAAGCCAAAGAATTAAGCAGTATAGCTTAATATTTCTACGACCTAAAGAGAAGACCGGAACGAAGGACTAGGAATGATGAGACAAAGCAAGGAGAATATGTACCGTCAGAGGGCTTAGAAAATTTTCGCGTCAATGTATTTTATGTAATTCTGGATGTAGGCCTACTAAGTGCTGAGCTTAAGAGGCGAAGTGACGCTTACAAAGTCCTCCATAAGAGATTTTATTTACTAGAAAACCTGTTAGACCTAGATGGACCAATTATAAAATAATCCCTTGACGATCTCGCAGAAATGTATGTGGATGACATAGAAAGTGCACTGGCTGACGAGTGTTTTCATTCAAAGGAACATTTAAAAATTGCAGATTTTAAAGGTAAATCATCCTCTGAGCTCAGCACTTTCCTTCATGAAAAAGATTTACAAGATATGCACCCGAACATAAACATTGTTTTACGGATATTTCTCACCATTCCAGTGACCAATTGTTCTGGAAGAAAGATCATTTTCGGTACTGAATCGCGCCAAGAACTATTTGCGGTCAGTCATTAAAGAAGAAAGGTTAAACTCTATTGCACTCGTAGCGATTTAAAAAGATAGACGAAAAACTTGAACTGCGATGCCATAATTAATGAATTTGCCGAAAAGAGGCAAGAAGGAAACTTTTGAAGTAGTTCTCGTTGTGCTTGGGGCAGGCCCCGTTATGTCTTCATTCATGTTTTTAATCTGCACTTTAATTTCTCTAAAACATATTGCAGGAAGATATGCAGTTGGCCTTATTTGTAATTTAGAGGCGCTTTGTTCAATTTAAAATGTCGTTCGTACCACTGCTCTTAATGCGTTTTAAAATTAGTGTGTGTGCTACTTTTCTTTTTACTATATTTCGTGCTACCGCAGTTCATTCAGTTACAGCAGTAAATAATATTTTTATTTTGAAGCAAATCTTCCCTTTTGTTGTATGAATTAAGGCTAGACATTATTTTTGGAAAGGGTATTCATAAAGTGTTTTGAGGGAGAGTCCGCTGTCCTTGGGGGTAAATCTGAGACTTGTCTCATACAAAACTGTCGCTTACAGTGACATCGGACAAGAGTGTAAACTCTCAAAGAATTCCACGAAAGTGGGGAAAAGCAGCGCATCAATGCGGTTCTCATCAGGAGGAATAAAGTGTTTTGGTTGAATAAAAGTTAAACTGTTTCATGTAGTTTTACTCCAAGCTGTTATTTTTATTGAATTGACTATGTTTTCCCTGCGTAAAAATTCAAGCATAAACTTATGCTGTCAGCCATATATCTGTTTATTTCTATTTTCCGAACCTTACCTCATGCGAGTGGCTATGCCTTATCATAAAAATGGGGGGGGGGGGGCTCAAATGAGGAGGGGCGCTCAATGGAGAGGTGCCTATAGTGTAACTTTGTGTAAATCCGGCCCTGGGCACGGTACCGTATGCTACTTCTTTTGTGATCCATTCTCTGGGATGAATGAATTAGACTAATAGTGTCATTATTATTATCACTACATATTATTATTATTGAGCAGCCTCCGTGGCTTAGGCGGCCGCACGTCGGCCTCTCGTCGCTGGGATCCATGGTTCAAATCCCGGTCACTCCATGTGAGATTTGTGCTCAACGAAGCTGCGGCAGATAGGTTTTTCTCCGGGTACTCCGGTTTTCCCTGTCAACATTTCATTCCAACAACACTCTCCGATTTCATTTCATTTAGTCATTCCCCCCGAGGAGTGCGACAGGCTTCGGCAGCCGGCAAAGTTCATATCCTCGCCGCTAGGTGGAGGCATCATTCATTAATTCCATTCCTGACCCGGTCGGTCGACTGGAAACAGGCTGTGGATTTTCATTTTCATTATTGTTTTTACTCTGTAGTTGAATATCTTAGCGTAGCCTATAGGAGCGATGAAATGTATAATTATATTTTACTTTTCTATTTTCATTGTAATACCTAGCTGTAAGTTGTTGTATTTATAGAATTAAGTTTTCATATTATGATAATATAGTAAGGTGTAAATAGTTGTGCAATAAGATTGTATCTATTAAGATCTGTTATTATAATAAGTTATAAATAGTTATAATATTAGTAATATATACCTGTTAGTTCTTTTATTTTATAGATGTAAATACTGACGTGTCCTATATCAAAAATATATTGAATACATGTATTTGATCAAATTGAATTAATAAAAATCTATCTATCTATCTATTATGGATTATTCAGTTCAGCATGGCGTCGTACCGTATTTTATGAAATTACATTTAGACTGTAGTTTAAATATTAGATGATCCACTGTCAGAAGAGCGTCGCAAAATTGTAAATACCCATCTAAAATTTGAATTTTAAATAGCTCAAGGTAAGATTTTAATTTTTTCTATGTACCAATAAAAAGAAAAGATGTGTTAGAACAAAGTTTGGCACTAATATTTTACTCTGCAGACGATCTTGAACTTTTGTGGATTATATTTTTCCTGTAATACCGGAAGGTCCTAATAACAGAAAACAAATAACAAATCAACGACAGTTCATAGTTCGACTCCAAAGCACAGAGAATCTCTTGCCCCCCTCCCTAACCATGCTCTTATATTGGAATACTTTGGGTCCATCACTAGCTTACCAATCGGTGGTGTTAATTGCTGTATTATGGTAGAGGGGGAGGGGGCATGGTGGCGCAGTGGTCAAGCTGCTGGCCTCTCATCAAGGTGGATTGGGTTTGATTCCCGGCCAATGCAGTGAAATGCCATGTCCTGTGGTTCGGATTCCACGTTAAAAGGAGGTCCCGTGGCTCATAATCACAGGATTCAAGGTCACGTAAAATTACAAGCTTTATTCCTTTTGGTTTAAGGATGTAACATCCACGTCCTCTGCCCCTCACCACGATGTTCTGCCTCTTAAGACAACAATAATAATAATATCGTATGGCCTCGGGGGCCAGGTGCAAGCTTTGTTATCTGACACCCAGAGGACAGCTTGTAAGTCAGATTTTGTTGTTCCTTGAAGCACTATGAAAGACAATGAGGTTAGATATCTAAGCTCCTTGACACTATAGCGCTTTCTAGTAGAGAAAGGAGAAATTTTAATAATAGAGAAAAGATTCGCACAATGTGCAAAGAAAACATATTAGTTCTCAACATCGAGACAGAATTTAGTCAGCGACACTAGTCTTTTCCCGCAAAACATTGCGTGGTACCTCTCACAGCTTCTTCCGCACAATTTGCATATACACTGTAATTCTTGTGGTTCATGATAGTTGGCTCTGCTGCATATCCGGTGGTGAAAACCGTGAACAGCGAAACGCGTCATTAAGTGTCTTAGTTCATATCCTGGCTTTTTCCAATCACTGTTTAACATTGCGTCTGTAGTGTAAATCTCCAGCCATATGTCTTCCCTTTTTCTTTGAAGGTCTATAAGCAAGCACTGATACGCATGTGTAGAGGGTAGATGTAATTGCAGACGGAGATCTTCTATGAAAAAAAAATCCCTAGCCAGCACATATACCAAGCGCGAACGGGTGTAATTTGATACACCCAACGTCTTTTTTAGGAATTTTGCTTTTACATTTTCTAAGTCCGTTAGATTACTTTTGGTAAGGTGTTCCCAAATTAACTCCATGCCGTATGTTATGATGGGCGTAATTTTCAATTTAAATATTTCCATTGCTGTTACCAGCGAGATCTGTGGAAGAGTTTTAGACTTATCATGGCTAAGGTCGCAGCTGTTATTCTTTCTTTGACATGTATCGTAAAGACATTTCCATATGTCTGTAATGTGATTCCTAAGTATTTAAAGTATGGAACAGTTGTTATTGGTTCATTTCTGTACGGTATGTGATCTTGTCATTGGCTGCTGATTTGCCTCCTTTCCTGAATGTCATTACAACGGTTTTATTTTCGTTAATTTGCAGTTCATTTTTGATGAGCCAATTTCAGATGCTGTAGATACTAGCAGTGATATATCATCTGTACCTGATTCTTTGGACAGTGGCAGTGATGATGAAGGTACAAAGGAGAAATTTTGTGTTGGCGGAAAAAAACATAAGAGATAAAAGGTGTCTGTTAAGGTACCATTTGGCTGCACACGACAGAGTCAAGCGACCGAGACAGACGACAGCGATGATAGACGGAGACAAGTCAACGTGTCGCCGCTCACGTAATTTGATGACGACCGAGACTGACGACACGCCTAGACATACAGTAGATGTTTATTGGGATATGCATGCACATATTCTTTGAAAAATGGTTACGAAAAATATTCTAATGAAAAGGTTGCTCGAAGAGGAAGAAGACGATGATGTGTTGCTGTGTTATTTGTTGCGAAAGAAACCAAGAAAACCTATGAGTTCAATATTCAAAACCAGGCGCGAAGAAGTATCTTTCTGTTTGTTAATAAAGAATAAAGATATTTCCTTCTTTGTATGACTGAACTTCAGGATCGAACAGCGGTGGGTTATCTCCGACTAATTCTACTAATATCTCGTCTTCTTCACCAGTAAATTTTATTTCCAACATTTAATCACTTCATAAATCTCGTGCTGCGTCCGCTTGTCGCGAGACACTAAACTGCTCTGAGAGCGGTCTCCTACGGTTTGTCTCGGTCGCCGATCTCCGTCTCGCGCTCTCAAATGTACTTCATATGGTTGAATGGGGAGCAGATCGAAAGCGACCTGTCTCAGTCTCTGTCGTCTGTCTCGATCGCTTGTCTCTATCGTGTGCAGCCAAATGGTACCTTTACAAATAAACTAAAGCAATGTCAGACTCAGTGAAGCCTCCGTGGCTTAGGCGGCAGCACGCCGGCCTCTCACCGCTGAGTCCGTGGTTCAAATCCCGGTCACTCCATGTGAGATCTGTGCTGGACAAAACGGAGGCAGACAGGTTTTTCTCCGGGTACTCCGGTTTTCCCTGTCAACATTTCATTCCAGCAACACTCTCCACTATCATTTCATTTCATCTGTCATTCATTTAATCATTGCCACAGAGGAGTGCGTCAGGCCTCGGCAGCCGGCACAGTTCATATCCTCGCCGCTAGATGGGGGCTTCATTCATTCCATTCCTGACCTGGTCGGAGACTGGAAGCAGGCTGTGGATTTTCATTTCAATGTCAGACTCAGTGAGTGATGTCATGGTTTCCAAAGCACGCCTCTGACTGGGAACCTTCGTTCTTGTTGCTTTTAAGGGGTGGAACAGCGAAGTCATAAGCCCTTGCAGGGAACCTTATCATGCGTACAATGACTATGTCACTCCAACAAAGGCTATGCGCATGGGCGGTTCGAGTGGGGGGGGGGGGGTGTCTCACCCCCTCAGATATTTTCTCAGTCGGCAAATACGACATCAGTCGGCAGTCGGCAAATCCTGAAGAAGTCGTAACATTTCCCAAAACAGGATTTAAAAAAGCAAAACGGGGCATGGCCATATGCGATTTGATCCGATTTCTTTAAAAAATATTTATTATACTGACAGTCGGCAATTTTACCGAGAGTCAACACAATCGGACGCAGCAATAATTTCGTGCAGCCAGTAACCATTTTAAAAGTTTCACTTCCAGTCCTCTGTGCACCGGCTGCCACTTGCCATTTCGTTTCTGTGTATGGAAACTGAAGAAAGAATGACAGATGAGCAATATGGGACTAAGGACAAGGGATGGACTCATCGGCACGTTCCTGGGTGGGAGTAATATCCCGCGTTAATTATGCAGAGCGACTCAGCTTCACAGCGAAGCGAGCCCAGCATCTGTGCCATGTGGCTAGACAAAAGGTGTTGGTGAGCGCATTGATAACTTCAGGTCAAGCCAACTCATTGTGATGTTGTCGGAGGAATGTTATGACCTGCTACCGCTTGTCTCTGCGCGTCCTCACATATCCGCGCTATTGTGACAAAATTGACAGGTTTATGGTTCCTAAGTTCCTCAAGGGGTGGTGTGCTCACTATGATCCGTGCAGTGGTCACTGAGAATGAGCGAAAGCAGTCGTTCCTGACCAGCAACTTTTACAGTGATAACTATGTGCAAATGCAGTGGCAGTGACGTGAGTTTTCGCCGGCACGGAACATTTTCACGGAGCATCGCGTACCCATGAAACGTGCGTAATAATACAATAAATACATGCATATTTTCAGCCATGTTTAATGGTGTTATCAATAAAAAATGCCCGATAAATCCATAAAAGTCTACCTTTGTGGGGGGGGGGAGTTGTTCTCTTTTAAACCATCAGTTTTTATTTAAATAAGACCTACAGAGTGTTTTAAAACCCAGTGACAAGAAAACCGGGGCTGGGTGGAGGAGACAAGTCTAAGTAACTTTGTCGATGGAACGAATATCCGGAAAAGCACCCCTGTGACGCTCGACGTCTTCAAAGGGTTGAACGTAATGCCCATCGGGTAGCTAAGGTACAATTAAAATCAAAATCTACCGTTGAGCCATCGTCTACCGTTGAGCCATCGCCTGACGTTGAGCCATCGCCCATTGTTAGCCATCATCTACCGTTGAGCCATTGACCACCGTTGCTCATCGCGAACCGTTGAACCACCACTATCCCCCAACACATCTGACGTTTGCAAGTTACGAGCAGCTGGAACTTCATCGGTTGTAGTGGTGACGATCCTACACCGCGTAGTAGCGAATTTTCGTGGATTGTTTTTCTGGCCAAGTTAGTGAGTTTATAACGCATTTCAAAAGAGCTGAAGGTATTTTGAAAACAATAAAAGAAGACGCTATTCCGAACACAAAACTTTTTATGGTAGAAATTATAAGACTGCTTATCCAGAATCCACGATGAAAGCGGTCAGTTACTTCAACGAGCAAGAGAGGAGGAAAATAACATGCGTGCAGACGCAGTACTCATTCAAGTAGGCGATTTACCTGTTAATCGCGATCCTGCAAAACGGAGAAGAATTATCACGGCAAACGAACGACTGTACCTGACTTCACTTGGGGCCTTCGAGCCAAAACTTAGTGTATTTCCAGCAAATCCAGACATACCAGAAAATAAGCAGCATCGATTTAACGCGGCCTGGTATACGTATTTTCCCATGTTGAAGTACAGCATTGAAAAAGACGCGGTGTTTTGTGTTGCCAGTGGCTTATTTTCAAATGGACGAGGAAGGGCGTCCGCAAGTGAAGAATGGTCGTACGCTGGAGTACGTCAGCGGCACAAATTGAAAAGTCGCGGAAAGATGATAAAGGGCAAATTACAAGAACACTTCACATCAGAAGCTCATCAAGCAGCTATGACAGATTTGTGCCACTTTGTCAATGCAAAAGGCCACGTAGACGTTCTCCTTGATTAACATTTACGGACGATCAGAATTGAGGAAGAACAAGAAAAGGAGTTCCACAAAAAAGTTATCCGGATACTTATTGACACAGCAAGAACCCTTTGTCGGCAAGGTTTGGCTTTCCGAGGTCACGAGGATGGAATCACTCAAGATAATGGAAACTTCACGCGAATTGTGAAGTTACTTTCACGGCATAGTCCGGTCATGAATAGGTGGTTGGAAGAAGTGAATACGCGGAAGCACAACGTTAGCCTACGAATATGAGCAAGGACTCTCAAAATGAATTCATCCGTCTACTTGGAGGGAAAACTCGTGAAATAATTGCAGAAGAGATCAAGAACACCGGTATGTTCTCCGTTATAGCAGATACTACTCCCGATATGTAACATAAAGACCTCTTCGCGTTGAATATCTGATACGTCGTCGAAAAAGATGAAGAGCTCGTTCCTGTGGAGCAGCTTTTAAAAATAGACGCTGTTTTAACAAAAATGACTGGAGAGGAGTTGGCTGAAAACAATATTTTTAATTTTAAATTCGGAAGAATTTTTACTTCCACTCGATAAACTAGCGTTTCAATCGTACGACTTTGCTAGTAACATGTCTGGCATATACAACGGCACTCAGAAAAAGCTATCAGAGAAGTGCAAAATATATATATATTCCGTTCGTTCCATGCCAAGCTCACAGGTTAAACATTTTCGTAGAGCCAGCTTGTAATGCTAGCGCACTTATCAGAGAGATTTTTGACACTCTTGAAGCATTGTGGTTTTTTTACGGGTAGCACGAAACGACATTTAAGCTTGCAGAAAGAGCTGGATAAAATTGAACATTCACTTCAACATAAGAATTTATCAAAAACAAGGTGGACTGCGCGCGCCGAATCGATGAGAGCTGTTTCTACGTCATATGAAGAGATAGTCACAGCATTGGAAACAAGGAAAACATAATTCGATTCTGAATTTGACAGTAAAACCCGAAATTTTGCGTCAGGCTTGCACAAAAAGCTTCTACTGTGGCTTATTTCCAAACGGACGAGGAGGGGCGTCCGCAAGTGAAGAATGGTCGTACGCTGGAGTACGTCAGTGGCACAAATTGAAAAGTCGCGGAAAGATGATAAAGGGCAAATTACAAGAACACTTCACTTCAGAAGCTCATCAAGCAGCTATGACAGATTTGTGCCACTTTGTCAATGCAAAAGGCCACGTAGACGTTCTCCTTGATAAACATTTACGGACGATCAGAATTGAGGAAGAACAAGAAAAGGAGTTCCACAAAAAAGTTATCCAGATACTTATTGACACAGCAAGAACCCTTTGTCGGCAAGGTTTGGCTTTCCGAGGTCACGAGGATGGAATCACTCAAGATAATGGAAACTTCACGCGAATTGTGAAGTTACTTTCACGGCATAGTCCGGTCATGAATAGGTGGTTGGAAGAAGTGAATACGCGGAAGCACAACGTTAGCCTACGAATATGAGCAAGGACTCTCAAAATGAATTCATCCGTCTACTTGGAGGGAAAACTCGTGAAATAATTGCAGAAGAGATCAAGAACACCGGTATGTTCTCCGTTATAGCAGATACTACTCCCGATATGTCACATAAAGACCTCTTCACGTTGAATATCCGATACATCGTCGAAAAAGATGAAGAGCTCGTTCCTGTGGAGCAGCTTTTAAAAATTTTTAAAAATAGACGCTGTTTTAACAAAAATGACTGGAGAGGAGAGGGGTTGGCTGAAAAAAATTAAGAACGTAACCGAGCTTTTACAAGTGGAGGAGCTGAATGTAGTAGACGCGATGCAGCTGATTCAGAGCGCTTTGAAGTATTTTGAAGATATCAACGACGACGGCAAGATGAACGCATCGTCATTTGCGAAAAGTATGCACGTAAATGCGGAGGAAGACTTCTTAAAGCACCACAGGACCCGGCGATTTACAAAGAAGTATGACGCGCATGCTGAAACGACAGTAGAGATTTCTTTCCTTACATTCTACAGAAAGGAGTTCCGAATACATGTGGATGTATTTACTACAAGCGTGGAAGACAATCTCGCAAAACTAATTTCTTTGCTAGAGCCATTCCACATAATTTTCAAGATAACCGCTGATAGAAAAAACTGCACCATCGAGCGCGTCCGATCTATAAAGCAATCACACTCGAAAATCATCCTTCAAGATGAAGAGCTTGTGCTGGCTGAGCTTGAAATCCTGCTCGATGCCTGTAAACAGTGCTCATCTTTTAAAGAAATCGCAAAAGTTGCTGTTAAATTAAAGAGGATTATCCCGTGTGGTTAACAGGTAGTTCGACTGATTTTAACATCCCCAGTGTCTTCTGCTTCTTCCGAACGGTCCTTCGGCAAGTTGAAGCTCATTTACAATCATTTGCGGACATCGATGGGTGACGACCGCTTAGACTCCCCCATGATGTTGTTTTCAACGAAAGATAAGGTGGACGACATTGAAATTACGGAGATAGTGGACAAGAAGTCCTTGTTAAAACATCGTAGACATAGGCGTAATTACGGGGTGGCAAGGGGTGACAGTTGCCACCCCAGAATTCCCAAACCCCACTTTTTGCCTACAAACAAGTAAAAAATTACTTTATAAACTTGGTACAATCCTGATTTTGTTTTTAACTGTATCTCTCAGAAACAATTTAATTATCCAAACAATAATAGTTTTCATTTTCAAAATGATGGCGTAAAAAGTAATAAAACCATTTGCGTGAATAATGGGACTAAGCGATTAAGCGATATAAATGTCACTAGGTGGCAACCCTGTAATATGTAATGCAAAGCAGACATCAGCTGTTGTCTGTCGTTTGCCTTTTCGAAAGAGATCTACTCATACTATTCTACCTGTAACGTGTTGCCTTCATTTTCTTGAAATTTCTAAGTTTCTTGCAGTGAACTATCTGCATCATAGGATTGGATTTCATGTACTGAGACATGGTAAGTTAAATTAATTTCAGTTCAAGTGTCTACCTATTTTATAGGTTAAGTTATAAGCCAGTTTCGCCCACAGTGCACAGAATAGTATAGTGAACCCAGTGTCCGCAATATTGATGAGGTCTAGACTCTAGAGAAAGCAAAATCACGCGTCTGAGAACGGTCTTGAGTTAAATAAAAGAAGGCCATTCACTTACACTGCGGTTTAACTGCCAAATTTGGCCTCATTATGTTCCCAATATGCGAACAGAGAAATGCACTAACCGTGAAAATAAAGCGCCACGAAAGTGCCGAGCGCGGGAAACTGAGACCACGCGAAATTTAAACTCGCCACAGAGTCAGCGGTCAGAGAAACATAACCTCAAACGCATAGCATAGAACAAGTCTAGTGTTGTGCAATGTGCTGTAACAAAAAATAAACAAAATATTTTTGCGTTTTTAAGTAACTTTGATATGGTTAGATTTATTTAAATGTTTTTTTTTAATCCAAACAAATTTTATTTTTTTCTAAGACGTTGCTACTGAAAGAAAAATATTGGGTGCCTGGTTATTTTTGCAGTTTTCCACGTTATTTCCGTTCCTCCATGTTCACATTATTTGCCTTATCATATTACAGTTATTATTTTTTGATCTTGTTCTAACGAGGGAAAAATTGCCTCAAAACATACAGTATATTTTCACCGTTCCTCGTGTTGTGTGTCATTTTAAGCCAGCCTTATTTTGTTGTTTATAAACTGAGTCTAATTTTCCCCTCAAATTACACTAAACCCTTTTCTTGAGGTTGATACTATGGTAAAAAAAACTTGCAACTTGTAAAAAAAAATAACTTGTAGGCCCTATACAACTTTTTATTTACCATGAGACAGACATCTTGTAAATTTTTGAATTGTTGGTGTTTGAAAACAAGTTTAATCCCTTTCTTTTCAGGCTCAGAAGAACAAAAAGGGACAATTTTCTTTGTTGTCTTACTTTTGCTCAGGCCCACCAAGCAAGAAGAAACAGCGTCTAGAAGATGAACCAACAGAAAAAGATTCTTTGGAACATAAGTCAGAGCCACCTCAGCCTACAGAAGAAGTGTTAGGCTCCTCATCCACTCAGTCATCTACACTTACGAAGGGCAGTACTTCGAGTGAGGAAGATTTACCAAGTTCCAGCTGTTCCTCTACTGCAATTGACCAATTGGACTGATCAACAAGCGTGATCCTGCCCATGGTCCAGATATGGCCATATTGCATGTTAAGGAAGGATCATTTCAACCACAAGATTTCGTTTTCCCTAAAAAGGATGGAAGAAAGTTTAGGCCTGAATGGTACAAAATGTTTTCTTGGCTGTAATATAGTCCTCTAACCGACAAAGCATTCTGTTTTGTCTGTCGTGTGTTTTACAAGACGGAAAAAAATGTTGAAGACATTTCACAATCAGTGGGTTTTCGAAGTGGAAGAAAGCTGTAAAAGTGTTTGAAAAACATGATTGTAGTAATTTGCATAAGACTAGTATGACCAAGTTCACCTCTCTACAAGAAGCAGATAGAAGTGGTACTGTTATTGAAAAAGTTAATGAAAAGTACTCCAAAGAAGTTGAAGAAACCCGATTGTATTTAGGAGCTTTGTGTGAATCGTTAATATTTTGTGTCAGACAATCCATTGCTCTCAGAGGACATGATGAATCTGCAGAATCAAAGAACAGAGGAATCTTTTTGGAGCTGATGGAGCTTCGTTCTAAAGATAGTGATTTGATCAAGAAGTTCTACACTGAGCATCGAAAGAATTTTCAGTAAACTTCAGCGACTTTCCAGAATGAGTTACTGTTCATTATTGGAGAACAAATCAAGCTGCACATTGCCAAAGAAGTGAAAGAGTCCAAAGTGTTTGCCATTTTAGCTGATGAGACTCAAGACATAGGAATGCACGAGCAAGTAGCTGTCGTTTTAAGGCATGTCAACGATAAAATACAAGTTTATGAGTCGTTTGTAAGGGTTTTATCGAGCAAAAAAAAAAAAAAACTGATGGTGAAACTCTGGCAAATGAACTAAAGAATGTTTTGATTTCACTGGATTTGAACATTAAAAATCTGCGTGCTCAGTGCTACGATGGGGCCTCAAACATGAGGGGTCCATATAAAGGAGTGGCAGCTAGATTTATGGAAGAAGCCCCAACAGCAATGTATATTCACTGCAATGCACATATATTAAATTTGTGCATTGTAAGCAGTTGTACAAACGTAACATCAATAAGAAACACTTTTTTTGTGCTTCAAAGTCTTTACAACTTTATTGAGAAATCAACTAAACGACATGCTGTTTTTGAACAAATTCAAAACATTTCCAAAAGCTTTAGTGATGGAACTGTAACATTACAGTCTTTAAGTGATACCAGATGGGCTTGCCGTGTTGAAGCAGTGCGGTCGTTGTTAGACAATTTCGAAACAACTTTGAACACTTTACAACAAATTGCACACATAGACCCTGATAGTGGTGGACAGGCCAATGCTTTGTTAAAGAGCATGGAGGATTTCAGCTTTGTGTTTGACTTGCTGTTACTGAGGAGAGTTCTTGCGCAATGTGATGAACTGTCAAAAACATTACAAGCAAGCGATGTGACCTACGAAGTTGTGAAATCTGTCAAAATCAGCACAATTGAAGTCTTACAATCCTTCAGAACAGATGATTTTTAATCAGTTATTTAACCACTGCACAGGACTCTCTGAGCACTGCGGATTCCAAGCAGCACACATGCCAAGAAGAGGGAGAATTCCATCAAACATTGGTGGTGGGGATAAAACTCCTTTTGAAACAGTGGAACAATATTACAAGGTTTCAACCCTTTGGCCAGTTATTGACATCCTGGTGCAGGAGATAGAAGCCAAGCTTCAAGAAAACAATCTAGATGTACTGAACCACTTAAGCAAAGTTCTTGGTGCAACTGACGTGGAACTTTCCAGTGTACAGTATTTGTGCAAGTACTACAGTATGGAAAGTGAACTGCTCCACTCTGAACTAAGATGTTTTTACAACATGGATGAGTTCAAAAAGAAAAAGAGTATTCAAGAAAGAGCTGACCTTGTGGTTAAAAAATCTTTGAAAAGTGTGTTTCCTCTTCTTTTTGAACTGTTCCGCTTATATTTTACAATTCCCATGAACTCAGCATCCTGTGAAAGGTCTTTTTCATGTCTAAGGAGGTTAAAAACCTACACCAGGAACACTGTTGGCCAAGAAAGGTTGTCGTCATTGGCCCTTCTGGCAATTGAAAGAAGTGTTGAAATAGATATTCCCCAAGTAATTGATGTTTTTAACTCAAAACAAAAGAGAAGGCTTCATTTTGTGTAAAATAGTTTTTGTACAACTTATGGTATTATCAAGTAAAACTTCAATAAAGCATTGTTATTTTAGTATGATGTTTTCTTAATTTATACTTAACTAGGGTAAGCATTAAAATTAATTATTATCAACAACAGACCAAACTTTAAAAAACTATGTATGGATGGTATTTTTTTCGAACGATTTTGTTGTTGATATTATTAAAAATAACACATTTTGGTATAACTAGGCCCATAAATAATAACACAGATCGTTGGTAAAAATGATTTACATTTATGCTGGTATGGTATGTAAAGCAGTTTAAAAAGTGCTTGTAAACTACAGTTTTAACGCAAAATTTTAAAAAATTTCCGGGGAAAGGCCCCCGTACCCCCGGCAAAACTTGTCACCCCAGTTAAAAAGCTGAAATTACGCCCATGATCGTAGAGTAGTGTTTTAGAAAGAATAACTAGATTTTCTTTAATTCTTGTAATATTTAAACACTTATTTTGTTCATTTATAAAATTTTCCTGCGATTCAAAATTCTGGAACTAATAAAATACATTTTAAACGAAAGCCTTTAATTAAGTATATTTGTCTTGTGTATCGTTTGCCGCCACTGCCCCCTCCCCTCCCCCCCTCCCCCGTTGCTCAGTTTTTAAGCGTATTGGCAACTCAAACTAACATTTGGGGCGCTGCGGTCGGTCTGGATAAGTAGGGTAAAAATACTCAATAACATGCGTTTGATATGGAACATTTTTTATGTTTCAGTTATAATCAGTAAATGTTGTCCCTAAAATAATGACAGTGTTATTTTACATACATGGTTTATTTGCAAATGTGGACACTGTCCATGGTGGCAAATTACAATAAATACACAAAGCAATTCACAACCACAAAAATTTTAGAAAATTAGGGCTAATTAGAAAATAAGTATTAGTTCCTAAGAGAAGAAACCGGTAATCGTAAAAATAATCATTCTAATAACAGAAATAAACATAAAATACTAAACATTTACACTTTCTTTCACTGCTTCAACTTATGCACCGTTCATCACTGCCTCTTGATCTGGTGCATTTTCACCAACTCCTTAAATTTACCAACATCAGAAGGCAAAGGGCTGAAAATGCTCCCTGGCAAACTGTTCCATTGTACTTCCCCCCTCCCAATGAACGAATATTTGCCCCAGTTACTTTTCCACTGACTTAATTTCATTTTACAACATTGACTGTATCTGCCCATATATGAACTTTCCTTTCCCAATCTCTCATGAATATCTTCCCATAAAATTTCCCCCTTGTAAGCTAAGAAAACACCCCCTAGTCTTGCTCTTGAACGTCTATCAGCCAGACTTTCCCATTCCAAATCCTGTATCATCCTACTCACACTACTCATCGATCTGTGGTCCTCCATTACATGCCTGGCGGCCTTCCTTTGCACTCCGTCCAATTCCTTTATTAAATACATTTGGTATGGATCCCACACTCCCCCAGCATATTCCAGCAGAGGACGGACTAGGGACATGTATGCCCTTTCCCTAATCTCTCTGCCAGCGCCTTTAAACACTCGCATAACCATATGTAGTGACTTGTATGATTTCTTTACTATTTCCCTTATGTGCTTACCCCAGTGAAAATTCCCACCCCCCACAGTTACACCTAAATACCTACATTCGTCCCCAAATACAACTTTATTTTCCCCCATTGAATATTCAAAAACAATATGATTCCTTTTGTTAACAAATCTCACTGCCTGACATTTCTTTGAATGTATCATCATATCACTTTTATCCGCCCAGCTTTGTATGTCCGTCAAGTCCCTCTGCAATATGCCGCAGTCATCCGGGTGATTTATCCTCCTGTATACTACTATATCATCAGCAAATAATCTTATCTGGGATGATATTTTAACTCCTATGTCGTTTATGTAAATGAGAAATAGTAAAGGACCCAATTTACTCCCCTGAGGTACCCCCCTCCCCACCCTAGACTGTTCTGACACTGATCCACCAACCCTTACCCTCTGACTTCTCCCCTCCAAAAAAGATCTCACCCATTGAACTACTCTCCTGTCCAATCCTATAGCCTCAATTTTCCTTAACAGAATACCATGATTGACCCTATCAAAAGCCTTTGATAGGTCAACTGCAATGCAGTCAACTTGACCTCTGTTATCCAAGGCCTCGCTGATATCCTGCTGAAAGCCTGCTAGCTGCGATTCACACGAAAATCCCTCCCTGAAACCATGCTGTTTATTTCCCAACCACCTACTACTCCCTAAGCATTCCCTTATGTATTCATTCATTGTTGTTTGAGTCTTCAGTCTTTTGACTGGTTTGATGCAGCTCTCCATGCCTCCCTGTCCTGAGCTAATCGTTTCATTTCTACATAGCTACCACACCTTACATCCGAGGCAATCTGTTTAACATATTCTAACCTTGGTCTACCCCTACAGTTCTTATCCTCGACCCTTCCTTCCATAACTAAGCTTGCTATTCCTGGGTGTCTTAGTATGTGTCCTACTAACCTATCTCTTCTCTTCATTAGCAGTCGCCAGAAACATCTCTCCTCTGCCACTCGCCTTAATACCTCTTCGTTTGTAACCCTATCTACCCATCTGATCTTCATCATTCTCCTGTAACACCACATTTCAAATGCTTCAATTCTCCTTCAATTCATAATTCCCTCAAAAATTTTGCATATAATACATGTTAGACTGACAGGTCTGTAGCTATCACTATCCCCCTTCCCCCTCTCCCTTTATATACCGGAACTACCAGAGCCTGTTTCCAGTCCTCAGGCACTACCCCATTATTTAGACAAAAGTCAAACAGAAATCTTAAATAAGGCACAATGTTCCATCCCATAACCTTTAACAATTCCCCATTTATCCCATCTACCCCGGCTGATTTTCTTGACCCTAATCCCCGTATTGCATTATAGATATCCTTATTTACATAACTTAATTTCTTACCCTCCTCAATACCCTGCTCTCCTCCCTGATCCACATTTCCCTCCCCTGCAATTCCTACCACCTTACCATATACCTTATTAAATGCCTCAGCCTTCTCCCCATCTTCCACCAGCAGCGTTCCATCTTCTCCCTCGATATCAGTTATGCGGCCTTGAACCCCTCTTACTCTCCTGAAATAGACATACATATTCCTCCACCGTTCCTTGAAGGCCGTCCCCCCGCCAACTAGCCTACCCATAAAATGTTTCTTTGCTACTATCTTAGCCCTAACCAGTTCCCTCCTCAACCTATTTAATTCTATTTGGTGACCTATCCCCTTCCTAATCTTATTGCTTTCTAATCTACATTTCTTCTTTAATCTTCTTACCTCCTTATTGTAATAAAGTGGATCAGTAGTCGCCCCTACATTTTTAAATGGCACATGTAATTTTTCACAATCCAGAATTATTGTTTTCAAACCAGCCCACAGTCTATCTACATCTAGTCCCCTCTCTATCCATTGATTGAAATTTTCAGCTAAGTAACTACCAATCTTTTCCTTATTAGCTTTGTAGTACTGTTTTACCACTCTTGCCTCCCTCTTGACCTGCCTCTCAATGGTCAACTTTACCTCTACTACAACAGCCTTGTGGTCACATATCCCTTCAATTATCTCTGATTTGACCCAAATATCCTCAGGCTTTATCAAAAACACATCCAATAAGCTGTTCTCCCTAGTGCATCCCTCAATAACTTGAACAAAGCCCCCCTCCCATATGATTTTGTTGGCCAGCGATTGGTAATGTTCTTGAGAGTCAGCCCTACCCTCCCAGCCCACTCCTGGCATATTAAAATCACCCCCTACAATTATATTTCTTCCTGCCCTGTCAGCCTCCATAGCATAATTTACTAAAGTTGTTCCTAAATTGACATCCCTTTCCCCCCTTCCTGTTCTATATACAGCCAAAATATACACAATTGTATATATGTATAAATGTGCGATACACGTGATCTAATTTGTGTGTTCCACTGGATTTTATGTGTCAATTGCATATTATCAAGTATCGGTTGTCTGCTGGTATTTGTTTTAGTGCAGTTCGGGTCATGGCGCTGTTACGTTTAAAAGCTATATTTGAGTTTGCTCACTGTACCATAGACTCTAGAAATTATTTGTTGCTTGGTAGGGCGAAGGGATGAGTATAGCTTGTATTAAAATTCGGGGTAGACAGGAATTGCTTGGTTTGGATGGTAGGTATTAACCCTGCGAAGTCAAAATTAGGCCTATATGACTCGTAGTGGAATGGCTCGGATATCGCAGAGCGCGGTGATGGCGGTTGGTAGGGTTATTGTAAATGAACTAGGGAGCGGAGGTTACCTGACTGATGAAGCTTGGTTGCCTTCCCTCGGCAGGTGTAGGCTTGGCTGTCTTGGTACGGCTTGGCTCGGCGAGACTGTGCGGGTGAGGCTTGGCTAGGCGTAAGTGAACAACCCGTCCTGTCGTCAGTGAGTGTAGTGGTGAGTGGTCCAACCCGCTCTTGCTGTCCGTATTTATTTGGTATAGTCACCTTTCGGCTATTGCTATTTGAATCTTTTGGAATGTGATGAAAACGTATATCCGCAGCCCTCTTATACATCGACTTACAGCCGTAAACTGAGCAATATACTTTCCTTTTACTCATTTTGCACTCTTATCAACGAGTAAAACCTATAACTTATGTATAAACACGAAGAATTTACCACGATCTGCTCACCAATACAAGAAACCATATACAAACAGTCACCACGTGACAAATGTACCCTACTTGTTAAGTTTCTCATTTTTACCGCTAGATGTCATATTAGATAGCTGGAGTTGCCAATAGTCGGCAATGTTCAACAGCCAGTCGGCATTTTTAAAATTCTCACCCCCCTAGATGTACAAGGTCGGGGTACGTCCAAGCAAGTACACCAAACTATAAAAGTTTTTAGAATAAGGCACTTTCTCTCCACAGAATATCAAGAAACATATGAATTTAAGTGAAATCCGGTCGATCCACCCCTGGCTATGCGTGAACACCTAAAAACATGTGGAAGCGTGTGTCCCAGTTTTAACAGCAGTCGCCTTACTAGCACTTAACTAGTAGTAGGTAATCTGTGTAAAGAACCCGCAATAATAATAAAATTGTACGCAAATGGAATTCGAAACTCTTTGCCATTAACATGCAACTTTTATATACTTGTAATCTTGTGGCTGGACGTAGAGGGAAGACAAAGCTTAAAAGAGAACCAAGGAAACTGAAGAGTAATTATTCAAAAAACAGTAACATGGCTGCTTTAAAAGAAGTCGTGTCATTGTATCAACTACTGAAAGCAGAATGGACGAAGAAACCTCCGAAACTTGAAAAATGTGGGGAGCTTTTAGCTAAATTGAAGGTACTGTCTAGCTGTTATTTTACTATTGCTGCGATTTCATGATTCTCGCTTTAGAAATAATTTTAGGTTAGGTTTGTCATGTTACACTGTTTGAATAAATCCAGTATCTGAAATACGGATAATTGGATTATTTGTATACATTGCTTCCTTTGTTCTTAGAATATTGTTAGAGCTTGGCTTACTTGGAATAGGTCTATTACGACAAATTTATATTAACCCTAGAATACTTGCATTATTCAATAGACGCCTACAGTAGTACTAATAATGCCTAAAATTCCTGTACATTCTGCTAAGGCACCAATTGGTCAAACTCTTGTAATTAACTTGTTATTTCAGTAACAGTTTATGTATATACATTGAATCCTCCGTGGTTCTTTGAAGTTTAATACGACAAATTCCAGCGTAAATACAACAAATTCAGAAGTGTGTCCCAGTTGACGTAAGTAGCAATACTTCGTGTCTCCAGCCTGTAGTACTGTCTCTGGTTTTATAATCCCTCTGAAGTGATGCGACATACCTACATCAAATCCTCCACTTTTTTGTTATTGCCATGGAGAAACCAATATTTTGTTTTACTCGAGCATAATTTCCAGGCAGGGGATGGGGCAGTTCTGCCCCAGGATTATGTCTCAAGAACTGATTGACATTAATTGACGAAAGTATTGAAATCCCCACCACTGACAAGTGGAAGCACCTCTGGAAGATAGTGGGGTGGGGACAGATATACAGTATAGGGAATTTTAACCAGTTAAGAGATTTGTGCATGTAAATTTTATGTGTTAGTAAGTTATTGTAGGGTTAATGGTAGATGCCCTGTGAAGCAGCCTACAGTTGAAGTCTTAATGTGCCACATAGAGTTAAAAATAATTTTGATGTGCCTGTCTCTTACAGGTCGGCCTAACAAGCTTGATGTTCCTACCTACGTCTAATTCAACTGCATCACAACAAGAATTACTGCTTGCAAGTAAGTTGCCTGGATTTGATTTATATTTGTTTCCTTGATTCTTTTCACAACAGTTCCCTTGTTAAGTAGGCTGTAGATACTGGTTCTAGTCTGCATTTTATATATTTTAGAGCATAAACTAGGGGACCAAGGTTGATAGGGTGCCATATTCCAAGTCCTGGGGCACTTGCCCAAACAATTTCACCTATGAACGCCCGAATTATCACTTTTTAAAACATTTAAAAAGTGCCTCCGCTATGCCGAGAAGCATTGAATCATGGGTAGTATGTACAGGGTGGGCGGGAAGTAACTAGGTATTGCAATTGACTTATAACTTTTGTGTTTGAAGAGTTATTTATTTGAAAATTAATACAATATGTACACTGTTATATGGGAATATGATTGCATACCAAACAATTCCATTACATTTCAATGTAGGCATCTGTGGCGTCGACCAATCTCGTCTAACGACCTGGAATGGAATCCACAGTTTTCTGGAGGAAGTTTTGTGGGACGTTAGTAAGAACATCCCAATTCGTCCAAAGTGCAAGGTTTCGTCCGGTACACCTCCTCTTTTGCCCAGCCCCATAAAAGAAAGTCGCAGCATGTCAGGTCTGGACTTCTTGCAGGCCATTCATGAGATGCACGTCTCCTCAGCCAATGTCCTGGAAACTTCTCATCCTACCAGTTTCGCACATTTACAAAGTGAGGTGGTGCGCTTGAAGATAATCTCGGTGGTATTTTCCCATCCAGATATCGTGGGCCAAACGCTATCCTGAAGCATTTGCAGGTAGCGTTCGCCGTTAATTGTTAATTGTGTCACGCAGGAGATACGGGCCGATGACATTTGTTGCCATTATTCCACACCACACGGCCACCTTTGGACGAGACTGTATCTTCTTCACCGTAACTTCAGGATCCTGTGCCACCCAGAAATGGCAATTGTGCCGATTGACAAAGAACGATCGAATTCCACACCTCACAGCGCGAAGCAATCTGTGCTCATTCTCTTATTGTCAGGCGATCAGCCATCTTTGTTATTGTTGAGTGTACCACCTCTCGCGGCCACCGTCCGTACTATGCGGCATGAAAAATCGCTAATCCTATTTAATGTTCTGTATGTTTCTGCTATTTCCAATAGTATTCCATCAATATCAAACACTTAACAGCCATTTAATAATACGTAGTTACTTCCCGCCCACCCTGTACTGTAGTATGTTGATGAATACTTGTTGCCTTGGTAACCATACAGGAGACCTAGATGACTGTCACTCTTTTAGGGCTTAATTTACAAATTTTTGGGTACCATAGTAGTATAGATCGGAATACCGTGCACTACGAAATTCCCCTAGACACAAAATGGCAGCATCCATGACATCATGGACGACACTAATGCTTTAAACAATGTTGAATTCTGTGTGTTAAGAAGGTTTTACATAAAAACACAAACCTAACCCGGGGCTTATGCCGTACAAGTTGTAATGTTTGTCCAGAAAGTGGTCTAACCTACTAGCGGCCATTGATTTCATCCTGACAGTTGTCCCTTGTAGTGACTAATTTCTTTGTCTCACCATGACTTTGGATCTTTACAATGAAATTTAACACCGTTCATAACTCACGACTAAACCTCGTACTTGAACTCGTGACTGCATACGCATGTAACGACGCTCTGTTTGAAACCCCATACAGCTGAGTGATATGGCGGGAATTCAAGGCACATCAACGTCTGTACGCCATAGTAGCACTTGAGTGATGTCATCGACTACACCACACGTACAATACGTATCGCAGTACTTGAACCAAGTTTTGATTGACCCCCACCACAAAAGCAAATCCATGTTAAATTATGTGTTTCATTAACTGCTATGGAGGTACCCGCTAGAGATATTCGCTCTCAGTTTCGTCTACAAGTTCTGGCATTTTGGGAGAGTCAGTGGCTAGCTGACCCACTGCCCAGTAAACTGAGAGCGATCAAGGGGACTACTCGCATGTGGCGGAGCTCTTTCCGGTCACGGAGAGAGTCCGTCATTATGTGTAGGCTAAGGATAGGTCATACAAGATCCACCCACTCATACCTAATGAGAAGGGAAGACCCCCCACTTTGTACCTGTGGAGCCGTTTTCACCGTGGCCCACATTTTAACCGAGTGTGTGGATCTTGCTGACTTACGAAGAAATCTTGGTTTGCAGATGACACTCAAACTTATATTAGCCGATGACGCGGTGGCTGCTGATCTCGTTATCCGCTTTATAAGTGAGAGTGGGTTAGGGCCAGCAATCTAAATTCCAGTGTACTTTGACTCGACGACTTGTTCGTGTTTGAATGATGATTTTTGTTTTTCCGTAATTTTTGTTTATTTTTATAATTATGAAGTTACTCACGTCCGCAGCATACCTTAAGCTGTACGTGTCCCCTGGATGGTGCTAAACGAGTAACAATTTTGGCAAAAACGTTCCAGAATAGAGAAACATGAGCAAACAAATAAAACTGCTCTTTTCAGAGCAAAACAACACGAAGTAAGAATACTGCAATGGAATGCAGGTGGTCTATCAACAAAGAAACATTTGGAAGTAAAGACAATCATGATAGAGATATAGACATCCTTCTAATCAATGAAGTCAACACTACACCTGAAAACATACAATATTTAAAGATCCAAGGGTATACCATCTACACTCTCTTCAAAACAAGACAATTAGCAAGCGGAATATTTGCAGCAGTGAAGAACATCATCATGTCAAAATTCAGAATTGTGAAAGAAATGGACCCAACAGATACATCAGAAATTATCGAATTATCCATATGGATCAACAACAAGAAAATAACAATATTCTGTGTTTACAGTCCTCCAAACAATAAAAATCTGAATCTTCACCTTTTAGAAATCAAAATAGCTACTATCTTTATAGGAGACTTCAATGCAGCTTCTCCAGTCTGGGGCTACAACTACACAAATTCAGCTGGTAAAACAATAAAAGACCTTATAGAAAGTAGCTCTCTTGAGCTATTATATAGTAACAAAGACCCAGCAACAGTCATTCACCACTCTGGTTCCACAACAAACCCAGATCTCATATTAGTCTCAACAGATCTTTCTAACCACAGTCATCGATCAGTACTCGAAGATCCAGGCAGTGCACATAGAATGTCCCTTCTTACTATCACATCATACAGTGAACCTGCCCAAAGTGCAGACCAGAAGATTCGGTGGAACTTTAAAAAGGCAGACTGGGAAAATTTCAGAAACAAACTTGAAACTAAAATGTCGGAAATTGATCTTGATGCACCTCCTAACATCATCCTGAATAAATTTACTACAGCCATAAAAGACATAGCCAAACTGTGCATACCCAGAGGTGCCCAAACAAAATATAAACCTTTCTGGTCAGATGAATTGAACAATCTTAAGTCCGCCAGAGACAAAGCAAGAAGAACAGCTGAACAGGATCAAAATGATGTACGGAAATGGCGACAAGCAACAGCAAAATTAAAACAAGCAATAACAGTATCAAAAAGAGAATCTTGGAACACATTTTTAACAACAGTTGACTATAGGACAGACAGCAATAAAGCTCACAAACTTATCAATTCTCTAAACAACAAACACGTAGTCACTCCTTTGAATCCTATTATGATAAATGATAAGGAAATTACAGACTGTCATAAAATAGCAAACCACTTCTGTAAACATTTCACTTCAATTAGACTATCAAAACCGAAAAAGAAAGAAGATAAGATTCTCAAAAAAATAGTCAAAAAAAATCATGAATAATAATGCATAAATTTTCAATGGAAGAGTTAACATTAGCAATAAAGAACACACAAGTCAGAAAACAACCAGGACCAGATGAGATATTCCCAGAATTCATAAAAAATCTAGGTCCATCTGCTCTAAACATACTGCTACACATATTCAACAAATTTTGGACATCAAATGATAACCTACCTAAAGACTGGACTAAAGCAACCATCATTCCAATCTTAAAACCAGGCAAGCCAAAAAACCAAGTCCCCTCGTACCGACCTATAGCACTTACCTCCATTCTGGTAAAAATTCTAGAAAGGATGATTACAAATAGACTCAATTGGTACTTGGAAACAAAATCTCTTCTATCAGAAGAACAAGCAGGGTTTAGACAAAACAGGTCCCCCTCCCACCAAATAATGAGATTTACACAAGCTGTTAAAGAAGCCTTTAACAAAAGGGAAAGTGTTCTTGCAGTTTTCATCGATTTTAAAGGAGCCTATGATACTGTATGGCGAAACATGCTGCTAAAGAAACTTATCAACTTCAAGGTAAATGGATGTATGTTAAACTGGTTTTCAAGATTCCTTTCACAAAGAATGATCAATGTTCGTTACAACAACAAAACTTCAGGTTGCAAGCAATCAAAACTAGGCCTTCCACAAGGAGCTGTATCAAGCACAACTTTATTCAATGTGTACATCAACGATCTTCCAAAAACAATAAAGAAAGTAGGTAATGTGAATATCAGCATGTTTGCAGACGATGTTATCATTTGGACCACAGCACGTAACAGCCCAAATCAGCAAATGCTCCTTGAACCCAGAATGAACCAGGCACTTATAAAACTTGAAAACTGGACTGAAAACAATAATATGGAAATCAATACTTCCAAAACAGTATACCATTTTTTCTCCCTGAGACACCACAATCCAACTTTTAGTCTCAAATTTAGTAATCAAGACCTTCCAAAAAGTGAAAGTACAAAGTACTTAGGTATCATCATGGACAAGAAGCTGAACTGGACCAAACACATAAAACATGTGGAGGATAAGGTAAGCAAACGGATGAAATTACTGAAGAGATTAGCAGGAGCTACTTGGGGGAGCACTCAAGACACACTCAACAAAACCTACAATACTTACTGTCATCGCGGCAGGAGATGGCAGTTGAACACGCTGTGACGGTCTTGCAGTACGCATGCGCGGCCCGCTCCTAAGTTAAATATATCGGCTTGCCGCATGCCAATGGTTGTCATTGCTGCAGGCGACACTCAGCCACTGAAAGAAGGAATCTGCTGAGTGAGTGAAGCAAGTAGTGACCAACTGAATGTTTTTGGAATGCGCGATACGCAGTGAGCGGGAAGACCCCTGCAGTTCAAACCCGACTGCCAACTCCTGACGCGATATCAGTACATCAAACCTATCATAAAATATGGCAGTGAAGTACTCTCTACAGCACCCCAGTCAAACATTGATCGCCTCGAGAGGTGTCAGAATAATGCCCTACGAATCATAACAGGTGCAATAAAAACCACATAACCGCCTTGCAATTATATACCCACAACTTACCAATAGATGAAGAGATGAGACATCAAACAGCCAATGCATATCTCAGTATACAAAGACTACCTCAAATGACATGGATCAAAAAAACAATTTCTAGCCCCAATCTTAAAACACAAAAAGATCCCTTAAGTCTCGCCAAAGAATACATCAATAAGAGCAATCTGCAAATAAAACTTGAACCACTCTGTATGCCAGTCAACCCCATTGAATATATACAAGTGACTACAGATCTTACTTTGTTAGAAGAGGTCTGCAAGAAAGACTCTTCACCACAAGATCTAAAACAACTGGCCCTCTGTACAATAGAAGAAAGATATCCATCTAATCAATGGCTAAAAATATTTACAGATGGCTCACAAGACAAAGAAAATAGAACTGGAGCAGGAATATATTCACCTCTCTTCTCACTCTACTTCCCAGTAGGCCAAAACAAAACAAACTTTGATGCTGAGATAAGAGCAATTTCACATGCACTCCATCAGTTATTAGGCAGAAACATTGATTATCAAAAATGTGTTATCATTACAGATTCAAAAGCTTCTGCCGGGAATACTTCGGCAAGCTGCAAGAAGATTAAAAGCGGGAAATACGAAGACGTAGAACAAGCTCTGCTCGTGTGGTTTAAACAGCAGCGAAGTTTAAACATTCCTTTGAGCGGGATTATCGTGAAGGAGAAAGCCGAAGAAATCGCGTGTCGATTACAAGTGCCTTTTACTGCGTCGAATGGGTGGCTGGATCGCTTTAAAAATCGGGCTGGCATAGTTTACAAGACTATTAGTGGCGAAGCTGCGAGTGTAAGTACAGAGGAAACGGAACCGTGGAAGGAAACACTGCTGCTGGCAAAAATCAGTAATTACAAACATTGTGACGTTTTTTATGTTGACGAATTCGGACTTTTTTATCAGGTTGTTCCGGATAAATCTTTGGTTTTGAAGGGTGAATCTTACCTAGGAGGCAAATTAAGTGCGAGCTACGGTGCTAGTTGGTGCGAATATGGATGGGACGGAAAAGCTGCCACTACTGATCATAGGAAAATCAAGAAAGCCCCGGTGTTTCAAAAACGTCAGAACTTTGTCATGTACTTACAGAAGCAATAAATCAGCATGGATGACAAGCTCGCTATTTGAAGAGTACATTCTAGCACTAGATGCCAAAATGGGGAGCCAAAACAGGAAGATTGTGGTGTTTATGGACCACTGCCCTGCTCATCCGAAACAGTGGCCTCATTTAAGAAACATTAAAATTGAATTTTTTCCACCAAACACTACATCGGTACAGCAGCCCATGGACCAGGGGGGTGATTAAGGTTCTGAAGCAGAGATACCGAAAAGCAGTAGTGTGTCGTATGCTGTCACGCATGGAAGCAGGTGGACCAATCTACAGGCCATCTCTTTTGGACTCCATGCATTTAATTGCCTCATCTTGGGATTCGATGGAGTCGACCACCATTGTAAATTGCTTCAAGAAAGCTGGTTTTGATGGTGTTACTAATAGCAGCATTTGTGCGGAAGTCTGCGATGAAGAGCCAGGGTGGTGGAAAACCGTGCAGGAGAAGATGGAGATAACCAGCAGTTTCAGCGACTTCACTGCTGTTGATGCTCTGGTAATAACTTGCGAGGAGCAGACCATTGACGACATATGCAAGGACATTCAGGCAGGAAATGAGGATGAAGAAGGAGAAGAAGAGGAGAATTCTCCAAGGCCTTCTTGTAGTGAGGCAAGTGTCCATCTTGGAAAACTACGGAAATTCATAGAAGGTGCTGCTGGAGTGCCTCACAGCACATGGAAAGCCGTGTGGGAAATGGAGAGATTTATAGAACTAGAAAGCAGTAAAAAGCTCAAACAATCTACACTGGACAACTTCTTTTCAAAGTAGAGGCCTATATTTTTGTGGTGAGAAATACAGCATTTTTGATGGTGTACAGGTCAATTGACGTAAGCCACAAAAAGCCAAATTTTTCAGGACGGGCAAAAAAGTGTTTTCAATTCAGTCTCAGTTGTTGTTTATTTACATTCTAAAATGTGTCTATAATTGTAGTTTGCTGGAATATATGGTGTATGCTCAAACAGTTATTGAAATTAATTCTATTAATGTGAATTGTGAGGATTATGCCAATTTATTTCTCTTAATCTCTGGTCTGATAGTCAGATTTTAATATTGGGGCTTCTCTTTTTCTGGCTTTTATATAGGCCTATGTACAGTATATTATAGGATCCTTCACAAACAACAAAAATGTGTGCGTTTCACATGCATTTCAGGCCACTACCCTTTTAAGAAGTTTCCCTGTTAAGAAGTTTTTTTTGAATGGTCCCTTGAAAAACTTCTTAACAGAGTTTTACTGCATCACATAAGGTTACATTTTACTCACGTGTACTCAAATAAGTTTCTTTCAGGGGTGCACCCGTAAAATAATTTCTGGGGGTATTGTGGAACTAGAAATAGATAGGGACTGCCTTCTGTAGTGAATTACCCCCACTCCAGGGGCTCACATCTAGTGGGACGTGGGTTGGCGACCACTGGACCCCAGCTGAGTTCGGCATTGCTTCCACTTACTTGTGCCGGGCTCCTCTCCGTCTTCTTTCCTGTCGACCTCACTTGGTCAACTCTTGTTCTCTTCCGACCCTGGCGGTATTAGGGTATCCGAGGCCTAGGGAGTCTCTTCCTTGCCCGCCTTAATTGACCCTTGTCTCATCTTTTCTGATACCCTCCTTCTGCGAGGGGTCAGCCTTCTTTATCTTTTCATGTTATCTCTTGCCTTCTGCTCAAGGCCCTCAAGGGGGCAGGGTGTGTGTAGCCCCACCACTTCTGGTGCACCCTGGATATTGCTACACCCTCAGGGGCTCACGGCTGGTGAGTTCGTGAGTTGCGACCCCGAGGGATTCCTGAGCTAGGTCCGGTTTTCCCCCTTTTATCCATTACCTCTGAGGCGTACCCTCTCCTCTTTCACTTTCCTATCTGCCTTTCATGGCTCTTCTTTCTTCCAAGTCCCTCAATCCGCATTCTTCGAGGGTTGAGGGCATTTCTTTTCCTCCTGTCCTTTATTTGCCTTATTCTCCTTTTGTTTTCCATTTCTTCTTCTAATATATAAGTTAGTAGTTAGTTTTAGTTATAGTTTACATTTCATTATCATCTTCACGATCACCCTAACCATAGCTTGCCGCGGTGGGTGAGTGGATATCGTGTCGGTCTACTAACCCCAAGATTACAGGTTCGCTCCTGGCCGTGGTAGCCTAAGTGATTTTTGAGAGGTGCTGCAGCAATAATACGACACCATGTCATACAATGTTGGCATGTCAAAGAACCCATTTGAATTCAGTAGGCCGTGTTCATAAAGGCAAAATTAATCTCTGAAGTTTCCGCCAACACAAAGTTTCTCATTTCTCTACTAGAAAGTGCTATAGTGTTCCAGGAGCTTAGGTATCTAACCTCCTTGACTTTCATAGTGCTTCAAGGAACAATGAAAATTGACATGTAAGCTACCCTCTGAGTGTCAAATTACAAAGCTTGCACCCAGCACCCGAGGCCATACGATATTATTATTATTACCCTAACCATTAGGGGCCGATAACCTAGATGTCAGACCCCTTAAAATGACAATTATCATCATCATGTAGTGAATTAATACACTAAATATTTATGTTGCTGGTGGTAGCAAGTTATTTATTTATGACTACCCACGATCAGTTTTGTGATTTTATCATGAACAGACTTCTTGAAGACCTGGACAAATGGGAGTGTGATGCGATGATGCAGATCACCAGCATCAATAATACATGGACTCAAAGAAGAGAGTCCACTTAGCCTCTCCACTCCAACTCCTAACACAAACCTACACGTGGGGTCCCCTGTTAAACCGAGCAACCCAGTTGAAGGTTGGGTATCCAATCCCAGCGGGAAACTGGGACGGTGAGCCGATTGTGTTTGGGGGGCTGGGGAAATTTCCTCAGTTCGTTTAGGTAGCAGTGAACGGCTTCGAAGGCGGATGAGGAACAAGTGTCCCAACGGCAGAGAAGGCGGAGAAACTGTCACCAGCAGCGTCTGTACTCCAGGGGAGCGGCTGCAAAAGGCGTCTGTTCCCCATGTTGGGGGCGGCCTTAATTGAAAACCTGGCAGTAGGTGTAAAATGCCTTTGGGTGTGGCGAACCCATCGTACAAACAGCCTAAAATATGAAAGTGTGTGAGTCGAGGCCTCGGAAACAGCTAGGGCGTCCCCCGTAGGCGACGTGCAGCTCCTGCTGTCCTGGGGGAGCTGTGAGAAGTGGGCTACCAGAGACTATTAAGAACATCGTGAAGATTGCGACCATAAATGTCTTGACCCTCAATGGTAAGACAGAGGAACTTATCGATTATACGGAAAAGAAAGATATTGCTCTGATGGGACTCAGTGAAACGAAGTGGAGAGGAAAGGGACAGAAGAAACTGAGAAAGGGGTTTAAATTGTATTGGAGTGGAGGTGACAACAGTAAAAATGGTGTAGCAATGATTTTAAGGGAAGATCTAGTTCAGTATGTAGAAGTTATCCAGGTAAATGACAGAATAATAAAAATTAGACTCGGCCTAGAAAGTGGGGTTAAAGATTTCATTCAGGTATATGCACCTCAGACAGGCAATGTGGAAGAAAGTCTAGAGGAGTTCTTGGAAGAGCTGGAGAGGTACATCGAAGAGAAAGAAGTGGTGATTATAGGTGACATGAAGGCCCACATAGGAACAGACAGGCATGGAAAGGAAGAAATAATTGGTCCTTTCAGCTATGGTAGCAAAAATGCTGAAGGAGACCTTTTGATAGACTTCTGTGAGAGGAATGGATTAATAGTAGGCAATACCTGGTTCAGAAAGAAGAATAGCCAGAAAATAACTAAGGAGAAAGGAAAACGAAAACCATGATAGACTTTATTTTAGTCGAAAGAGAGAACCGTAGACAACTAGAAGATGTCACAGCTATGCCCAGAGAGGATTTTGAAGGGGATCATAAAATTGTTGTAGCTAAATTAAGGTTGGGCAAAATAGTCAAGTTAAAGGAGACAAGAGAAAGAAAAATAAAAGTATGGCAATTAAAGGAAAAGGAAGTACAGGAAAAGTTCCAAGAGGATCTGAAAGAACTGATCCCTAAAGAAGAGGTAGGAAGTGTGGAAGAGGAATCGGCAAAGTTCAAAGAAAGAATTGTAAAACGTGCAGAAGATATATGTGGTAGTGTCGGGTATAAAGAAGGAAAAGGTGACACCTTGGTGGAATAACAGAGTAAAAGAGGCAGTGAAAGAAAAACAAAAAGCCTGGAGGAAGTGTATAGTAGGCAAAAATTTACAGAAAAGGCAGAAGTATCAAGAAGCAAAGAAAGAATGCCACAAGATTGTACAGGAAGAGAAAAAGAAGTGCTGGGATGATTTTACAGAAAGTCTGCAGGAAGATGTTAAAGAAAGTAAGAAGATGTTACCGGTATATGGATTGGTTAGAAACAAAGTAAAAAGCAGAGAAGATAAAAAATTTGTAAAGACAGGACAGATTTTGACACAAAGAGATGATGATGATGATGATAATTGTTGTTTTAAGGGGCCTAACATAGAGGTTATCGGCCCCTAACACAAAGAGAAGACATACTCCAGCGATGGGAAGAATATTTTGATAAATTACTGAACATCAAATTCAAAGAATTAGTGGAAGTTGAAGAAGGTAAAGAAATGACTGAAGAAACGCAAGATGATATAACAATGTTAGAAATAGAGCCATAAAGAAGATGAAGAGTGGTAAAGCAACAGGAGTGGATGAGGTAGCTGTGTAGATGATAAAAGCAGCAGGACCAGTAGGGATGCAGTGGTTGTACAGACTATTTCGAGTGATATGGAAGAACAAGGAAGTACCAGAAGACTGGGGTAAAAGTCTAATAATTCCAGTATTCAAGAAAGGAGATAAGAAAGAATGTAACAACTACAGAGGAATCACCCTCATCCCGCATGTAGCAAAGATATTTGAAAGGATACTTGAGGGTAGACTGACGATGAAAGTGGAAAAGGAAATGGAGGAAGAACAACATGGATTTAGAAAAGACAGATCAACTTTTGATCTAATTTTTACCATAAGAAACATGATGGAGAAAAGGTGGGAATTCAGGGAGGATTTAGTGATGACATTTATAGACATTGAGAAGGCATATGACAGTGTACCAAGACAACTTGTTTGGGATGCATTGATAGAGAAGAAAGTAGACAGAGGAGAAGTGGAAATGATAAAAGCTATGTATAGGAAGTGTATAAGTAGTGTGAAGACCAGGGTTGGGCAAACAAACTGGTTTAATGTAGAAACAGGACTCCGACAAGGGAGTGTATTGTCCCCTATACTTTTCATCACTGTCATGGATGAAATCCATAAGCGAGTGAAACAGAAAATGGGAAGTAAAGAGACTAAGGCCTTACTCTTTGCTGATGACATAGTAATATGGGGAGAAGATGAAACAGAAGTACAGGAACAAGTCGATGTATGGAACCAGGAGATAGAAGATTATGGAATGAAAATAAGTGTGGAGAAGAGTAAGACAGTAGTGATGACGAGAAATAAGAGAGATGGTAGGGGGATATTGAAGTAAATGGGAAAACATTAGTAGTTGTGAAAAGTTTTAAATATTTAGGGAGTATAATCACAGAAGATGGAAAGATAAGTCAGGAAATTGGTAAGAGAATCCAGCAAGCAAATGGGTTTTACCAGTGTGTGAGAGGTATGGTGTGGAACTAGGATGTTCCAGAGAAGTGTAAGAAAGTCATGTACTCAACATATTACACACCTATATTGACATATGCAGCAGGCACATGGACAACAACAAAACGCGATGAAAGCAGAGTCCAGGCAGCCGAGATGAAGATTCTTAGAGGAATAATTGGAAAGACACGAAGAGACAAAATCAGAAACACAGAAATTAGGGAAAGAACTGGATTCCCAAAGCTACAAGACAAGATAGAGATCAGTATGCTGAAATGGTATGGACACATGATGCGAATGGGTGAAGACAGAGTCCCAAAGCGAGTATTTACAGAGAAAGTAACAGGAAAGAGGCAACGGGGAAGGCCTAGGAAGAGGTGGATAGATACAGTGAGGGAGAGCATAGAGAAGAGAGGGGTAAAAGTAGAAGATACCGTATTTTCTTGAATACGACCCGCCCCCGAATAAGACCCGCACACTGATTTTGAAGAACAAAATTTTAAAAAAAATATTTTTTTACTCAAAATTATTTACTATCTTAACTAAATAAACAGAATAGCATTTATCCAAAATAGTTTCCAACAGTCTTGAAGTCGTCCTAAAATAACACACATCAAACGATTAAAAATACAAATAAAAGTACACAAACGCTTCATTCATCGTCATCAGAAGTACCAACTTGGGAACTTTTATCACCATCACTGTCCCACTAAATGTCGTCATCACTGCCATCCATAGCATTCGAAATACTACATTTCTTGAAGCTCTTCTGTATGAGATCTCCAGAGATACGATTCCATGCTGTCAAAATCCACGAACACAGCAGCTGAACTTTTGGGCGCTGAATACGACCAGTTGGAGTCGGTGTGTGCTTATTGACCACCATCCGCTCCGTATACAGCTGTTTCAAGGCTGCTTTGAACGGGCAGTTCACGTAGACATCCAGTGGTTGTAGCATAGACGTCATCCCGCTCAATCACGAATACATGACTCGTCAATATCATATTTCCTACCGGGTACGATTTCCAATAACTTCAGCTTCCCTCACAACTTTCAATTTCTCACTCACAGTAAATGACCGCAAACGTTTCGTAGCATTCATGTTTACACTCGGAGAACGTGCACGTGACTGTATGACGCCGCGTGCTTACGGTAAAACAAAGTTATAGCCGGAAGAAGGCTAGCACCATCTAGCGGATACTTGCAACACCCGATATCGCGTGCGGCGGGCAATTTAGATCTTTCAAATTTGGATGACTCAAATAAGATCCGCACCCCAATTTTTCACGTCCGAATTTGTTTAAAAATGTGCGGGTGGTATTCGAGTATATACGATATACTAGAAGAAGGAAGAGAGTGGTGGAGAGACAGAAAATTATGGAGGTCCTTGATTCACACCCCGACCCAGAACACTGGAAACGGGAAATGAAGAAGAAGAAGAAGATCATGAACAATGAATGACACTGAATTTTTATATCATGAGCAATACAATTAACAGTTCGTTGCTTGGCGACAGGTTCCATCAACTCCCGTCAGGATGAGCGACTTCGTGCTGCTGCGGCCGATCATAGTCGTGGCACGGCCTGCGATTCAGGCTCCTCGTCCTCGCCACACGGTCTTTCACTCAGGGTGACAAATCTGATAAATCCCCAATACCCCCTTCTGGGTACGGTAGAGGTTTAGAACTACTCCACTACTCGATCTATTAAGTCTGTTGTCAGCCATTAGTGCACAGAGGTGAAACATAACTGCAACTTTTGCATTTCTTTGAATAGTGTAATTTGCATCACCATAGAGATTAAAAATGCAAGGTAAGAGCTTCCATGGACTATTGCCAAAGAGCACGGAAGTCTATTTTCAAACAACATTGCCTCAAACAGCTGCAATGTGGAACTAAACAGGCGCATGCGTAGCGTCGATAGCACTCTGAAGGTTAGTACGTCATACCATAGGAAGTTACTCAAACCATATTTTTCAAAGTTCCAGAAATTGTCGAAATCCTTGCAGCTTATTCAGGATGGTGACTTATAAGTAGTGTCCCGGATTTTAGGTTCTAACGATATCCACGAAATATTTCAGCAAACATATATATGTTATCACAACAATATATTTACCCCAAATATGCCATTTTTTCTATATTGAACTCACGAAATATCACGAAATAAAGTTATTTTGCGAAATGTGTTATTTTCATCGTAAAATGCTAAATACAGGGTCTTTATTTTTGCTTGGCAAGGACATTCTCGCTCACGCGCTCCGCTAGTGACAGCTCAGTTCCCGGCTGCCGCGTGCGCGTATAGACGGCAGAATACGGTGCTGAAATTCAGTATCATGGATTTTTACTCACCATGCTTACAGTAGATGCTGAAAATGTTCCCCATCCGCTGCCAAACATAATCGGCATCTCCTTATGAAGTTTCCGGTTACTCTGGTTAATTTAGCTTCAGTAAGGAAATACGACATTTACGTCTATTTTTATTGTTTACCGAACCTGTACATTTGAATCTCTTAGCCAGTTGATTTATTGTCCGATTTATAGGAGTGGGTCCCCCTGGAAATCTCACTCGAAACTTTTGTCTTGTTCTAGCGCACGATTCCCTGCACTTTATGTACGTATTGTGCAGATATACACGTTCAAGTACGAATATTTTACTTAAGGCATTACAGCACTACACACAATCACAATAAAACACTACAGAATACGATATACAGTACCGGTACACAGTAGCTTTATTAAACACTGAAAGACTGAAACACTTAATTAGCTCAGAGCTCGGACTCTACAAAAGAGCGAGAGAATACGGCTGGTGACCACGCGCCAACCTGGCCCCGGACCGACGGCCAAGGTCAAGCGAAGGTTTGCACAATAGCCTACGTGCCGCTCATAACGTGCGCCTAAACAAGACAAACGTTTCGAATGACATTTCCAGGGGGACCCACTCCTATAAATCAGACAATAAATCAACTGGCTAAGAGATTCAAATGTACAGGTTCGGTAAACAATAAAAATAGACGTAAAGGTCGTTATTTCCTTACTGAAGCTAAATTAACCGGAGTAACCGGAAACTTCATAAGGAGATGCCGATTATGTTTGGCAGCGGATGGGGAACATTTTCAGCATCTACTGTAAGCATGGTGAGTAAAAATGCACGATACTGATTTTCAGCACCGTATTCTGCCGTCTATACGCGTGCGCGGCAGACGGGAACTGAGCTGTCACTAGCGGAGCGAGAATGTCCTTGCCAAGCAAAAATAAAGACCCTGTACCAATGAAATGCCGATAAGATGTTTTTTAAGCTATTTACTTCAAAGTTAAATGAAACTGTTCCCTTATCTGTCGTTCGATAGAAAATATGAAATCTTAAATATAAATTTCTCATAAGATGCGGGATAACGAAGTTGGTTCAAGTCCTCAAATCATGGAATCAATGCTCTACTTATGGTTGGGGACAACATACGTTTCATGAGTTAGTGAGATGAAGACTATGGTAGTTGAGGTGAATGTTAGGTTACGTATTAATCACAGAAAATATAATAGACTTGAGTTTTACTGTAGTTCTTTCAAAGAAAAAAAAATAGAATAAATTGTTTTTTACTCCCCCAAATGATTTTATAGTGTTGATTATTTAACCAAATCCATGAAGCGTATACTCACATCTCTCTTTTATCTATTTCACCACTTTGGAGCCTTTTGAATCACCATAAATCAGGGTCCAAAGCCCTGCGCGGATGCGGATATAGTTTGCAAGGCTGTGCGGATAAGCTGCGGATAATGTTTGGACTAAATTTGCGGATAGTTTTTAGAATACAATCCGAACTTGTTCAATATCATTATTATTATTATTATTATTATTATTATTATTATTATTAAAAGAAAAGCGCACAATGTGAAAATACATATTTGTACATATCGTCGCTGTTAAATGAAACCGGCATATGTGCAAAAATTGAGTTTTTGAGTTATTGGTAACAAAAAAAATCTTTTTTTCCCTTCAATTTTTATGTCGAACCGGCATATTGTATAGTTCAATCAAAATCCGTCAGATGGCGTTGGACCGGTATGCATTGACGTGCAAATAGCCATGTTGTTTATCAGAAGACAGATCTATTTCGCAATACGCCAGTCGCTTCAAAACCTTCAAGGAAGAAACGCGTCCATCATGTAAGTAAAACTGAATTATCTCACAATACTACTTCCAAAAGAAGAAGCCACTGTGATACAAAAGCAAATATTTCACTGATTTTAAAGTCATACTGGCATGGCTGCGTATTTCTCTTAATTTATGCAATTTCCGATTTATTTGCAACTATTAATTCAATAAGCAGTATTCGTATGCATTTTATTCATGCATAAGGTGGCATTGAGGTGAACCAAACGGATGTTAAATGGAAAATATCACATGCGAAAACTAAGTGCTCGTGTGAAAAATGTGCATTTTGCAGATCTGCCGGTTTGATTTCACAGCGACGATATGATCAATTATGCTAATGCCAGTCTTATTATTGAGGTTGTCCTCATTTTGCAGTTTTGTGCGTGGTACCTTTCACAATGATCGTTGCACAGGTCACATGTACACAGTCTTCATTCGGTTGGTGGAAATTCTTGGTTTTGCAGAATCTATAGTGAAATCCATGGGTGGCGTAACATGTTATTACGTGTCGTAGTTCGTAATTAGCTTGTTTCCACTTTTCCGTCATTATGACATCTGTGGAGTAAAAGTCGTACCAAATGGCATTTCGTTTCTCATTTAAGGTTCGGCGTCCATTCTCATAGGCTTTGGTGTTTGGTAGGTAAAACTGTAGTTTGATATCGTCGATGAAGTAGTCCTCCTTAGTTAATACATATGTCAACCTTGAAGGGACAGACTTTCCTATGCCCAAAATCCTCTTAAGATATCGGGCCTTGAGTTTTTCTATTATCATCAGGTCTCTGAGTGTGAGTAATGCTAATCCCATAGGTTGCTATTGGTGATATGGCTGTTCTGAACAGTAGCATTGCTGTACCCAATGATATCATTATTAAGACCCAGATGTTTATTATGACATATCATATTTTTTCTGTTCGTTTTTTTTAAGACAAATGTAAGATAATTTAAGCTAATCTCATTCAATTCACGTCATTAAGCATAATTAACACTCTGAACTGAAAAGGGTTGCAATTCTGGCTGTGTAACACTCATTTTAAACATAGCACATGACATACAAAGCGTAAAGGAACGACTTTCTCTTAAAATGTGCAAATGTGTTGCTTTAATGCGTTATGCTTTATCTAATTATAGATATTTTAGTAATGCCAGTAGATTCGGATAACAAAAGTGAGGATTCAGGGTGGATGCGGATAACAGTCGCGCAGGTGCGGATAACGTTTTGTTTATCCGCACAGGGCTCTGCTAACAAGCACAATATTGCACCATTTTCATGTGTGTTGCTACATAATTATGTTGAGAATAGTCTACGGTATTACACTTTCTTAAAAGATTTTGCAACTTATTGAAATTGATGAGAATTTGACTATGTGCCAAGGGCTTAACTTAATTTTTGAATCTTGATTGTATTTTATTCCAACTTTCAGGGGACATATTGGAAATAGGAGCACAATGGAGCATTGCTGTCAAGGATATCCCATCGTTCGAACGGTACATGGCTCAGCTCAAGTGCTACTATTTGGACTACAGGTAAGAGACATGATTCTTCTGCTTTCCTAGCATGCTTGCAGTAGAACTATAGAACACCTACTCCTGCAGAAAGAAATTAATTGCCGTATTTACTCAGTTATAAGACCCCCCTTTTTTCCCTCAATTTTTAGTTCCGAAATTGAAGGGGACTATAGACACAAACTTCTCAAAAATCCATTATTTTGGGAAAGGGAGAGAGTAAAAATAAGCTATATTATTTTGATGCTAGATAGTACGATATATTTAATCAAAACAAACGAGTTTACATCTTTAATCGGCCCATTATGAGACTGCCATAACCTCACTTATCCACCACTATTCCCTACTCTCCCTTCCTAAGCAAACATATTAGTATCAAAGAAATAGAATGGAATAGACAAAGTATCAGACATGGAAATGCAAACTTAATTTTTATTTGAACATAGGGAGGGAGAATGCATCAATTAGGGAATGAGTGATCACATCTCACTAACATTTGTAAACACAACCGAGTACGTATTATTCACATTAATATACCAATAACGTGTCGCACAATCGCCAAGGGTTCTTGCAACAAATGAAAGGTGTTTAGAATAAAACTGAGAAGAAGGCTGCCACAAACACCACTTCGAAGTGCAATACTAAGAATACAAACAAAAGAATGCAGGCAAGATATGAAACCATAACTTTCATTGGCGGAGTTTTAACTTGGCGCTCTACTCGGCCAATAGTGTGGCATCTTCTATTGGATATTGGGTGAAGCCTATTGGCTGCCCAATCGGGTACATGTACGCAGAATGGGGGTCATATCGTCTGAATAACAAAACTAATAATGTAACAAGAAAAATATTTTTGTCATAAAAGAGCATGAATTTCAGTTGTGATTTTAAAACAATTTTTAGAAATTCTCAATTTCCAAGTTTGTTGTATTTTGACTCTCAATAATTAAGGAGGGGTACTATATGCGAGGGGGACCTACAGCCGAGTAAATACGGTAATTCTGAATAAAACCATAATGTGGCTTTTACACTTGCATCAGACATCGTCGTGGCTTTTACATAACTTACCTTGTTTCATCTTCTGGGGAACCTTACTTATTCAAATTAGTAATCCTGGTCACTACTGCGCCTGAAATATGTGCTAGATTATGTAAATATGTGTTTTTATTTATTGCTCTCTAAACAACGGCAGCCCTGTTCCGACAGTGCTTGAATCTCGTTCAACTGTTAACAAGGCGCACTTAACGGCACACATTGTTGCTAACATGTCGGATACAAAATCACCGTTGACAAAAAAACATTGATATGGAAGCGTTCGACTGAAACCATTGTCAAATACCATTGGATTGGACACATTACGCTGTACCCATTGTCAAAAACCATTGGATTGCACAAAACAAAGGTTAGAATGGTCAGGGTGAGGTGCGGCCATGCAAATGAACCGGGCGCTGGGCAATATCGAATGAATTGGGCGCTACGTTGTTTTACATAGTAGTACCGTAAGTGTGAGGTTGGCAATACTGTCTTGACTATAATTCACGCGCAGAATGGCGGACACTGCTGGAATTTTACCTATATAAGTTGTGTTATAGAAAGGGGACGGCGGGTGGGTTATGGTCAGCGGAGGAGTAATCATCTATTTCTACATCAATTCCTGATTTATTTTTCATCATTTGATAAGGTATTTTGGCACATTTATGTACTATAGAAAATGTTATCGTTCGTATCTCATTCAGTGCTACCAAAAATTCTTGAACTACTGAAATTAGCCAAAATACCCGTAACTTAGTCATGGTCAGGACAATAAAAGTTCACTCCTCCGCCCACCCACCATCCCAATATTGATCACGACTTACCATATATAGATGAATTTCTAGCTGAGTCCGACATTATTCGCCTGATTTAGGGACACTTGCAATGTTACCAACCCCACTCATACTATTTCATATCCGGTATCGTAAAACAAAAATGCTCTATCCGGTATCTTTTTTCTTTCTTCTCTTTCTTTAGCATTTGTCCCACAAATTAGCAGGGTGTGCTTTTTTGGTTCTCTGTCGCCATATTACACGCTTGTGTGCCATGTCAGGATGAAAGTCTGCTAATTTTCAGACCGTCATGTAGGGTGTCTTGGTCGTCCTATTGGTCTCTTCCTGTCTATCCGCAATGCCGGTATCGTGAAACAAAAAAGTGCTGCCATGTTCCAGTGTAAGTGACAATGGATTGTGCAAGTTGTGAAATAAGACCAATATTTTCGTCCACACCAATAGATTTTGCTTAGCCCAATATATAGGCCGCCAGTGTTGCCAAATCTTGAGAAGGGAAAGAACTATACCCTATGCTTTAAAACATCAGAAAAGCACCAGCTGGTCTCTATGATTCTAAACACTAGAAAAACACCAAAAATTATAAATATATAAATGGCTTTTTACTTACATTTCTTTCATTAAAAATAGTCTTCACTTGCGGAGCCTGGTGCCGCTATTACATCTTTAGAGCTGGAAGGTGTAGTACTGCTGTAGCTCTGCATGGCCACTATTATATCCTTCGGAAGTTCGTAGTCGTGATAGCATTTTCCCTATGTTTTTTGTCCAAATGGCACACACAGAATAGAATGCTAAACACTCTCCCTACATCTCCATTAGAGTGAGGGAGCGAAAGTACATAAACTGCCTTCGCATGAAACTGGGAGCTGGGAATAAAATAGATGATACATCGATTCTTTGTACAAGTGCACTTGCACTGAGCCCTGCATGTTGCGCTTACTTAGCACTTACGCACACGAATGAGAATGTTGTTGTTGTTTCCTATGGCTAGCCCGGATTCCAATCCGTCAGCTTTCTTGCGTTCCAATAGAGTTGTGAGAGGTTTCCAGAAGTTCTAGCAGTCACATCAAGTTTGTTGCAATGTAGCATGTGCCCCTTATCCATTTTACTTCCAGGTTCGTGACAAAGTGTGCATTCTTCAGATCTCAGGATGTTGATTCGTTTCAGATGAGCTGCAAGGCAGTCGTGGCCAGTGTTAAGTCTGAAGAAGGCTACACGAATGAGAATGTCAGGGACTTCCCCTGTTGAAGTGTTGATCTTGACACGTGTAAGGCTGAACATTGCCTATCTTAATTGATTTTCTTTATTAAAACTATTACATGGCTTCCGGGATTTACTCATTTGTCATAGGAGACAATTTCATGGAAAAATCCATTAAGCACCAGATTTGGCACTGGTTTTATTGAAATAACACCAGTATTTTGCTATGGCACTATTAGAACATTTCTGGCACCAGACAGACTTCAGAAACACCAGATCTGGTGCTAAAAACACCAAATTGGCCACACTGTAGGCCGCAATGCACTCTTTTTTCAAACATTGTATATATTGTTAGTTTTTGTCTTTTTTTATGTTCCGTGATGTCATGGATGCCACCATTTAATTTACGTACTGCGCGCGCCACAAGTAAATTGCCCAGAAATAGAAAAACAAGAATTTTGGGAGGAATTGAGAACTGATCTTGCAATTATAGCAAAGCAAACTACCCCAAACGGAACAAAAATTTATATGTGGGGACTTAAATGGTCATGTAGGACCCCCCAGGTGCAGCTTTGAAGGTTACCATGGGGGCTTTGGATTTGGAGAACAAAATAAAGAAGGGGAGACGATTCTTGAATCTGCAGCCTCCCATAACCTTGCAGTAGTGAACACGTTCTTTCAAAAGAAGGATGAACACCTTATAACTTATAAGAGTGGTGGTTTCAAAATGCAGATAGACTATATCCTGAGAGACAAAAGAGATTTAGGACAAATTAAGGACTGTAAGGTTATTCCTGGAGAACCACTTACTTCCCAACATTGGCTTCTACTAACAGCCCTAAAACTGAGAAAACATATTAAGACAAAAAGACCAAAAATTGAAAAGAATAAATGGTATGAATTGAATAGTGAATAAGGTAGTGTTGTGAAAAATTGTATAGTGGATTATTTATGCAAAACCCCGTCTCAGGAAAACAGCCCAACAATACTATGGTCAGGCTTTGAAACATTTCGTGTCGCTACAGTGAAACGTGAGTTAGGTATTAGTAATGGTGGAACAACCACGCCAAGAACAGCGTAGCTGAAAAGAAATGCTTGTTTAGAATTTGGCAGAATACTGGTGCTGAGGAAGATAAAGAGAATTACAAACAGGCAAAGAAAGCTGCAAGCAAAACCGTTGCAATTGAGAGAGAAAAGGCTGATTTTGATTTCTACCAGCGTTCTGAATTAGCCAATAACAACGATATATATAAGGTAGCTAAGCACAAACATAATGACTGCAAAGACTTTAAAGCCCCAAAATACATTAAAAATAAAGAAGGCAATTTATTAACAAACGACAAGGACATTTCTGAAAGATGGCATGAGTATTATTACGATTTATTAAATAAAGAATTTCCCAAGCGACAAGAAGTGGAACTACCTATAACACAAGGACCTATTAATGAAATCACAGAAGCGGAAGTTAGGAAAGCCAAGAATCATAAAGCAACGGGCCCAGATGAGATACCTGCTGAACTCGGAAAATGTCTTGAAGTGGATGGAGCTGAATGGCTTTCAAAGTTATTCAATGACATCTTAGTTCATGAACAGATGCCAGATGCCTGGAGAAAGAGTACGTTGGTTCCGTTCTACAAAAACAAAGGAGATGTTCGATCTTGTGGAAACCTCCGTGGTATAAAACTTACATCGCACACGCTCAAGGTCTGGGAACGAGTCCTTCAAAATTTGATAAAGTTAACAGATAACCAGTTTGGCTTCACTGCTGGGAAAGGAACCATTGACGCAATCCATGCAATAAGGCTGGTAATTGAAATCATCATCTTCATTTCCCGTTTCCAGCTTCCTGGGTCGGGTTGTGAATTAAGGACCTCCATCGTTGCCTGTCTCTCCACCACTCCTCTCCTGATTTTAGTACATCTTCGGGTTTTCCTCCCTTCTTTTCTACACACTCCCACACTGTATCTGCCCATCTCGTGAAAACAAGCAGAGTTTATGTATGGTTTTTATAGATCTTGAGAAAGCCTTCGACCGTGTGCCAAGACCGTTAATATGGCAAGCATTGTTGTTGTTTGAGTCTTCAGTCTTTTGACTGGTTTGATGCAGCTCTCCATGCCTCCCTGTCCTTAGCTAATCGTTTCATCTCTACATAGCTACCACACCCTACATCCGAGGCAATCTGTTTAACATATTCTAACCTTGGTCTACCCCTACAGTTCTTGTCCTCGACCCTTCCTTCCATAACTAAGCTTGCTATTCCTGGGTGTCTTAGTATGTGTCCTACCAACCTATCTCTTCTCTTCATTAGCAGTCGCCAGAAACATCTCTCCTCTCCCACTCGCCTTAATACCTCTTCGTTTGTAACCCTATCTACCCATCTGATCTTCATCATTCTCCTGTAACACCACATTTCAAATGCTTCAATTCTCCTCTTTTCTGCTGCACCAATAGTCCAAGTTTCACTTCCATAGAGCGCCACGCTCCAGACAAAGGCTTTCAAAAATGACTTCCTAATATCTAAATCTATATTCGATGTCAGCAGATTCCTTTTTTGTAGAAATGCTTTTCTTGCCTGAGCCAACCTACTTTTTATATCCTCTTTGCTTCGTCCATCACTGGTTATTCTGCTTCCTAAGTAACAGAAGTCTCCTACTTCCTTCAGCTTTTCACCTGCCAATTTGATCTCCATAGAGTTTTCTGATTTATTTCGGCTGCATTCCAGTATTTTTGTTTTACATTTATTAATTTTCATCATGAATTCTTTCCGTAAGACGGAGTCCATACCATTCAAAAATTCATTCAAATCCTCAGGCTTGTTGGCCAAGATAACGATGTCATCAGCAAATCTCAGAGTTGAAATTATTTCTCCTTGAATCTTCACTCCCACTTTAAATTTTTCTCCAATTTCCTTCATTGCTTGTTCAATGTAAGGATTGAAAAGTGTGGGTGATAAGTTGCAGCCTTGCCTTACACCTTTCTGAATACCAGCTTCTCTCTCATGTCCTTCAGCTCGAATGACTGCTGTCTGGTTTCTGTATAGATTGTATATCACCCTCCTATCCCTGTACTTTATTCCAATAGATTTCAAAATGTCAAACAATTTAGTCCAATCAACGTTATCAAAAGCCTTTTCTAAGTCTACAAATGCCATGAACGTTCTCTTACCTTTCCTTATTCTACCTTCCAAAATCAGCCTAAGACTTAGTACAGCTTCCCTTGTTCCTACATTTCTCCTGAAACCAAACTGGTCTTCACCCAACTCCGTTTCTATCTGGCTTTCAATCCTCTTGGTAATTATTCTGGACAGGATCTTTGAAGCATGAGTAATCAAGCTGATTGTACGGTAATCTTCACATCTGTCAGCTCCCACTTTCTTTGGTATAGGGATGATAACATTCTTCTTGAAATCAGGGGGTACCTCACCTGTCTCATAAATCCTACACACCAAGTGAAATAACCTGATCAGACCTTCATCTCCTATGCAGCGTAGCAACTCAATCGGTATATCATCTATGCCTGGTGCTTTGTTCCTGCCTAAGTCCTCTAATGCTCTGTCAAATTCTGATCTCAATATTAAATCTCCTTTTGCATCATCAATTTCCTCCTCCCTTTCCATTACATGATTCTCAATCTCCTTTCCCTTATACAAGCACTCTATGTAAGCTTTCCATCTCTCAACCTTTTCTTCCCTATCTGTTAGAGGCTTTCCATTTGTGTCCTTAATATTACAGCACTTAGTCTTCTTTTCCCCAAAAGTATTCTTAATCCTTCGATAAGCTGTGTCTACTTTTCCTAATTTCAGACAATTTTCTATACCTGCACATTTCTCTTTCAACCATTCTTCTTTCGCTTCCTTGCACTTCTTGTTAACCTCATTTCTCAGACGTCTGTATTCTGCTTTCCCCTTTTCATCTCTTAGATTCTTGTGTTTCCGCCTTTCATCCATCAATTCTAGTATATCCTGAGTGATCCACGGTTTTCTACCTATTCTTTCTTTCCTACCAATGTTTTCTTCTGCGGATTTTGTTATTTCATTCTTCAAAAGTGCCCATTCGTCTGCAATTAAAGTCCGTTTAGGATTTTTCATTAGGCCAACTCCAGGCGTCGCGTGTTTACATTTGTACATTTCTATTTAACATATATATGAAACTTACCATCTAAAAAAATTGAGATTTATGCATAATAACGTCTAGATAATACTTAATAACCTCCACAAATTTCTTTGTTGTAGGCTTGATGTATGCAATTCTATAAAATTTTAAACGTAGCGTTCGTGTTTACATGGGACGGACTTTTAATTTCACATATCTTTACGTTTTTTCAAAATTCTGCGAATTGTGATAACTTTCATTGGTAATGTTAAGATATTGTTTACAAGAAAGACAAAGGTACGTTTTTACGAAAAAAACAAATGTGTAAGTTGCGTAATATCTGCGTAATATAGTTAAATGCGATCGTCGCGTGTTTACTTGACAGCGTCGCGTGATTACACGTACGAATTAGTACTATCGCGACATGGCACGAGGAGCCAACTCGTCATCAAATACGATCACTGAATGATAAAATGTAGATTTAATATCGTAGTAGTTATAAGTAAGGGGCGTGATGGCGCAGCAGTCAAGCTGACACTTGCAACCATCAAGACGGACTGGGTTCGAGTCCCGATTAATGCATGTGCGATTTTCGAGATGAAAGTCACATGCTGTGGTTCGGATTTTGCGTAAAAAGTGAGGTCCCGTGGCTTATGATCGCGAGATTGTCGGTCGCGTAAAACTAGGCACAGGTAATTTTCTTGCAATTTCACTTTCATTTAAAAAGCACTCGTCTTTCGTCGGTGGTTCACAAAACAGTTTAGCTTCATCGTTGTACTTGCGAAAATTGGTTACGAAATAAACATCACCATCACCATCACTTTCAGTTATGGTACAAACATAATATTTGGATTGTTTCTTTCCACTGTATTTTCCAAGTACGAAGTCGCCCACTTCAAAAGCTGTCACGGGGTGCATTTCTGTCATCTGCTTCGAACTTGTAATCTGGATGTAGAGAGTGTGTGGTAGTTGTTTCTGAATAATATTTTCTTGCCTGAACTATGTATTTTTTTAACGGCTCCACATAATGAATATCATGTGTGTTCCTGGTAGAGCACAGACATCGACGAAGCGGATTTCCAGAAGGGGTTTACTCTTTTCAACGTCTTCAGAGGAACAAATATAACATTTGTGCTTGCTGAATTTCTTTTCGCCACTTCCACAACATCGTGCACGTTTATAAGGTCTCTTTGCACGTAGAGCAACAGTCAAATTACGTTTTAGTGTCCCGAGTTCGTACGAGACATGTGGATTTTCTGTTCCCCAAATGATGCAGTTATGCGTGTTGACTCGGCCACTCGCATGGAATGTGGCTTCGTCAGTGAACATCCATCGTTTTAACCACCTTCCTGCCGCTCACACATCGTCGTAACAAAACTGAGTCGAGCTCCATAATTCAGCTGTGTCAATGCTTGTAGGTGCTGCATACGGTATGGACGCATGTGAAGATAACGCCTAGCAATCCTGTGACATGCTGTGCATGGTGTATTCTGCTCTGTTGATAAGCGGCTGAGTGACTTTCGTGGACTCTGCGTCATGACTTGTCGAATATCTTCCTCCTTGTTGCTATCACGCCGCCTTCCACCTGTGTGAGGGAGGCATCTGCAATCCATTTTCCAAAAACATGTTGTACCATTTAACAATGTCCCGATGTGATGGGACATCCCTAATGTTGTACTGACGTCTGAAAGCTCGCGGCTCCAAGTGACGGGAAACTCCCCAGCCGCCTACTCGCGAGAACATCGTAAACACGCGACGTATTTTACTACCAGCTTTGTATGAATCCATTTGAAATTTTAAACGAGTGATATAGCAGTTTGAAAGGGTGTACAAAATTGGCTTTGCATACGAAATTTTATTCAAATTGAGCCACGCACTTTTCGTCTACAGAAACTTTTATACCTTTTACGTCGCGTGTTTACATGGCCAGCAGCTATAAATTCGTCGCCTTATTACACCTTATATAAACTGTTAATAACCTAAATAAGTACTTTACTGTGAAGAGAAAGAACATTAGAATTAACATTTACCATAATTATTTTCATACCTTCTCATCATTTAATAAACTAATTCCTAAAACCCTGGAGAAATTTTAAATGAATTTAGACTAACATAAAGGTTCAATTAACCACTCAATTAAGAACTGAAATACATCAGCAAATGAATACATATCATAAAATTAATAAAATTTCATCTTTTATCTATCATGAAAACTTATTGCAGAGTTTTTACATTCCATTTTACTTTTTCCTAATTGGGTGGACTGTTCTCTGGAATCAGCCATTAGTCCTTCCGTTATACTCTTCTTGAATCTTTCGTTTACATCCTTTACTTTCAGTCCGTCTATTGCCCACCTTTTTGGCTTTTGACTTTTCTTCAGTTTCTTCAACTTTAATCTGCATTTCATTACAACCAGATTGTGGTCAGAGTTTATGTCAGCACCAGGATATGTTTTACAATCCAAAATCTGGTTTCGAAACCTCTGCTTGACCATAATGAAGTTGATTTGGTAACGCCCTGTATCTCCTGGTCTCATCCATGTGTATATTCTTCTATTGTGGTTATTGAATAAGGTGTTAGCTATGACCAACTCATGTTCGGTGCAGAATTCCATCAGCCTGCTTAAGGTCGCAAAACGTTCCTGAACTGTACATAAAACTCATAATGGATATGTATAACAATGTAAAGACATGTCAGAAGCCCAGCTGGTTTGTCCGAAAGCTTTGATATCAAAGTAGTGGTTCATCAGGGAAGTGCTCTAAGTTCACTGTTATTCAATGTTACTATAAACTACCTAACAAAACAATTTCAGAAACCCTTACCGTGGAACCTTTTGTACGCTGACGATGTGGCACTATTATCTGACAGTATTTATGACTTACAGGAGAGTTTAGACCAATGGAGGAGAGCTCTAGAGTCTAATGGACTGTACATTAGTAGAACCAAGACTGAATATATGGTATGTGACTTCCACAACAATAAACCCAGTATGACAAATATGGAACTTAAACTAGACGGTGAGATCCTATGAAGGGTAACAAAATTCAAATATCTAGGTTCTGTCATTGCTGAAGATGGCACAATAACAGACGATATAATCCATAGTCTGGGTGGAACAAATGGCGCGAACTAACAGGAGTTTTATGTGATCCGAAAATACCCATAAAAACGAAGGGGAAAGTTTATGAAACTGCCGTAAGACCAATCCTACTCTATGGTGGTGAAGGGCTACTACAAAGACACATGAGCAAAAGCTTCATACCACTGAAATGCGTATGTTACGTTGGGCAGGTGGAGTTACCCTCAAAGATAAAATCCGTAATGAACCTGTGCGGGGCAGAAACCAGGCTAAGGTGGTATGGACATGTTATGCGAAGACCGGCGAATCATGTAGTGAAGAAGTGCCTTTCCATGACTACGCAAAAGAGACCTCAAACAACATGGATGACGAATGTCCAGAGGGACATGAGAGTATTGGGCCTGTCGGCTGATGATGCTTTCCAAAGAAATGAGAGGCGCCTCAGAATTAAGAAAGCCGACCCCGCGTAAAGGGAAAAGGCGAGGAGGAAGAAGAAGACCTATACTATTCCTTTTTTTTTTTCCGACTGGCCAACTGTGGACCGCATGGAACCTAAGGCTTTCTGGTCAATGTTTTCTTCTTTTCTTCCCTGACCATCTTCATTCTTTCACTTCTAATCTTTCTCTGCTCCTCTGTTATTACCAAATGTGGCCTGTGTTGTGGTGGTTTTTCTTTGAACGTCTTGATATTGTCAACTCGGCTTCGAAACGTTTTCCTATCGTGAATGACAAGTTCAGTTAGTCCAACTTCAATGGCGTCTCCTTTGACCTCTTCTACCCATTTTGTAGTAGCTTTCAACCCTGTGATATATTTAAAAATGTTCTTTGTCAGCCGGTCCCGTCCATTCTCATCAATTGCTCGTAAAATGTTAGCCTAGCTGTATGCATTGTGACCACAATGATTTCGGTCTGCATATACCGATCTTTATTTTTCCTTTTTTTCCTTGATCCGAGAATTTTCCCTATTATTGTTATTATTGTGAACCTGCATTCAGCACCTAGACCCATAAGGACACGTTGTTGTTCCAGGGATGAGCTCCCCGAGTCCAGCTACAAGTACCAGCTGTTGGGGCTCAACTTGCTCTTCCTGCTGTCACAAAACCGGGTGGCGGAGTTCCATACAGAGCTGGAGTTGCTCCCGTCAGACCAGATCCAGAGCAACGTCTACATCCGACATCCACTGTCTCTGGAACAGTACCTCATGGAGGGGAGCTACAACAAGGTGATCAATAGCCTGTTCCATCAATGAACTTTGCAACTTTTCAGTTTAGATATTGTTCCACCAACACTTTTGAAGCCTGTTATGTTCCTCCATTGGTTCAGAAATGCAAAGTGAAAATGAATGAAGTGAAAATTTTTCAGAAATCTTTGCCAAGAGACCATTCCCAATGAGCAAGCCTTGGCGCAGAATTGGGTTTAGTGTTATAAATATGTTACGACGAGAGCTTTTGTTATTATTAAGCGAGGATAGTGATTAAGAATCCAACAAGAGGACGTACAAACACAGGATGAATTTTCATAACCTTTGACGGAATTTCGTGAGTATTTTCGTATTTCCCCAATACAAGCTGACTATATTCTTGAAATTGGCCCTTTATTGAAACCTGCAACAAAAAGAAGTTGATCTCTTTCCGAAAAAAGAACAAATTCTTATATGCGTACAAAGGTTAGGAAATGGTGCCCAGCAGGTATAGTAGCAATGCATTGAGGGCATTTCCTTTCCTCCTGTCTTTTATTTCCCCTTTTTTTATAATTTTAATTGATCTTGTCGACTTCGTCGTTACGCTGGGGTCTGGCGTTACGGTGACGGAACGAATTGTACTCAGATGCACTGAGGTGTGTGACGTCATAGTACCGCTTGGTGCATGTGTTCCCCGACAATCTCTACTTCGTTAGTATAAGACAAAAATCGCCGATTCTTGGATGTCACGGTAATCTCGAGAACCACTGGATGGATTTTGATGCGGTTTTCACCATTCTGTAAAGGATATCTCGAGGAAAGATTCTGTAGAAAATAATTTATGTATGATCAAAGGAAGCCAAGCAGTAACGATTACAGTGAAAAAGTCGAAAACAAACTTGGCGCCCGTGCGCTTCTTAAGTTTACGCTGGGCAAATCGTTAAAAATATCAATATACTATGAGCGTAAGAATTGGTCAGCATGAAAAGTTCTACAAAAAAGTCTGCGGGAGCATATCTCTATCTTCAATACATCACCCACTATAAGTGTTTTTAGACTGGATGGAAGGGGCACGTCCCCGTGCGCTTGACCTTGGTTTGCACTTGCCGTTCGCGAGTAATTTGAAACAAGATAAGGAAGATAAGTATTATGCAGACAGTTTTCTAACATGTCACGAATCTTTGGCTTCCAGCAAAGCGAAAAGCCTCCAGCCTTTCCAGCATTTTTCAGCATTTGTAGCATTTAAAATGATACAAAGTCTAGTCTTTCAGACTGACTGTCATTTTATTTTTCCTCTTTTGTCCTTATCTTTTTCTGGCCCATAAGTTTTGTAATTAGTTTTAGTTGTAGTTTCATTTTCACGATCTCACAAACCTAGATGTTAGGCCCCTTAAAACAACAATCATCATCACACACACACCCAAGTGTGACTACAATGTTTTAAGCCCATAAATGTCAGTTTGTAAATACATGTTTCCTGCCTAATGTAATTGGGCACAATCTGTGTAGTTGACTGAGTTTTTTTATTTTTTTTCGTGTAGCCTCCTGAGAGGCCGATTGCAGGTCTTTCTAGTCGACGCCCGTGGGCGACCTGCGCGTCGGGATGAGAGATGAGAAGAATGGATGAAAGTGGGCAAGGATGTGGAAGGAAGCAGCCGTGGCCTGTCAGAAGGTACTGTCCCAGCATTTGCCTCGTGTTGAAAATGGGAAACCACGGAAAACCATTTCAAGGACAGCCGACGGTGGGGCTCGAACCCACGCGTCTACCGAGTCAGCAGAGAGCTTGGCCCCATGACCTAACGCCGCGCTTTAGCGAGCGTAGCCACTACCGTCGGTAGTTGACTGAGTGGAAAGCTTTCTTTATTACAGGGCGCCCGAGAATGTTCTCCGCAGTTACGAATGGTTGAGTCGTGAGTTTAGTTGGCTGCACTGTGTCCCCGTGTGGGCTGTCAGTGTGTATCGCGATAAGCGCGCGAGCCTGCATGTCTTAAGTGTGTATTACAGTCAGTGAGCGTTCAGATAGATTATTGGATGAGTGCAACAATATACAGGCGGTAATGTTTACTACTGAAGAGAGTTGGTTTTTGGTGGACTACGTTTTTCGCGAAGGCGATCGGTTTACAGAAAATGTAAAATTAAGATTTCAAGCGCAGTTTCCTAATTCAAAGTGTCCAAACCGTGATTTGATAAGTAAATTTCGTGTGACTGGCTCAGTTCAGGATGAACCGGGAACAGGCAGGCCTACGCTTTATCGGACGAAAAACTTGATGAAATCTCCGATATAATGCTGCGTAGTCCAAGTAAATCGACACGAAAATTAGCTCAACAAACAGGAATCTCTAAGTCGACAGCACATAAAGCTGTAAGAGACAAGCTTCAGTTGTTCCCTTATAAAGTTACCGTGGTTCATGAATTAAAACAAACTGATTACAGAAAAAGAGTGCTGTACTTTGAATAGTTCCAAAGATTCATAAATCAACATGGACTGACGTTTTAAATAAACAGTGTTTTTATTTTTTTTCTCAGATGAAGCATGGTTTCACTTATCCGGCTATGTAAATTCCCAAAATTCACGAATTTGGTCTTCACTAAGACAATTACCATTGCATACGCAGAAAATTATCGTATGGGTTGCCATATCACGAGCACGCGTAATAGGGCCAGTCTTCTTTGACAGTTTGGTGAATTCTGATGTCTACGGCTCTGAGATAATTTACAAGTTTATTGCTCAGTTAAGTGAAGACGAAATTGAATGCTCTTTCTTTCAACAGGACAATGCTACAGCACATATGTCCCACCAGTCGATTCAGCTTATAAATCAATTTTTTGGGCATAGAATAATAACTAAAGGCCTCTGGCCACCACAGTCTCCCGATTTAACCCCACCAGGTTATTTCCTTTGGGGTGCGGCAAAATCTGAGGTTTATAAAACAAATCCAAAAACGATTGAGGAACTTATAGTGGATATCATTAATTATATGCAGTCCATTCCGCAAGAACCTTTAGTGAAAGTCTTCGACAATATGTGTAGACGTGTTGATGTATGTCTTCGAACACAAGGACAACACTTCCAGCATCTGTTATGAATGGCTGTGGTGAGTACAAAGTTTACTGTTATTTGTTATGATGCAAGCGGCAGCAGAGCTGCCAACGTAACTGCTGTAGCTAGCTCTCGCAGACGCATCCAGGCGCTGCGGAGAACATTCCCGGACTCACTGTAGAATTAGGCAACACTGAAAAATGGCTTCTATCACTTCAACCTTTAACCTGTTAACTGGGTGTTTTTGAGCGCTTGGTGTAACCTGCTCTGTGTATTATTTCCAGCCAATTGTTACGACAGTATATTAGCAATAATAATGTTGTGTTATTTTCTTCTTCTGCTTTTACGGCCTCATTGGACCACTTCAGTCAATCATTTCTTGGTCCTCTTCTTCAGTAAGTTTCCTTTCCGAGTCGCCCAGTAGCTTTTCATTCGCTCTGATCTTCTCAGGCGTTCCACCTCTGTAAATACCCTTTTTATTGTATTATGTTTGTCTATTTTAGCCTGAAATCTTATTTTTCTATCTCTCAGTTTTTTAATTTTTTTGTTTTGTTTTGCAAGCCATCCAAGGTTATTTCTAATTCTTTCATATCTTCTCTCTCTCTATATATAAAGCTCAATGTTTGTCTGTCTGTCTGTTATGTATACAAATCCACACCGTTTCACCTATCCGAACCAAAATTTCTATACTTACCATTTGGAACCCTGCGGGTAACCCTGTCCACTTGAAATTTCGGACGGACCACCCCATTCCCCGCATTTAGGTCCTTTGGCACAAATCTACACCGTTTCACCGATCAAAACCAAAATTTGTATACTTACCCTTTGGTACCCTGCGAGTAACACTGTTTGCTTGAAATTACGGACAGACCCCTCCATTCCCTGCATCTAGGCCCTTTGGCACAAATCTACACTGTTTCACCGATCTGAACCTAATTTTACATAATTACCCTTTGGAACCCGACGAATAACAGTCTACATGAAATTTTGGACAGACCTCTCTGTTCCCTGCATTTAGGCCCTTTAGCACAAATTTACACCGTTCCACCTAATTGCACCGAATTTTACGTACTTACCCTTTGAAACCCTGCTGGTAACACTGTCCACTTGATATTTTGGACAACTCTCTCCATTCCTCATAAATAGAACAGACAAATGGATCTTAAAAACCACGTTTTAAGGCGCTAGAACTATTAATGTCCTTAGTAGTGTAACTGTAAGTAAATTTTAATAAGTCTATTATTGGCTGGCAATGCGGACTGCATCACATCACCCCGACCTGTGTTCTGGTGCAGAATTGTGAAAATAATTACAACGTAAGCTGCTTATAAATGGCAGTTACGGGGACTAATAAGTGCAAAAAGTTTTCTTAGGCTCTTAAAACAGTTATCATCTTGAAAATATTATGCCTCTGTATAAGTGCCATGGTGTTTGTGCATTACATTGAGGTTATCAGCTGCAATAAGCGTTGGTGCTTTCAAATTTACCTTCGTTTATTCCGAACCTTATCGTTGAGTGCTATGTGACGATAAATGACATTTTTGCTGCCTCAGGAGCTTGCGACAGCCGACGTTTTCCAAAGTGTTCTGCATATTTTCCTACAGCGCTATGCGACAAGAGACGACACTTTTGGGGTCTATTTTTCTAACAGCTAATGAGATATAGGCCCTAGGCAGTGTCTTTTAGTTCACTGCCTCCTCTTTCTAATCATATCTTTCAATTCGATTGTAAATTACATATGTCACTACAGTAGCAAATAGCCGTTATATTACGGAAAAATGACCTGAATGTTACTTCAATTAGACTGTAGACCCTCACTACCACCACCATCACAAAAAGTTATATTATTCTTTTTCTGTTAGTTTTAATATCATTTTGTAGTAGTATTCATTATCATCCATAAAACAAATAAATCCTCCGGGCGAAGCCGGGCACTACTGCTAGTAGTATATTAAAGAAATTTCAATGTATTCAGTATAATTCAAGAAACATTTTGCCCATTTTTACAGTAACTACAAGGTCATTTACCTGATTAGAACTTAAGTTTTTTCTTTATGACCTAAACTGTTCATTTCCGCACAATGAGAGATGCAAATATAACGTATCAAACCCTATCGAGATCATTGATTGTCTTGTATTGCTCCCCGCACAAAGCAAAAACAAACATATGACCAAAACAAAAAGCAAAAAGCAGAATTCAAAAACAAAAGCAAAAAACAAACACAAAACCAAAAAAACAAACAAAAAGCAAAGCAAAATTCAAAAGAAAAGGAAAAGCAGAAAACGAACACAAAATCAAAAACAAAGCAAATAGAGAAAATAAACACAAAAACCACAAAGCAAAATCAAAAATTCAAAAACAAAAAACATAGCAAAAAACAAAAGCAAATACAGAAAACAATCACGAAACCAAAAATTCAAAGACAAAAGAAAAAGCAGGAAAAGAACATAAAATTAAAAACAAAAGAAGCAAAATTCAAAAACAAAAGCAATTACAGAAAACAAACACAAAGCCAAAAAAAAAGTAAAAGAACACAAAACAAAAACAAACCCAAATACAGAAAACAAACACGAAAACAAAAATAACACAAAGACAAAAAATTATCATCATCATCATTTCCCCTTATCCAGCTCCTGCCGGGTCGGGGTATTTATGGCACTTCTCCACTTTCCACTTTCCTTCCACCATTCTTCTTCCACGATCTTGTCCCAGTCCAGATTTCTTTTTCGTACGCTGTTCTTCACTGAATCGATCCACCTTGTTCTAGGTCTTCTTCTTGCTCTCTTACCCTTGCACTTGGCCTCCAGCATCTGTCTTGGTATTCTATTTTCCTCCATCCTCTTTACATGTCCAAACCACCTTAGTTTATTCTTCTCAATTCTCTCATTTAGTTTTTCCATCCCCACTTCCTTCCTAACATCTTCATTCCTCACTCTGTCTTTCCTTGTCTTTCCTATCATACTTCTTAGGAATTTCATTTCACTGGCTTGGATTCTACTCTCTTGCCTGCTTGTCAGGGTCCAAGTCTCAGCTGCATAAGTTAATATGGGAACATAGTACACTTTATACATTACCTCCTTGCTTTTCCTTGGTACTTCCTTATCCCAAACAAGTTTTCTTACACTTTGATAGAATGCATTGCTCTGCTGTACCCTCCTGCCAATCTCCATGTCCAACCTACCAGTTTGCATCAATTCACTTCCTAGGTATTTGAACGTGTCCACAATTTCCAAACTCTGACTTCCAATTTTCACAGTTCCCTTTCCTTGTCTTTCCCCTCTTGTCATCACCATGGTCTTGCTTTTCTCTATACTGATTTTCAGGCCGTACTTCTGAATATTTTCGTTCAGTGCATCTAGTTGTTTTTGCACTTCTTCGGTGTTCCTTCCCCAGATCACAATATCATCTGCAAATAACAGTAACTTCATTTCTTTATGTCCATATGCTTCCTTTGTTTCCTTTACAATTTCATCCATCACCATTATGAATAAAAGAGGTGACAGCACACTCCCCTGTCTTAGTCCAGTCTTGTTCCTAAACCAATCTGTCTTTCCAACTGGGGTCAGTACCCTGCTAACACAGTTGTTGTACATTGCTTGCACCATTTCCACCATTTCTCTTCCCAGTCTCTTCTTAACCATGGTTTCCCATACCTTCTCTCTGGGGACACTATCATATGCCTTTTCTAGATCTATGAAAGTCATGATCAAATCCTCTCCATATTCCCAGTCCTTTTCCAACACCTGTCTCAAGCTAAAGATTGGGTCCACTGTGGATCTTCCACTCCTGAAGCCATACTGTTCCTCTTGCAACTCTCCTTCCACCTTTCTTCTCATTCTTCTAATATCCTTTCCAGTATTTTCACTATCTGTGATATGAGGGTGATCCCTCTTTAGTTATCACTCAACAAAAAATTATAAAAAAGAAAAAAGCAGAAAACTCACACAAAATCAAATACAAAAACAAAATAACAACCAAGATACAGGAGGCGGGAAATGTCGTAACTGCTGCCAAAACATCAATTTTCTCGAAGACATTCGCCATGCCCAGTTAAGGGGTTAAATGAATCAATAGATGAATGAAATTTTTGTGGGCCGAAATTAAGCACCAACAGGTGCTAATGTGCCTAATCCTCATAACTAACACTTTCATCATCACACTGCTTGCCACGGTGGGTGAGTGGTTATCATGTCCGACTACCAGCCCCAAGCTTGCAGGTCGCTCCTGGCCGTGGCAAGTGATTTTTGAAAGGCAACAAAAATCACGATACTCATGTAATACGTTGTTGACATGTTAAAGAACGAATTTGAATTCAGTAGGCCGTGTTTATAATGGCAAAATTAATCTCGGAATTTTCCGCCAACACAAAACTTTGTCCTTTCTCTACTCTAAAGCTGTAAAGTGTCAAGGAGCTTATATATCTAACCTCCTTGACTTTCAAAGCGCTCCGAGGAACGACAAAAGTTTGATATGCAAGCTGCCCTCTGGGTGTCAAGTAACAAAGCTTGCACCCGAGGCCATACAATATTATTCTTTCTCTCTCTCCGTTATGGTTTTCTGAGAACCACGAACCAATTTCAATGTTAGTCCTTTGTTTTTTTTTTCTTCTTCCAGTGCTCCTTCATCTTTTCGCTGTGTGTCGTCTTTCTCTCTTCCGACCATTTTGAGCCTGTTTTCTTGTATTGCCTTCCTTGCAGTCCTTCCATTCTCAATACCTCTTTTGAAAATTTCTCTCTCTAGTGCATCTTCTTCTCTTATTATTATTATTATTATTATTATTATTGTTATCACACTGAGCCCTGAATCTTTAAAATAGGTAAAGAATGTATTTTTAACGTTTCCTATGCCTTAATATGCTTCAGTTTGAACACATAATTTTTTCAAAACTCTTACTTATACCTAATTATAAGGTTTTCAAGTGGTACTTACAAGTACCGTTAGTCCTCTACAGGCAACAGAGAATTTACTGACTCTGTTTTTAGAATAGGACACAAAACTGTATTCTTTTGTAGATACAGTATTTACCAAAATTACAAAATACACTGTATAACAACAAAAAAAACGACGGACCAAGAAGGAATTGTCCGACGGCGATAAAAATCGGTGTATGTGAGGAACAGACATAGAGAAACAAACGATCAAACGTGCAGAACAATCGAATATTTTATTGCAGAGTTAGAGCGTTACAAAATGAGGACGTTTATGAGGTGTTGGTCTAACCCTGGCCTGGATGGTGTCCTGCGGTATTTCGTGCTAAATGGTCTCCAACTGTTGGGCTAAATCAGCGACATTCCGGGATGTTTGCAATTGCCTTCCCAAGACATCCCAAATGTGCTCTATGGGAAAGAGATCAGGTGACCGAGCTGGCCAAGGAAGGATAGGGCAAGCTTGAAGACGGTCCATAGCAACACGTGCCGTGTGCGGCCGGGCATTATCCTGTTGGAAAGTAAGGCCTGGATGTCGCTGAAGGAACGGTAACACAACCGGCCGTAGAATGTCGTCAACATACCACTGTGCTGTCAGTGTGCCAGGAATGACTACCAGAGGGGTCCGGCTATCAAAGGAGATGGCACTCCAGACCATCACCCCTATTGTGTGGCTGTGTGACGTGCGATAGTCAAGGTAGGATCCCCACGCTGGCCTGGTCATTTCCAAACACGTCTGCGGTTGTCGACAAGGCACCGCTGGAATTGGGACTCGTCACTGAAGACTATACGCCCCTAGTCAGCGCAGTTCCACATTGCTCGAGCGCATCACCACTGTAATCGGATGGTGAGCAGGCGTGAGTGGTAAGTGGCGTAACGGGCGGCGAGAGCGCAAATTCCTGTCGCTCAGGTGTCTGTTGATGGTCATGGTGGACACATGTGTGCGGGTCACACACTGGATCGTTTATAACGACGACTCCGGTGCTGTGACAGCTGTTCTGACAATCGCTCTGCCTGCCCGTGCTGTTGTGGCCCTCGGTCAACCGCTGCCATCCTGACGCTGATGCCTGCCGTTGCTCACCCATGCTTGCCAGCATCGTCTGATCGCCGCATCACTTCGACCAACCTGGTTATTTCAATCCGATCGCACGACCTCTTTCAAACTCTGACATCTGCTCGTAACGAGCACGAATCCTTCGGCGTGGCATTCTTACAGCCGACGTTCAGTTATCGCATTCAAATGCAACAGCTACTTTGAGCATACGCTTCAGAATCGCGCCTTATATACACCTGATGTATGCATGGGATCTCTCGCTATTCATTCATTGGACACGAAGCTTTAATCAGTTGCATGTTCGGTCCGAATGTCTTTGCATACGTAATTTCCTTACAATCGGACAATGCCTTCCCAGTGTTATATACATTGTATGTTGTTTCTGTGGATGAACAACTTACAGGTGTTTGTTACATATAGCGGTGTGGGCCGGGCAAATGCCCAGTGGGCAGGACATCTATAGATGGGCATTTGCCCAAAGCAGTTTTAAGCGCCCAAAATCTGGGCATTAAAAAAAAAATTAACTTTTTACTACTTGTGATTGTTACTAGAGCTTCTAAAACATAATAAAAACCATTAATCAAAGGTACATTTCATGGATAAACTAGTAAAGCCTGAATATTGCTAATAATAATTTAATTATCCGGTGTCAATGTTGTCAATAACATCTAAATGGCAATTATGTATATCTGGTTTGAATAAAACATTGTATTACTGAGTTAGGCCTTCAGGCCTACTCATTTATATTTAGGACAATTAGGTAGGAGTTTGATTATGGTGTGAATAGTGGCTTTGGGAGGAGGGCGGATGGGCTAGGCCCTGGGCAGCCATTGCGCAGTGGAGTGGGGGTAGGGTGGTTGTGGCCTTGAGATTGGCGAGGCATTCTACCACCAGCAGCCCAGCCCAGTTGTGAAGTACAGCAGTCTGTTGAGTTGTTGAGTCTGAGATAACCTCACTTCTTTCTTAGGCTATTTATATTTTTAAGTGTTAGATTAAATCATTACAAAATGCTTAGGAAAAAAAACTTATTTGAAACGTTTTTTTTAATTTGAAAGGTAAAGGAGTATCTTGTAAATATTGTAATAAGGACTGGAAAGGGGTGATTAGATAGCACCCCAACTGGGAAATAGAGGATTAGGTTTCGGGCACACAGTGGAATTTAAATAGAGCGACGAGGAAGAGACCAAACATTAATAACTAAGGTTTAATACATTTATTTGATTTTTGAACAAATATTTTCATTTAGAATAATAATTAAAGGAAGGTAATTAAAAATGCAATGTTTCTCCAGGAAACTCAGAATAAAATAGGAATTACAATAAAAATGCCTAAAAGGCCTTATAAAAGGCGATTAAAAAGTATTTTCAAGAAAAATATCCAAAAACCAAGCAAGAAGCAAGAAAAAGGCTTAGCCTTGAAGAATGTGTTAACCAAGTGAATGAAGTTCGCGTTACCAATGATTTGATACTTTTATACTTAGTATTTGGCCCGCAGGGAGCGGGTCGTAATCCAAACAAAGGCTTCCTCTAAGATGTCTCGGCATGCCTTCCGAGAAAGATAGATGGTGACTCCTTTGGCGAAGTGTACCCCGCAGGAACAGACCTCTTGGTAATGATCTGTCTGGCGGATTACAAGCAGTTATAGTTTCTCATCGCCGTGTTGTAGTGAGCTAGCGGGCTGACTGAGTTGCTGAGATGAAGGTCGTTGACTCATGCCTCGCCTAGCATGACAGAGTCCGAGCGATGAAGCATGCCACTTGGCAAGGTTCCAGCCACACGATGTTTACTAACAGGGCCTTCCCAAGAAGGGCCTTGTTGTGGACAGGCAGGCAGCCGTGGTCAGACTGGTTCAGGCAGGCAGATGTAGACAGGCCGCAGGACGGCGAGGCGGAGAATATATAGTGGAAATGACGACAACGCGCCGAACATTCCAGAATGAAGGAGGGGTGTCAAACAGCCAATCAACGCACAGCCCCATGCACATTGTGAGGGTTGCCGCTGAGGTGAGCACAGTACCTCATGAGAAAGTGTGACAGTATGGTGCGTCTAGAAAGACACATCAGAAAAAAGGTGAGTTGACAAGAATAATAAAGAACAACAATTCAAATGAAACACAAGTTAAATAAATAATCAGAACACCGCGTTCATACTGCAATTATAACGGGAAAAAATAATGGGGCAGAATAATTGAACGTGTGTTTCAAACCGTACGGGAAACATAGCCTACAAAAAACATTCGCAAAAGCGAACATGCTGGGAGGGGCGAGAAAAAATTGCAGTAAGAAAGCGCAGAAGTTAGGCCTCGCGTGGCAAAGGAGAAATCATAGTGATTGGCCTGAGAAAATGACCAGCAGAAGTCAGTAGTTTTACCAAGCGAACCCTACCATCTCTGCCAGGAAAGCACTCAACAACCCTACCCAAATTCCAGACAAGAGGGGGACTAGGGTCTTTCAAAAGGACCAAGTCCCCTACCTGAAGGTTAGAGCAGGAAACACGCCATTTACCACGCTGCTGAAGCAAACCGAGGTATTCCAACCTCCAGCGGCGCCAAATATTGTTGCACTCGTTCCAGGTTCCGTATTGACCATGTTTACAAGATGTATAACACAATTTACACTCGCCAAATCAATACTTTACTTTACTAAAAAATATACTATAGGTACATGTTTCGGAAACTTGATATGTTTCCTTCTTCAGCCCATATGTTGGTGTGAAACATCATATGACATCGAAATCCTAACCAAAAATAAGAATACAGTTCGTACTGTACGAACAAAAATAAGAATACAGTTCGTACTGTACGAACTGTATTCTTATTTTTGGTTAGGATTTCGATGTCATATGATGTTTCACACCAACATATGGGCTGAAGAAGGAAACATATCAAGTTTCCGAAACATGTACCTATAGTATATTTTTTAGTAAAGTATTGATTTGGCGAGTGTAAATTGTGTTATACATCTTGTAAAAATTGTTGCGCAAACTTTCAATTTTCCGCCAAGAAATGGCTAAAGAAGATTCAGAATTAGAATATAACAAAGGGGGAGAGGCAGTCAACAGACCACCGATAAGAAAATGGCCTGGCGTTAATAGCAGAAGATCTGAAGGATCATTAGATAAGGGTGATAAAGGACGAGAATTAATTATGCCCTCAATAAAAATGATTAAGGAATTAAATTCTTCATGAGAAAGTGGGGTGTGGCCACAAACACGTCTAAGGTGCTTCTTGGTGAGTTTCACACAAGACTCCCAACGCCCACCTTGATGAGGTGCATAAGGGGGGATAAAGTGCCACTTAAAATTTCTCTGGTGAGCATAATCAGTAATCTTTTCCAGCGCTGAATTGTGAGTAAGAGCTCTCTTAATTTGTTCAGAAGCTCCGATAAAATTTTTAGCATTATCCGAAAACACTTCTGAAGAAAGACCTCGGCGAGCAGGAAATCTGGCAAAAGCTGCCAAAAAGTAAGCAGTAGAGGTGTTGGTAACTAGTTCTAAGTGAACTGCTCCGGTGACCATACATACAAACAGCGAAATATAGAGTTTTCCAGAAATACATTTTTTGGCCTCAGGAGAATTTCTTCTGTAAACAAAAGGCCCGGAATAATCCACCCCCGTAAAGGTAAAGGGTCTAGCAGGCGCAGATCTAAAGTTGGGAAGATCACCCATGAGCTGAGCGGTAATTTTAGGGTTGGATTTAAAACATGGAATGCACTTCCGGATAACAGAGGTAACTTCATGCACTCCGTTTATGGGCCAATACTTATCACGAATAACAGAAAGTAATGTACGAGATCCAGCATGAAGATGCTGGTAATGATACTGACGAATGATTAAGGAAGTGACATGATGCTTTGAGGGAAGAATAATTGGATGTTTTTTATCCTCAGAAAGATCAGCCAAAGATAAACGTCCTCCTACTCTTAGTAAACCATCAGTATCCAAAAAAGGGGCGAGTGAGGAAAGCCTACTCTTTTTCTTAAGGGATTGACCTTGGGACAACACCTGGCATTCTTCAGAGAATATTTCTTGTTGAGTAAGCCATAAGATTTTTGTAGTGGCTAAACCTAATTCAGAAAGGGTTAAATATGGCTTAGGAAAAAGGGGTTGTTCTACCACAAAATATTTCCATCGAAGGAGATAAGCCATAACCCTCACCAATTTATCGAAAGAGGAATATCGCTGCAAGAGAAGGGGAGAGTCGGAAACGAGAAGAGAAGATCCAGTAATCTTACCAGCATCCGGCAAGTCTGATAACTCCGGAAGAGGGAAATTTGGCCAAGCGGAAGGTTCTTGCAGAAGCCAACGGGGACCGTGCCAGTATAATGTCAGGTTAGCCAACAGAAGAGGGGAACATCCCCGAGAAATGACATCTGCAGGGTTCTCCTGCCCCGATACATGATGCCATTGTTCAAGGTTAGACAATTGTTGAATTTTGGACACTCTATTAGCTACAAACACCTGCCAATGCGAGGGAGGTTTGGCAATCCATGCCAAAATGATGGCTGAGTCACTCCAAAAGTAAGTTTTAATAAATTGGATTTTTAAAGATTGACGGATTTTGACCGATAATTCAACCGCCAAAAGAGCAGCACAAAGTTCCAGTCGTGGCAAGGATAAAGATTTAAGAGGGGCCACCTTGGACGTAGCGCAAATTAAATTGGAAAAGAAATATGATTGGACAAGATTACGGCAAACAATATACGCACAACATCCATAAGCTTTCAATGAGCTATCGGCAATGATATGAAGTTCATATCCTCCACAGGAGGGAATGGGAATAATCACCCGTGGGATAATAATATTAGAAAGATCTTCCAAACTATTTCTATAAGAAATCCAATTTTTTTGCAACTTTGAAGGAACTGGTTCATCCCAACCAGTTTTCAAGGACCAAAGGTCTTGCATGAAAAGCTTTGCCGTGACGATTGGCGCCAAAAATTGGAGAGGATCAAATATTTTTGCAATCTCAGACAAAATTTGCCGCTTAGTTTGAGGTTGGATGTCACTGAGATTAATTTTGAAAAAGAAAAAATCCCTTTGAGGACTCCAATAGATGCCTAGAGTTTTGATAGAATTACTTTCCTGAAGAAGTTCTACTGAGTCATTATAGACTGAAGTTAATGGAAATTTAGAAAGGAATTCCTCCGAATTAGAGTTCCACTTGCACAAGGAAAATCCGCCTCCCAAAAGCAAAGCAGTCAAATCTTTAGAGACTTGTAGTGCTTCAGATACCGACTCAAATGAATGAAAGAAATCGTCAACGTAAAATGATGATTTTAACACTTCAGAAGCCTTAGGAGAATACAACGGGCCAGCAAGCAATTTCAACGTACGTATGGCTAAAAAAGCAGAAGGCTTTAGTCCATATGTTAATGTTTTTAGTCGAAAAATCTTGACAGGTTTAGTAGGCTCGTCGCGCCAAAGAATTCTCTGAAGCTCGCGCTGTTGTTGATTGACCAAAATCTGTCTATACATCTGTTTGATATCGGATATCACTGCGATAGGAAACAAGCGAAAATTCATCAAAACAGAAGAAATGTCACATTGAATTGGAGGGCCTGATAATAATGTGTCATTCAGAGAAGTTCCATTGGCATCCAATGCAGAGCCATTAAAGACCACTCTTATGTTTTCCTTTAAAATTTCATTCTTCCAAACAGGATGATGATTGAGGTAAATGACTTCAGATGGGGTATAAGAAGCATCATCTTTCTTGGTAACAACCTCCATGTGATCGAGTGCCTCATATTCCTCCATAAATGTGGAATATTGAGTTTTAACAACAGGGTCACGTTTAAATTTGCTTTCCACAGCATAGAGTGCTCTAAGAGCCCTAGGGTGTGTTTCAAATAAAAGAGGTGGATTATCCACACGGGGCATTGTTACGACAAATCTACCCTCTGAATTGCGTTTGGTTGTTTCACGAAACAGTTTTTCACACATTTCATTTTCAACTGAGGAAGGTGAAACTGAATCTATAGTTTCGATTTTCCAAAATCTTTCTAAGTTGTAATCGAGACTTGCATGGACAAAATGACATTGTGAGAAATTTTGAAATGACTTACGAGGGACCTGACCCGTTACTAACCAACCTAGCTTGGTATGATGAACAAACACTCCTGGTGATATTTTGACCTTAGAGCTAAGGAGACATTGCCAAAATACTTGGGCACTGAGAAGTATGTCTACTGGAGCGCTCGTATTAAATGTTGGATCTGCCAATTGAATGTTATGAGGAAATTGCCAATTTCTAATTTCAAAAGAATTACTAGGGGTATTACTGCCAATAGTATCAATGGCAAGACAATTCAACTGAAATGTTGTGTTACAATTAACAGCATCTTTGATATGAACACGAACAAAATGCAAAGATTTAACATTGCTATTGTTAATACCGGTAACCTGAATTAATGTAGGTTGCTTGGGAAGACCAAGTTTCTTAATGAGACGCTCACTTATGAAGTCATGGGTGGCGGCATTATCCAATAAGGCACGTGCTTCAAGCCATCTACCAGAGGAATCTTGAACTTTTAATAACACGGTTGATAGCAGCACCCGGGAACTACGAATAGAGCTAGAGCTCTGAGTATAAGATTGCGCATTGGCTCCTGGGGATGTATCTTTAGAACTTCCAGGGGAAGGAGCCTGACGTGTGTTTTAGATCCCTTATTTGGGGGTGGATCTAAAAGGGAGAGTTACTGTACTAATTTATAAGGTTGTGCCTAAAAAGGGTAGCTTCCCTTGGCAGGACAAGCTGACCAGTGTAGAGTGTTGTGGTGTGCTAGGAACTAGGGGGCGTTCCTATAAATAATGTAGTAGTGTTTGAAGGGATGGGACCCAATACAAGGGTCACCGTGCTAGTCGCTCAGCTGGCTGCTTATTATGTAATTGAATCTGCTCGTATCAGCCGAGTGGCACGTGCTGCTTGCTGGCAGCCGAGCCGGCTCGGGGAACACAAAGGTACCTGATTTAGCGCTATTGGACTACCGTCTGTCACGTCTTACCGTGACGGGAATAAGGAAGGGCGTTGGGATGTAAAGAGGCGTATAAACAGTAATGCTAGTGTAGAGTGTGGACCAAGTGTTTTATTGGTCTGTAGTTCTGAGTATGAGTCCCTTGTAGGGAATGTAGTTATGTTCACAATGTAGTACAAGTTGTGGGTTTACAGGTTACAAAAGTAGGAACTCTGAACACGATTGACTGACTCACCTCGGTTGACACCAGCGTAGCCTCCGGCCGTCTCGATGAAGCACTGATAATGGAGAGACCCTTTGACCTCATTAGGATGCCTTCTTATACTCTCTGGCGCTATGTTGTCAGCAATGTGTTGGCCCAGTTACTAGTATGTAGGTATGTGTAACCATTGTGCAAGGACTGAGCTGCTTCTTAGAGTGGCAAGCTGTCCCTGCTAAGTTTTATGGATGTTGGGCCGGCTTTCCAAGGGTTGCCATTTAGGGGATTTAGCCAGATGCCGGGGGGATGGACTCCAAGGGGTGCATACCCCTGGGAGGCTGTACAAGCGTCTTCCTCATTCGCGTCCTCGCGAACGGGAACGGAACTGGAGGTTGGGGCGTTGACGTAGTGGTCCTTGAAACCCCCTCGTATCTCCTGGTGGTGTCGTATCGAAGTGTGGGTGTGAGGTCAGCCCGTGTTCAGAGGGGAGGGTTATGGGATGTAAAGATATATGTATACACTGATATTGACATTGTGCAAAAACAAACAAAAAAATTGACATTGCGAAAGATTTGATATCGAGAAAAAATTAACATTGGGAAAAAAATTGACATTTGAGAAAAATTTAACATTAAAAGAAATTCGACATGTAAAAAAAAACTGCCCTTGCTGTTGCTGGCATATTGCTAGTTTCAAAAAAACATGGTTTCTGATGGTGATTCGTTACATAGTTGTGCAGGGAGGAAAAACCCAGGGCCGAACGGATGATTGCGTCGTCCGCCCTATCTTAGGGAAAAAGTGCTCCCTGCAATAAGAAAGGTAGAAGAAAATAGAAAAATGGTTGTTCCAGGGTATAATTTAAGGGATATATTCAAAGTATTTATTTGTTTGGGAAAAAACGGAACACCCTGACAAATGGGGAAGTTAGAAGAAGGAAAAATGAAAGAAAACAAATCACAGACATTGTGTACATGGAATCTTGATAAACAAACAAAAATATATAGTGTTTAATGTACTATGTTGCGATTCTGACATTTAGGAATATTGTCGCTTTCCAGTGGAATAATTGTATGAAGTTTATCCTTAAAAAGTATGAATTACAATGACCTTATGTCTAGTGGAATAATTGTATGAAGTTTATCCTTAAAAATTATGAATTACAATGACCTTATGTCTAACTTAAGTGCGCTAATCCCTTATAATTCTAGTTTTTGTGAGGTACCTCGCGTGCACGCTACCCGTCTGTACGTACGCTTGCCGTCTCACGGCTGATCCTGTACGGCCACTTCTTGGTACGGTATAGTGGTCGTACCGCTTGCATGTATTCTTAATACTTAATCTGTGAAGCATCCTCTGTGGGTGGATGCTTTCACACTTGACAATGAGAGTCACTGCCACAAATCGGTTGCGCCCTCATTGTCGTAATCTGCGTCGCATTTTGACGCTTTATGTGTTTCTATTTAGTTGATCTGCCAGTAAGCCTGGTACCCCACAGGCACCAGTCCTGCTGTGCAGATTTTTTTTTTTGGAGTGTGTAGCTGAAAAAGAAAAATGTGGTGAGTGTTTGAGAGTGTGTTGGGATTAGTGCAAGTTGACGTATAAAAAATAAAAAAAATAGTACACCATCATGGCATGCCGTAAATAATATGATACTGCTATATGGTAGTGAAATTCCTGTCACCAGTTTCCTGTATCTGGTGACGATGCCTGTGAAAAAATGGCGAGGTTTAGAAAAAACATGTTAGTATGACATATTCTCTATGTCGCTTCCTGTGTCATAGTTTTTACTGGCTGAAGCTCTTCTTTCTCTGAAAAAAAATAGCATGATTAATGTTACTTTGCTGCATGACCGGGCTTACCCTATACGGTGCCGTAATGCCGTAAATAATATGTAGTTGGTCTTACCCCGGTAGCGGAATTGTGGTTACCGGGTGCCGATATATTCCACTTTGATTATGCCTATTGTACTATATTATATATTATCCTATATTATAGTGTATTGTCGGACTTACCCTGATGCCGGGTTTGGCGGTCATCAGGAGCCGACCGGCGTTATCTTACACTACTTATGTTACTTATTGATAAAATTACTTAACTGTGAAACTATTCTGTATTTACATGCCGAGTGGACCTTATTCTAAAGCCGAAATGTGCTGTGCTATTATTAGCAACAGCTGTTAGTAAATTTGCTTACATCTAAGTGACCTTAAAAAATGGCACTGTAACTTAAATACTAAAATTTAGATGGAGGCTCGTCCGTCCGATTTCTCTCGCGGGTGCCCTTGTAGTACATTGCCGGGACCGGAACCCGACAATGTCTCGTAGTCCCCTCCGTTTTAATACTATTGTCGACATCTATTCTAGGTCTTAATACTAGTACTAATCTAATCGCAGGCGACTTACGGTGCCACTAAGCTAACCGTTTCGCCCGCTGTAACGTCCTTGTTCATGACCGTTGGCTGTTCCGATTTATCGTAGTTGAGCCGCCCACTTGGCTCCTGTGAGGTGCGCGCACTGCCCCTCTCTTAATGCCCTCTGGTTGCCCGATGCGTCGCCATTTATGTGGGCATTGGACAGTGTGGTCCAATGGCATAATATTGTCTTCGCCTTTATCGGCCGTCGCAATCTGCTTTTCGCAGTAATATTTGCCTCTATGGGCCGCCGTAGTATGCTTTTCGCATTGATATATGATTTTGCCGCTATGGGCCGCAGTAATATGTATTTCGCAGTTATCTTCCACTCCAACGCATAGGAGTTTTGCTTCCCGCTATGGAAGCCGTGCCTACTTAAGTTTAAACTTAACTAGAAGTCTAGTCATAATGGGGTCGTCTCTAGGGATAGTTCCCGAGGCCGGCGGTGAGTGAGCTATTTCTCCCGCCATTCTCAGAAAGTCTCTCTGCAGGTCTTGGCTTCGACGACCGTGGCACATAGTGGGTGTAACCTTCTCCGACAAGGGGGATAAGCGACATGCACCCCTAGATCTCGATGTTTGCCCGCGCCAGGTCGCGAATGCTTTGACCTTACGTGGTTCGTCTATTTGGTCTAGTCGTCAGTTAAGTGAGGTCGCTGCGCTGTCGGCCAACTGGGGTAAGGGTCCACATCGCCTTCCCCAGCTCTCAAAGTGTGGTTCTCCCGACCTTCGGCTTACACCGTTGTCATCAATCAGATCGTATCAGATTCCTTTGTAAGAAGAAAAAAAATGTGTCGTAACCTGTGTAAATAGTTTAATCTCTGTGTAAAATGTAAAATATTTCCAGTGTTGCGGGGTTGTAGATCTTCTAAGTACATAGGCTACTTCTGGCCTACCATCGCTACATCAGCTTTCCAGCAATAATGCTTTCTTTACCTTAATGGAGGTGTTAGTAGGGTCTGTAATGTCTGGTACCCTGTTATTAGGATTTGGGGGTAGTTATTTGTTGATTGGGCTTAAAGTATGGTAGGAAGGGTTTGCGCACCTTTGGGTTCCACGTTAGTGGTGGCCTGAAACCGGTGATGCCACTGGGATGCTTCTATAGTGAGTGGAGTGGGGAGGTAATTCCCGGGATTGCAAAGATACGAAAATTCATGCAGGTTTGATATTAAAATCCCTGGTAACTGGATGGGATACTCATGCATGTGTCTGGATATGAAGTTTCTGCCTTCATGTACGGATAGGTGTAGGGTGGGGCATAATACCAATATATTCCTTTCATGCGGGAGTGTTTAAGTACTAAAGAATGGTTAATATATATCTATGGCCTCCTCTCTCATTTGGAGAGGCGCATTATGCTTCTTTAATGTTTGCTGAGCCACCCCTAATACTCGGGTGGTAGCATCGTGGCTCAAGGCGTAGCATGCCTGCTCTTTAGACGCATGAAGTCCATCAACCTCTTTGAGTGTATTTTGTAATGTAGTGTAGCTGTTTTTGGTAGTGTATATGTGTCTGCGTTGTTTATGTTGGGCGTGAGAAGGTTATGGGAAGGGAGTAAGGTGGTACGCTGGTAGCCTGTTCTCCTGTCATCCTCCCTTGGTCCATGTTGGCTGTCTATCCGCGCCTTGGGATAGTAGAGCTGCATGACCTAATCTGGTCGGCCATTTGCAGTGTAGATGTGGCCAGTGGTCGTAATGCGACTGGTCATGTGCTAGTCATCTGTAATGACTCCTATGCCTTACGAGCGATAAGAGAAGTTATTAGGGGGGAGATCTTGTCTGTGTTTGCTCCTAATTGTTGAGTGCGTGTGTGTGACTATGTACCGCTACACCACGCGGACGGTTGGTCTGTTGCAGGCCAAGTCGTAATATGTATCGCCTGTGTGGGCAGAAGGCGCCCGTGGCTTGCCAACGTCCTTGCGAATGTGCCCTATAGGCCCAAGATAAGTTCCGCTGTGTCACGTCTTGTCCATTGCCAAATGTTTTTGCAGTGTGGAAAAAAACTGTATGGTGTTATAATTGTTATGTGTGTGTAATTTCACGGTCACCGGCGATACGCAATAGTGTCTCGTCACCGCAGTGTTGCAGTGTGAATAGTCCGCCGTCAGCAGTTGGTATGTGTAATGCCAGGCTGGGAAGTTACTGTTTGTCATCCGCTGGCATGTGCCTTTCTGCACGAATGCAAGTGTGGTCATTGTTTTGGATTCCTAGCGGCCTAATGTAGCAATTCGTCCTAGTTAGGCAATGACGTCGTGTGGCCATTGTTCCCTAAGACTTGTGTCTTGTGAAATTTTCCTACCTGTGTCTGTGAAATGTATCCTCTATGCCTGGTGTAATTCGAAATTTTATGTCTGGCTTTTGGTGGGAGGAAATGTAGTATTCCCTGTTCATGCACCTGTATGGGCCAATTTCAGTATGGTTGGACGCCTGAATAGCTGTTCTCCTTTGTGTCTAAATTTTTACTGGAACTCAGACCCGTGACCTTATGTCATTCTCTGTGTTTTATGTTTGCGTTGTGTTATAGGGCTTGGGGCTTTCCCAGTGTGGTTTTTGCTTGTGTTCCGTGTACCAAAAATACCATTGGATAGTTAGTTTTTGGTACGCGTGTGGTGTGTGGTCATGGGTTCGAATCCGGTTGTCTGTAAAGACTTGGTGTGATCATTTCCGTGCCGCATATAATATGGCACGTTCCCGTGGATGTGCAATGCGCATATGAAAGCATGCATACCTGTGTAGAGTTTGTATGTTTTTGATTTCCCCTCGTAGTGTAATTTTGGAAGATATAGGGTCTCTAAATCGGGCGTGAATGATGCCGTGCGCTCTGCTCCGAGAGCTGTTGTCTGTAAGCGTGCAGGTTATCACTGAGGCCTGCGTTGTTGCTGAGTATGGTGGTATCGGATTACAATGTCTTGCGCGCCCGCTTGTTACTTGTCTTGATAACACTGTGTGTCCGGCACATGCGTTTTTAATCGCTTACTCTCTGTGACTGTGATTAGTGCTTTTCGCATTGTGAACGAAAAGAGGGGAATTTGTGGTTTAACGTGACCGTATCTGGAGATCATGAGCCACGGGGTTTCCGTTTTACTTGGAATCCAAACCACAGGCCATGGCATTTCACTTCGGAAATCCCATATGCGTTGGCCGTACTGTAGAAGAACCTTCCATCGACTACATTTGTGTCCCCAGATTTTGTGTTATTGTGCCGTGGTTCGATTATGTCCCTACAATGGTACGAAATGTCATTATGCCCGCGTGTCTCCGGGACAGTTCTGTGGGGTGTTAGGATCGTATCCCGGTGCGGTCAGTGGGCTATTTCTTGGCTTTCTTCCCACGTCTGCCAGCGGGACCGTTTCCTTTTCTCGTAGTATTGTGCCTCCCTGTACGTGTAGGTGTGTGAGCTTCACGTGTATGATATGCCTTTATCCGGCGGGCGTGAATAGTGTCCTTTATGAGTTTTCTCCCATGGCGCACGCTCACTATATAATTTAGGTCAGATACCTTCCTGCAGACTTTGAAGGGACCTGCCCATCGTGGCAGGAGGAATTCGGACACGTTCTTCTTACGGGCATGATTGGAGACCATGACCAATTGCCCGGGTGTGTATTGCACGGTCTTTCTATTCCGATCGTACCGCTCTTTTTGCTTTTTCTGGGCCTCGGCTATGTTTTTTCTAGCGTCCATGCGGGCTATCTGCAAATGCTCTAGCCGAGCCGCATTGTCTGTGTGGGCTTCCTGTGGGATACATATATTGTCTATGGGACTTCTGGGTGTGTATCCGTGCAGTAGGAAGTGTGGAGAGTGTTTCGTAGCCGTAGATACAGAGGTATTATAACTAAAAGTAATGCTTTGCAGGTATTCATCCCAGTCTGTTCCTGCGTCCTCTGTAAATTTAGCCAGCGCTATTCCAAGTATTTTGTTCATACTCTCCGTGAGTCCGTTGGTTTGCGGGGAAAAACTCGTGGTAGTGTATGCCTTAATCCTGAGTATCTCCAGAAACTGTTGGAGCACTCTCGAGGTGAAAATAGTACCTCTGTCGGATAATAAGGTTTGGAATAGGCCATATCGTGTAATTATGTCAAATAGAAATTCGGCTATGCTGTTCGTGTCTGCTTTGGGAACAGCCTTTGTAATCATGTATCGTGTGAGATACTCGGTGGCCACCAGGATATATTTATTGCCTTTCTGACTTGTTGTAATGGGGCCTTTCACATCTATCCCGACTCTGTGAAATAACTCTCCCACGGGAATTGGGTTGAGTAGTCCATGAGGCTTGCCAGGTCTTGTTTTGAATCGTTGGCAAGTGTGACATGTCTTTACAAAGGTATCTATGTCGGCCTTCATGTTTACCCAATAGTACTTGTCACGGATTCTAAGGTATGTTTTATGCGTACCGAAGTGTGCCCCTGCCAGTGGGCTATTGTGGTGTCCGACCATGATATTTTCTCTCAATGATTCCGGAACCGCTATAGGTGCGCTATCGTGCATGGCTGTGGGCTTAAATTTCAATACCCCGTCTTTGTCTAGAAAAAATCGCCTAGACATCCGTGCTGTCTTGAGTCCACTTTATCCAAGTCTTCTAGTGCCAATAGAATCTGTTTCAAGTGCGGATCACTTTCTTGCTCCTGTTTGATGTCAACCACCGTCAGGGCAAAGGTGGGCATATCGTCCCAGTCGTGGTCCTTACTGTCATCCGGGGGCTCGGCTACTGGCAGCCTAGACAACCCATCTGCGTCTAGGTGTGTTGCGCCCTTCTTGTGTTTGACCACGAAGTCATATTCATACAGGCGGAATATAAACCTGTTGAGTCGCGAATTTGGGTTTTTAAATTTATCCCAAAAAAGCAAGCTCGCGTGGTCAGTCACTACCGTGAACTTGATACCATAGAGGTATACTCTAAAATAGTTCACTCCCCACGAAAATGCCAGCATTTCCCGCTCTGTGGCAGAGTATCTAGTCTCAACGGCCGTTAGCTTCCTGCTAGCGTAGGCGACGGGCCGTTTGCGCCCTTCGGCGTCTTCCTGCAATAGGGCTGCTCCCAACCCATACAGGCTGGCATCCACGTGTAAAAATGTGGGCCTATCACTATGGAAGTGTTGCAGCAATGGAGGTGAGGTCAATAGTTGCTTCAGTGTGTTGAAGGCATCTATGTGTTCCTGCGTGATGCTGAAGGGCGTTTTTTCCCGTGTGAGCTCAGTTAGGGGATGGGCGATGTGTGCAAACCTATAGATATGCTTGCGATAGTACGAAGCCAAGCCAATAAAACTGCGCAATTGTTTCAAATTTGTGGGCATTGGGATGCCCGTTATTGCGTCAGTCTTGGCTGGATCGGGAATAATGCCCTCCCGGTTGACAATATGGCCCAATATGTTAATTTGCTGTCTGGCAAATTGACATTTCGCAGGTTTAAGCCTTAGTTTAGCTTCTCTGATCCTTGCGAAAGCCTCCTCCAAATGTACGATGTGTTCGTCAAAAGTGTTGGAGAAGACCGTTATGTCATCCACGTACACCAATACGGAATGCCATTTAAGCCCTGAAAATGTCTTATCCACTAGCTTTTGGAAGGTTTGGCTGGCGTTACGGAGACCCATCGGTAAACGGGTGTAGGTAAATAGTCCGTTCTCTGTAACGAACGCCAGCTTGTGCCTATCTGGTTCATAGACGGGGATTGAATAGAATCCGCTATAGCAATCCATCGAACTGAACCAGCTAGCTCCACCAAGGGCGTCCAAATAGGTGTCTGCCCTTGGTAGTGGATAACTATCATTTTCGACCAACTTATTGAGCCTCCTGTAGTCAGTACAAAATCGGTGCGATCCGTCCTTTTTTTGGTCAGCAGAACTGGAGAGGAATAGTTAGAAATAACTGGAACAATGACCCCTGCCTCGAGCATCTCTGAGATCTGGGCATCGATGGCATGTCTCTCCTTCTGGCTCACTCTGAAGGGAGGCTGGGGTACTGGTCGGTCACTAGTGAGTGTGACGTGGTGTTCAATGAGGTCTGTCACAGCGAGATCCTTCATTGAGTGGGCAAAAATATCTCTGTTGGTCTCCAGGAGCTCCGTGAGCCTTTTATTTTGCTCCGGAGTCAGGTCCTGCCTGTGGTTCTGGTTGGCCGCCTTATCAGTGTGTGTGTTTGTGTATTGGCTGATAGTGTGCAGTGTAGGGGCCTGATGCTCGTGGTTTTCTTGCTCCGCTCGAATCCCATCTCTGTTCCTGGTGTATACCATGGGATGTGTGGTGAGCCTCTGGTCGTGCTTTAAAAGCATCTGACCACTAGCGAAATTTATGCTAGCCTCATATCTAGCGAGAAAATCCATGCCTATTATGGCTGACGCAGAAAGGTGTTCGATAACGAACATGGGGTGCGTTGTGGCAAAATGGTCTATCCTAATATGTATGTTCGCTACCCCCATGTTTTCCAGCGCCTGAGCATTGGCCGCTACCAACCGAATGTTTCCCGTGACACCTTGTATTTGCGCCTCGGCAATGTGTCGTCTATTAACACAACTTACGGCTGCCCCGGTATCAATTAGGGCCTGCACTCTGTGGCCATTTATGGTGGCGTGTATCGTGAGGGCCGATACCTGAAATCCACTGCCCTGCACCGATGTGTTGTGTAAGATGTATGTTGTTGTTGTTGTTGCCGGCGTGACATTTGTGCTGGGAAGGCACGGAGCTGTCCGCTTATCGTACCTGGCACGCTTCGCCTCTAGGCTTACTTCCTGTCCTGAATACTTTGCCCCGGTCAGCAAAGTGCGTTTGCCAAGTACATTGCCATCTCCTTTAACCGGTCTTGCTGTGAGACTGGGAGTCTGCTGGCGAACGTTTAATGTACTAATCGTTCCCAGCCTTTGTGTAGTTGTGTTGTTGTTGGTTTCTTCCTCTCGGGAAGGTGTGTCTGCAAATGTGACCCTGAGCTTGCCCTTGTTACCCCGACTTTTGTTCCAGGCGGTCGCGAGTTCGACTCCTGTTGCTGGCTTCCCCATGCCGAGCGAGCTTGCGTCATGCGCCTGTGTGTGGTCAATTCCCCCCCTGTGTTGTGGTGAAGGGGGTGGGGTTTTCTGTTTGGAGGGTGTGGGCGTGTTCTCGGGCTGTTTGCTTCTGATTGTGAGGGGTGTGTAATGTCCCGCCTTAGGGTTTCCTGTGAAAAGTACGTGTAGGTCCCTATTGAATCCCGCAGTTGAGAATAGCGGAGGCGAGTGCACATCCGTGTATACATGGATGTTGGCTTTGAGCACCTTGCCGAGAGCGGTTACCTCTACGGCACTGCCATAGGTGCCGTCCTTACCCATGTATTTTCGGTAATCCGCCCCGGTCTGGAATGGGTTTTCCCGCTCGTCCGACACAAAGTCCCGGTACTCTTTCCAGTTGGCCAAGATATGTTTGACCGTTTTCTGTCTGTAGTCCCCATGAGAATCCTCGGTATTCCGGATTAGAAAGCTCATGGCCCTAAACAGACAGTTGCCGTCTCCTTGCACGGGGTGTGTTTGGAAACGGTCCGGGGGCGGATCGTCAGCCTTAGTTTTAGCTGGCTGCTTCTTCCCCCTACTCTTACGAGTTTTCTTGGGGGAAGGGCCTTTCTTGTGTTGTGTTGGGGGAGGAACCTCAGCTGCTTCATCAGCTAGCCGAACCTCCCCGTCTAGGCGTTTTTTGAAAATGTGGGTGTACGCCTGCCTGTAATGTATGTGCGCCCCCCCTCGGGGTGGCTGCGCCAGCTCCCCGCTTGCGGTGTGTGTCCAGGCGTAGGGAGTATTGCCCCCCTGTCTGTCCTGTGGGGTGTTTCATCCCTGAACTCCCTCGGGTATTCGTCGGGGAGGGGGTAGTGTTCTGGGCCCTTCGTGTGTTTGTCTATGTTGTCCCTTTCTCTAGTGGGTTTTCTTCCTTGTCGGTTATTGCCCTGTTGTCCGTTATTCTGTCTCCGCCAGGGTGGGGTGTATGTCTGCTGCTGCTGGGGCGGGTGTTCCCGTCGGTTCCCCTTTTCGCTATATTGGTCAGCTGCATACCCCTGTCTGGTCGAGGGTGGGTTTTCTCGCTGTTCCCAATTTCCCTTGCACTGCGGGGCCGCATAGCCTTGGCTGCGTGGGGGCGGGTTCTCCCGATATTCCCCATTTCCCCTGTACTGCGGGGCTGCATAACCTTGGTTGCGTGGGGGCGGGTTCTCCCGATATTCCCCATTTCCCCTGTACTGCGGGGCTGCATAACCTTGCCCGCGCGGGGGCGAATATTCCCGGTACTCCCCATTTCCCCTGTACTGCGGGGCTGCATAACCTTGCCCGCGTGGGGGCGGGTTTTCCCGGTACTCCCTGTCTGCCCTGTATTGTGGGGCAGCGTAGGACTGTCTATGTGGTGACGGGCTGTTTCGTCGGGGGATGTCGTGGTCGTACTCCTCAGGGTAGTACTCCCGTGTGTACGGAGATGGTGAACGCCTTGAGGGGTATGTCGGCTCTGTGTCCGTGTATGCTATCGGTGAGTACCGAGGAGGGTAGTGTGGCCTATCCTGTGGGGGAGGGGTTGTTGGCCGCTGTGGAGGGTAGTAATTTTCCTCCCTCCCGTAGCGTCTCCTCTCTGTATGATAGTGTTCTCGTTTGTCTGCTTGCTCATCCCTTGGCGGTCTCCCGCCCGCTTGGATGGCAGCTATGGTCAGTTTCTCCATCCTGTCCACTAATTCGTCTATTTTGTCATTAGTGTCGTCTTTCCGAGTTTTGAAGTGCAGATCCACGGCTTTTTCCGTAGCCTTTTCCGTGATCTTTCTCCCCTCCTCTATGGTCTTTATGTTATTCAACATATGTTGGACCGTGAGGTTGTTCATGATGCATAGCTTTTCTACTATGGCTGGTCTGAGGCCCTGCATTAACAGCTTGACTTTCTGTTTATTTGTCATTGCTGCATTGTACTTTTCGCACATTATCAATTTAACATTGATGTATGCCTGGGCGCTCTCTTTGGGTCCCTGTGACCTCTGTCTAATCTGGTCATAGAGATCGTCATCGTCTGGTATAAGCTGGAACTCATCCTTCAACATTACCGCGGTTTCCTCCCATGTGGCAGCCTCTAGTGCGTCCTCATGGAGCTCATACCATGTCATGGCCGCCTTTGTGAGATAGGCAGGAAGGAGCCGTTTCCTAACTTCCTCGCTCCAACCATTGATCCGGGCCGTTCTATTGAAGGCCTTGAGGTATTCCTCGGGATCCTGGCCTTCCCCCGTGAACTTTGTGGGGTGGATCATGGGGTATTCAGTGTGTCTATTCATCTCGCTTTCAGCTGTGTCTCGTTGGCTGTGTAGTGCTTCGGGTCTGTTTGTGCCGTTCACCCCGCTGTCGTGTGCTGAGGTATTTGGGCTGTTTAGAGGGGAATTAGCCTCGCTTCCCGTGTACGACACCTGTGTTACGTTACCAGGTGGCTCGTCACCTGATATGTCTGTGCTGATGGATGGTGTATTGTCGTACTGTGTGGATTCGACTATGTGTACGGTTCTGTCTAAATCCTGTTTTACTGATTCCAAAATAGTGTGGATGTCAAGAACCGCTTCTGTCGTGTGATTACTGGCTTTAATAGTGTCTGTCTCTAATAGCTCTGAAATGCGCTCGAGCAGGTTACTGGCTTTCTGCTCTGTGATCTGCAGTTGCTGCAACAATAGGGGATGGAGTGTAGGCAGGCAATCTACTTCACTAGCGCTGGATACTGGTGACTCTTGTGTGTGTTCACTGGCCTGGGACCGTGTAAAATGTATAACTTGTGCTGCAGCGGCAGGGTGTTGAGCACGGATCTTTGCTGTTTGGAATTCAAGGTCCCTGAGAAGTTGTACTGCAGTCTGGTCAGTTATTAAGTCACCGTTCTTAATCTTTAGCTTCGGCAGGAGTGGAGTCGTACTAGCCGACAAATGGTGTGCAAAGTCTCTTAATGTAGTTCTAAATGTGGACATTTAATTGAAAAAAAAATGTGTGACGCAATATGAGGTAAAAAAAATTTTTCACTATTTGCTTGGCTGCGTGCGGTTAGGATCGTCTTGACCGCAGGGATACGTTGTTTGTACCCCTAGGGCGTTGTTCTAAAACAACGTCACGGTACTCTGCGCCTCCACCAGTGTTTTAGATCCCTTATTTGGGGGTGGATCTAAAAGGGAGAGTTACTGTACTAATTTATAAGGTTGTGCCTAAAAAGGGTAGCTTCCCTTGGCAGGGCAAGCTGACCGGTGTAGAGTGTTGTGGTGTGCTAGGAACTAGGGGGCGTTCCTATAAATAATGTAGTAGTGTTTGAAGGGATGGGACCCAATACAAGGGTCACCGTGCTAGTCGCTCAGCTGGCTGCTTATTATGTAATTGAATCTGCTCGTATCAGCCGAGTGGCACGTGCTGCTTGCTGGCAGCCGAGCCGGCTCGGGGAACACAAAGGTACCTGATTTAGCGCTATTGGACTACCGTCTGTCACGTCTTACCGTGACGGGAATAAGGAAGGGCGTTGGGATGTAAAGAGGCGTATAAACAGTAATGCTAGTGTAGAGTGTGGACCAAGTGTTTTATTGGTCTGTAGTTCTGAGTATGAATCCCTTGTAGGGAATGTAGTTATGTTCACAATGTAGTACAAGTTGTGGGTTTACAGGTTACAAAAGTAGGAACTCTGAACACGATTGACTGACTCACCTCGGTTGACACCAGCGTAGCCTCCGGCCGTCTCGATGAAGCACTGATAATGGAGAGACCCTTTGACCTCATTAGGATGCCTTCTTATACTCTCTGGCGCTATGTTGTCAGCAATGTGTTGGCCCAGTTACTAGTATGTAGGTATGTGTAACCATTGTGCAAGGACTGAGCTGCTTCTTAGAGTGGCAAGCTGTCCCTGCTAAGTTTTATGGATGTTGGGCCGGCTTTCCAAGGGTTGCCATTTAGGGGATTTAGCCAGATGCCGGGGGGATGGACTCCAAGGGGTGCATACCCCTGGGAGGCTGTACACGTGGCTTTTCAAACCTATGAAGCAAGGTGTGATGTTGAGCCTTGCAATGGGAACAAGTATTTTTAGATAAGCAATCAGGCACCATATGCCTAGCTAACAGGCAGTTGTAGCAATATCTTTTTTGAGCTATTAATTTGCGTCTTTCGTCGGTAGAAAGAGCTTTAAAGGCAACGCAGGAATATAACCTGTGAGGCGCTTTACAGAGAATACTATCTGTTGAATTATGTTGAACAGTAAAGATAGCTGATTTGTTTATTTTAGTACCGACTGGCTTCACAACATTAGATTCGTTATCTGCACTTCCTGACATATGACAGGCTACGGCTGACAAAACCTGACATCTATTATTTATAAACGTAAGTAGTGAATCATAGGTATATGAAGTGTCATTTGTTAGTTCCCTCTCCCATGCCTTTAAGGTTGATGGATCAAATTTAGAAGTAACCAAGTGAACTAAGAATAGATCCCAATGCTCGACCGGTTGATTCAACCGTGCCAATGCTCTGACGTGTAGTTGGACCGTGTCACTTAAGGCTCGCAGTGATGACAAATTGTCAGCTCGCAAGGTGGGCAGGTTGAATAAGGCTTGAATATGCCTTTGTATACATAATTTTTCGTTGCCATAACGGCCTTTAAGAAGCTCTATAGCAATGTTATAGTTTTCTCCTGTTAAGGGGAGTTCTCTTATAAGTTGAAGGGGTGGGCCCTGCAAAGTGGATTTTAAGTAATGGAATTTCTGAATTTCTGGAAGTGCGGCATTATCATGTACTAATGAACTGAACAATTCAAAGAATGATTGCCACACCTCCTCCTTTCCTGAAAAATGCGGAATTTCGATTTTAGGTAGCAATGGTTTGACACTATTCCCATTGTCGCTAATTCTTCCTTGAGTTTCCTCTACCTTCAACACCAGGGTCAAAGTTCTAACTAATGCCACAGCCTGAGCGTGTGTATCAAAGTAATTACTCTCTACTTCTTCCCTATCTGACTGATGTTCCGGACTTTTGATTTCAATTTCAAGTTGCACGAGATCATATTTCTCGTACGCCTGTTCAAAAGCTTTAAAACGCTGAGATATAATATCAAGGTTTTGTTCCTCTTTCGGTAGAGTAGCTAAATATTTTTGAAAACGGGTGAGTTGACCTTTGTAGGCCGCCCGAGAGTTGAACAGTTTATCATCTATTATTACTGGCATGGCTGGAAAGTTGGAATAACTCACTCACCAAAGCTGCTCGCAGCACCAGACTGAGACCCGCTTTCCAGAAAGAAAACAGTTGTACAATATGCTGGGTTTGTTTCCGCCTTCCCGCAGATCTCCTGCGCTAGCCACGATATACTGAAATGTGTAAGACAAATGTTAGATTGCACAAGTTTTTTTTTTTTTTTTTTTAGAATAGAATTTGTGGTCTCAGAATGAAAGTTCTGAGTTCGATCCCGGGTTTCGGCACCATGGAAAGGGGTGATTAGATAGCACCCCAACTGGGAAATAGAGGATTAGGTTTCGGGCACACAGTGGAATTTAAATAGAGCGACGAGGAAGAGACCAAACATTGATAACTAAGGCTTAATACATTTATTTGATTTTTGAACAAATATTTTCATTTAGAATAATAATTAAAGGAAGGTAATTAAAAATGCAATGTTTCTCCAGGAAACTCAGAATAAAATAGGAATTACAATAAAAATGCATAAAAAGGCCTTATAAAAGGCGATTAAAAAGTATGTTCAAGAAAAATATCCAAAAACCAAGCAAGAAGCAAGAAAAAGGCTTAGCCTTGAAGAATGTGTTAACCAAGTGAATGAAGTTCGCGTTACCAATGATTTGATACTTTTATACTTAGTATTTGGCCCGCAGGGAGCGGGTCGTAATCCAAACAAAGGCTTCCTCTAAGATGTCTCGGCATGCCTTCCGAGAAAGATAGATGGTGACTCCTTTGGCGAAGTGTACCCCGCAGGAACAGACCTCTTGGTAATGATCTGTCTGGCGGATTACAAGCAGTTATAGTTTCTCATCGCCGTGTTGTAGTGAGCTAGCGGGCTGACTGAGTTGCTGAGATGAAGGTCGTTGACTCATGCCTCGCCTAGCATGACAGAGTCCGAGCGATGAAGCATGCCACTTGGCAAGGTTCCAGCCACACGATGTTTACTAACAGGGCCTTCCCAAGAAGGGCCTTGTTGTGGACAGGCAGGCAGCCGTGGTCAGACTGGTTCAGGCAGGCAGATGTAGACAGGCCGCAGGACGGCGAGGCGGAGAATATATAGTGGAAATGACGACAACGCGCCGAACATTCCAGAATGAAGGAGGGGTGTCAAACAGCCAATCAACGCACAGCCCCATGCACATTGTGAGGGTTGCCGCTGAGGTGAGCACAGTACCTCATGAGAAAATGTGACAGTATGGTGCGTCTAGAAAGACACATCAGAAAAAAGGTGAGTTGACAAGAATAATAAAGAACAACGATTCAAATGAAACACAAGTTAAATAAATAATCAGAACACCGCGTTCATACTGCAATTATAACGGGAAAAAATAATGGGGCAGAATAATTGAACGTGTGTTTCAAACCGTACGGGAAACATAGCCTACAAAAAACATTCGCAAAAGCGAACAAGGACTATTAACAGTCACATTGTAACAAAATGGAAAAGCACATTAAAAAGTGTTTTAAGTGCCCACAGGATCTAAAAAAAAATTGCTTCAGTTAGGTACAGTTACAGTGGTTGAAAAACCTTTTCGGAAGAAAATCCCTTATGAACCTTTACTAATTGAAGTGGAGATCATTTCAACAACAAATCTGCTGTACCAAGCACAAGCTCAGCCTCAGAACCAAAATCAAGTTTTCAGTGAATTCCTACAACAACTTCCGCTGCCTATTTTGGCCTCAACTACTGTTTTTATTATTGTTATTTCCGATTATTCCCCTTCAGGAGAGCGCGAGAACTTGAGCCAATCATAGCTTCACTTCCTTTTCCTCTCTTCTTTTCTTCCCAAAACCTCTTCATTAGTTCACTGTGCTTTTTCTTCCTTTCCTCCGTCCATTTTTTCCCTGATGTATCTTTCCTTGAAACTTGTACAATTTTCGTGTTTCTGATTTTATTTCTAAATTGTTCTCTGTCCTTAATGTCATCTTCAGAGATTTTAAGTAATTCCATGTCTTCATGTACTTCTTTAATCCAACTGGTCTTTAATTTACTTGCATTCACGATATTGAAAATCTTCTTAGTGAGTCTGTTCTCATCCATCCTATATATGTGTCCATAGAACTGCAGACGTCTCTTCCTAAATTTATCTATAATAGTGTCTGTATTTTCATAAAGTTCCTTTGTTGGTCTCCTGACCCAAATTCCATTACGGAAAACAGCGCCATGGATTTTCCTAAGAATTTTTCGTTCCTGTTTCTCAATATCATGAATTCTTGTCATTCCTCTAATGATGGTGGTTTCTGCCGCGTACAAGGCTTCAGGCAAGACAACTGTGTTATAATGGCGCAGTTTTGCATTACGAGATACTGCTCTTTTGTTATAATGATTCCATGTCAGCTTGTACGCCTTCTGCAATTTTACTATTCTATCTGCATTAGAAATTGTGTTCAATCCTGTGGGTTGGATGGCTTCTCCTAAATATTTGAAGTGAGTGACCTGCGAAATTTTTCCATATTGCGTTCGCAAGGTTATGTTTCCTGTTGATTTGGTATCCATATACTGTGTTTTTTTCATAGGAAATATCAAGTCCCGTTTTACTGGAGATTTCATGTAGTTTCTCTAGCGCTAATATGGCTTCATCCTTGTTGTTTGTTAAGATGGCCAGATCATCTGCAAAGGCCAAGCATTTCACAGTGACTCTTTTCCCTTTCTCCTTTCCAATTTGGATACCTTTCACATTCTTTTCCCATTCTGTGATGATTTTGTCCAGTACGATGTTGAACAAGAGTGGTGATAAACCATCCCCTTGTCGAACTCCAGTATGAGTTAGAGATTTCTCCCATGAATTTCACCTTTGAGGTAGTTCCCAATAATGTTTCCTGGATGATGGCCCTAGTCTTCCTGTCAACTCCTAATTCTTCTAGCCTGTTAAACAAGGTTTGTCTGTCAACCGAATCGTAAGCCTTTTTGAAATCCACAAATGTTACTGTAGTGTTCCTGCATCGTCGGATGTGCAGTATGGTCTTGAGGTTCCAGATCTGCTCAATACAGGACCTTCCCTTCCTGAAACCTGCCTGATATTCTCCAATATGGTGGTCCACCTGTGGCTCGAGTCTATTCAGCAAAGCTTTAGAGAGAATTTTATAAGCGACTGGATGAAGCGAAATTCCTCTATAATTATTCGGATCAGTTTTGCTTCCCTTCTTATGGAGTGGGTATATCAAAGCACTCTTCCATTCTTTTGGGATTTTCTCTGTTTTCCAGACATCTGATATTATTCTGTGAATTTTTGGTGTTATGTGTTCATGATCCAATTTCCAAACTTCTGCAATAAGTCCATCTTCACCAGGGGCTCTATTGTTTTTTAATGACTTGATTATGTCCACTATTTCTTCATGTGATGGTGGAAGTGAATCATGGTTGGGCACTGGTTTTGCAAATTGAAGTTGTTCAGAAGGTGCTTCGCAATTAAGGAGTGTACTGAAATATTTAGCTAGAATTTCACAATTATTGCTCGTATTTGTTTCCAGAGATCCATCAGGTCGTTGGAAGCATAAACTAGGAGGTTGAAAGCCTGCTATATTTTCTCTAAAGGTCTTGTAAAAATTTCTGGTGTTGTTCTTAGTGAAGTCCTGTTCTATTTCATTTAGCCTATTATCATAATTGCGCTTTTCTCGGCGAATAATTTTTGAAGTGTTTTTCCGAACCTGCACAAATTCTTGGCATTTTTCTGGTGTTTTATGGCTATTGAAATTATTCCTTGCTTTAAACCTATATTCAATAGCATGATCGCATGTGATGTTCCACCACCTATGTTTTCTCTTTCTCGGAGGTTGACCGAATTTTATTGCTTGTTTCATTTTCTCTGCAAGTTCAGACCAGCTCGTGGTATCCATTTGACGGATTTCTTCAATGATGTTCATCTTGTTGAATTCAAGGTATTCTGGATCAGTTCGGAAAAGCTGGGTTCCCCTTGTCCTTTGTCTGTTGGGTTGAAATTTTACCTTGATTTGTAGTAAATGATGATCTGAGTCAAAGAATCCTCTCCTGGTTTTCACATTAAGGACTTCTTTAGTGTTCCTTCTAGACATAGCAACGTGGTCAATCTGGAATTCTCCAAGTGTTTCATTGGGGGATATCCATGTTGTTAATTTACGCGTAGGCTTCTGGAATTGTGTTGACATAATTTGGAGATTGAAAATTTGACAGAAGCTTATAAGGTGTTCACCATTTTTATTGGTTCTGCTATGAGCAGTGTATGGTCCTGTAATTCTCCTATATTTCTTTTCTTTTCCTAACTGACCATTAAAATCCCCCAGTAGAATCTTGACATGATGTTTGGGAATTTTGTTCGTGATTTCCTCCAGAAGTTCCCAGAAGTCTTCTATTACCTGAGGGTCTTTCCTGTTGTAGTCATTCGTTGGTGCATGCACGTTAATCAGTGTGCATACCTTGTTTCCCGATTTTATTGAGAGTCTTTCTGATGGTGAAGTAAAATCAATTACTGAATCTTTGACGGACTTGCTAACCGCAAAACCTGTGCCAAATTGTCTTGGTCCTGTGTTGATCTGCACTGCAGGTTTTCCTTTATAGAGCCTGTAATTCTCAGAATCAAAGTGATTTTCATCTGTAAATCGTGTTTCCTGCAATGCCAAAATTTTGATGCTGAATTTATCAAGCGTATTCGTTAGATGTTTGAGTTTCCCAGGCTTAAGCAAAGTGTTCACATTAAGTGTACCTATGAAACACTTTCGTTTAGGTCGAAGAGGTTTTGAGAAGCTCTGATCCTTCTCTACATGACATGTCTGGTCCCCCAGAATCCTATGACCAGAACAGGGATCCAATCTATTGACTGGGGCCTGGGGTAGCGGAGTCTTTTCCTGTCGTTCTGCCACGGTTGCTTCAAGTTGATTGTTTGTGGTGACCTCCGATGGAGATCACAAGATTTTAAGACTTAATTGTTGAGATTAAGCTGTACTTCGAACAGCCGCACCAACTAGGTGAACAGACGCTGCTCACTAGCCGCTGGATGCCAGAACAGACACTAGTGAGTTGGATATATGGACATCCATATACCTTTTACTCTTATCAACCCCGAGCACTGGGGTGCCTCATACGCTGTACTGAAGTCCATCTTCTCCACCGTATTCGCCGTTGAGGTCTTCACTACTAACCCTGAGCTTGGGCCCTCCATATTTGTAACCCCTGGAGAGAGGGTGTCCCAGCATTATAAAGCCCCCAGGAGTTGGGCTACCTGTTTTTATGGATAAATATATAGATTACATTGAATGTAGATATATATATGGCTAAAACAATATTTATATAAGCGTTGCATTATTTTCAATATCTTTTTAAAAGAGGTAAATGCCCAAAATGCCTGAGCATTTATGGGTTTTGGACATTTGCCCCGACTTATAAATGACTAGACATTTTACATCACTAGTTACATATAATTAATTTATTGTTAGAAATTATTACAAAGAATTATACACTTTGCAAAAATAGGAAAATTGGAAATCTAATATAGTATGAAACCAGAAGGGCACTTAGGTTTATAAGTGTTTGAGCCCAAGAGGTCATTGTTACATGTTGATCTCATCAAAGCAGTTTTTACTCTCAGTGGCTTTGGTGGTGTAGTTGGTAGCATGCTGAGCTTTTATGCCCAAGATCGCGGGTTCAAACCCGGATGTCTTCGGATTATTTACGAGCGTTAAAAATCCCTCAGTATGCCTTCCTTCGGAGGGGAAGTAAAGCTGCCGGGCCCATATTGTACAGGGGCATTATCTATGTGCGCCCCGATAAACACGGCAAGCTAAGCCGGCTGTGACTGGCGCAGATCACGGGCGCACATACCCGGTTCACATGTTCAATAATGTGTACTTACAGTGTGGGTAGTTTATTGGCTGAGGAATAACCTACCCACCAAGGGAAGATGATTAAGAGAAGGAAGTAGATTTGGGATTGGAAAAGAAGGATAGAAAAATAGGAGGAGAGTCCCACAAAATTAATAAGTTTAGATTTAAACACATTTAAAGGTGGTTGCCACAGAAACTTAACCTCCTGATATCTAAAATAGGTACGAGCTTGGTCGAGGCCAACGGGAACTGCAGCTAAGACTTGGGCAGTTTGCCAGAGAGAGGCTTTAGTGTCTTTCCTCCCAAGCACGAATAAAAGTACTATAGGGAAGGGTGATGGTCTGGCCAGACAGATAGTAAAAGCTTTATTAAGCATGAACGAGAGCATAAACCTAGGAAGGGCCAGGAAAGCCAGGATCCTGCCTAACTGTAGTATCAGAGAAATGATGAATCAAAAAACAAATATTTAATTTATTTAACAATTAGAAAAAGTTTGAAGAAATTAACAATTATGCAAAATAATTTTAATAAACATAGTTCGTTTGAACTCTTTAACAAATAGGGTCGCAGACCTCTCAACATTAAAAGGTTGCTCCAGGCAATTGACAATTTACACGGTTTCAAACCTTACATGTTTCTAAAATTTTCATAAGAGTTAAACCAATAAACAATGAAATAATTAAAGCTTGAACGTGAATTAGAGTACAAAAAGGGGAACCTTAAGAAATTCTTGAGAGAATGTTCTAGAGAAAATGACAACTTTGAAAATGACGATAACAACAACGTGAAAATAAGATAGAAGTTCCTACAACTTCTTATATTTATACAGAGTTAATATATGAGAATTACACAAAGAGGGCAGGTCACTTATTGTGAAACCTGAAGAAAGTGAAAAGGAAGTTTCTAGACTTCCTATGTTTAATTAGGAATCACGAGAAAATGGGGCAGTTTCCATTTCGTGAAACCTGAACATGACTCGCTCAAGAGTTTAGAGAATTGTTTTCCCTGATTTTGAAGGGAGGAACAATGTAAGTTTGAAACGTGTGTTAGACACGTATCACAAAGATTATACAGAGATACTTAATGATAAACCAACAAAAATGGAAGGGCACTTCTTAGAATGACACGTTATTGAAACCGACCTAGATTAAAAGTTTATTGCAGATTGTTAGTGAAAGGTTTAGGAAAGAGAAATGGGAATTAAGGAAAAATGTTCATGGCCTTATTTAATATAACCGGACGATCGCGACGCGGTAGAAACGTGGAGAAAGCACTGTTTATCACTGTAGTCTATGAAGATGGATTCAAAGTTCACTCTAGAAACACTAAAGTTCATGAAAAAGAAAGTTATTGCAATTATGGAAAGAACTGATTGCACTATATAGATGAGAGTCTATTTCTTGAAAAAGTTGTAATTTACAATTAAATGCGCCATAGAATTTTCCAGAGGTTCCAGCGGTGGAAGAAAGTTAGCTATTGCAAAAATTTATAAGGAAGATTCCTCATTTTAACTAGCATTTTCACAGTGCGTGAACAATACTTGACGACAAGACTCGCAGATAGAGAACAAGGTCTAGAAGGTTCCAGAACGACCTTAGCAGAAAATGGGGTTGAGAAAATCCAACGGAGGAAATAGTTTTATAATTATAGGCAGTGGGTATTAGATAATATCCCACGTAGCGAGAGGATTTCTCGTTTGAATCGCTTAAGAAAAGCTCTTTTGTTTTAGTAAGGTTGGCTTATACAAGCAAAAAGCTCAACATTGCAAATCCCACGAAGAATGATCATTGCCCCAAAGTAAATCATTTCACACTGCCTATAAATTATAATTAAAAACACTTGGAAGTTAAAACCATGAAGATGAGGTTAAAACTTTTTAAAGATGGTACTTATCTTGATTTCATGTTGAAGTCGGATTTCTCACTGATGCTTAGAGTTCCAACATGGCGTAAAAGAGGGTGAGCCTCTTGGTTTGAGGAGGCAAGCTCGAGCGGAGCTTTGACTGGACGAGTCAACTGCAGACGGAGAAGTGAGAGCAGCTCAACGGAGCACGGAGAGACCACGGAAGGGGAAAGAGTGGGGGTAGGAAACAAAAGGTATACATATCAGCATAACCAACTTAGCAAAAAATAATTTTCTTCTTGATGGATGGTCTTCTAAGAGTTGATAGTAGGCGATATTAGCGCAGCATGGTGAGTGAAACAGTAGACGTAGTCCTCTTGCTCAAGGAGAAAATAGCTGACGATAGTAACGAGATCTGGTGGCCAGATGGATATGTAAGTCCTCTTGCACGATGAGGAATTGAGTAGCTTCAGAGGTTCGCTACTAGATGACGCTAGGTGGGTCACAGAAGTTATATATCTGAAACATACTTATGAAGACATAAGAGATATGCCCAACAAGGAGAAAAGAGATGATCACTGTTGGTGGTTGACAAAGAGGAAGGAAGAAATGAACATGCAAAGAGCAATAGACATTATATCTCAGGTACCGTGTATTCAAAGAATACACCATACTGGGGGGACAAACACCAACAGGGAACAAGAAAAACAAGTAAACATTTGAAGGTAATAGAGAGATCAAAGACAGAGGTCTTGTGATCGGACCATTAATAGTTAAGACTCTGACTTCCCTGACTCTCCCATCCCTTCCAGGGTAACACTGGGTCATTTTTCCAAAAGGCCAGACTAGGGGGGGTGAAACATCCCTAACTATGACCAAGTCTCCCACTTTAATGTCGGGACTGGAAAGAAACCACTTCTGTCTCCCTTGTAAGGAAGTTAAATATTCCAAGTTCCACCTCTTCCAAAAAGAATTACGGAGGGCTTCAAGTTTACACCAAGTGATAGGTAGATTAGAATCCCTGTAAGAATTAGGAAGGGGAGGAGGGGCAGAGAGAGAAGTGCGTGTAAGGAAGCGACCAGGTGTAAGTGGAAGGAGGTCATCAGGGTCATTGGAAAGCGGAGTTAAAAGGCGAGAATTAACGACACTTTCAATCACGAAATAGCTGGAAGCTGAAAGAAATAAAGCACTAGTAAAGATTACGATACGATGCGAAAGAAGAATTGACAAGTTTAAACAAAGCGTATAGAAACAAGTACATCTATTCAGGACAAGAATATACCAAATAAACAAAGGAACTATGCGAGTAGAAAGCAAGAACGCCATAGGTAACAAACGAGTAGCCATAAACAATGACCTTAAGTCATAATGAGTATCAAAGGGTTCACTCAGAAAAATACATAAGTCAGCGAAAAACGGGACATGACAAGTATGCATACAAAAACACATCGAATGTGACGTCGAGAAAAAACAAGTTTGTTCATCAATGAACATTAAGATCGCAAAATATGCAAGCGAATTGCAATACATAAGCGCGTGAGAAATACGCAACGAAGTTTTGAAACAGGGATCGAAGCAGTTATAGAATACGAGCATGAGTAAGTGAGAGACGTAAACAAGCACGGCCTTGACACACATAGTACAACGAGATAAGACATATAAATAGCTGACAGAGTCCTTAAGCGGAACAAGTTTATTTTGAGAAGTAGGTAAACGGCTTCTGTACTTGTAGTAGCAACTCGCCAGACAATGCTTGGCAATCAGCCAGAGTTGAGATAAGAGAAACTTGCTTTGAACTGTGTCAAGCGTACAGGAAATAAACAACAATTTGGCCTTCCTCAGACTAGTATACAAACAAGTCTGACAACCAAGCAGTTCGAAGTACACACACAACATTTGGTGAATCAGCTGTAACTTAAAGCAGATATTCAGTTTGAACGGAATGCAGTCAATCGTAGCTTGGACGTGAACAAACAATTTAAAGCTATATGAAATAAAGTAGGAAATCAATTTCGCATAATTGAGAGGATCACGGAATCCGACAATTTTCAACAAAAAGAAGCTTAATTCTTCCGAGCAAAGAAGACAAGCTGGGACATTGAGAAGAAGGTTATGCATAAGAATAGTTATTCTAGATGCTATAGAATTCAGATTTTCAAACGGTTTCATGAGCGACTTCCAATTGTGAGGAAGGAGGGAGGAGCCGACCGTGGCCATCCTTCTAAATAACGAAAGAAGTGAGACATGGCTTACAGCAAAGTGATGGTGACTGATAGCCATGGTTTTACACAAGGGGAAGATAGTTTTCGAGAAAAAGTTTAAGCAATTAACTGCTATAAAAAATGACATAAGAAGATAGACGAAATAACACAAAGCAAGGCGAACTTGAATGGCCATCTTGTGCGGGAAGAAGGAAAAACCATTTAAACAACTTAACAAGGTGGCGTAGTTGTTCACGATAAGACATCGTTTCGACAAGTGTTTTTCAAAAATATTGAGATTTGAAACATGAGCGTTCTCTTTTTCAGAAATAGGATTTATGTCAGCTGTAACGAAATGACATTGCGCTTTGGTTTGAACACTGGTATGTTTGATTTCACCAGTAATAACCCAACCAAAATCGGTGTCTCTAGCGACTACGGTTGAAGATAACTTGCGTGTTTGTTTGCGAATGCAATTCCAAAAGACATTGGCACTGAAAAGCACATCAATGGGACCTTGAGCATTAAACTGAGGATCGGCTAACCTTAAGTGCGAAGGAATCTTTAATCCGGAGGTATTGATAGAGTGACTTGGAGTGTCCTTGCCAATACTGGTAAGAATGAGACAGTTTAAATTAAGATTGGTGTTTCTTTGGCAAACGTCTCTGATTTTCAATTTTGAAGACTGCAAAACTTGAGTTTTCAAATTGTCAATGCCGGTCACACTGATAGAAGTAGGCGATGACGAAAGACCTAGTTTTTTAATCAACGATTGCGAAACAAAGTTGTGCGTTGAAGCGGAATCGAGAAGACCACGGGTTCTAAACCAATTTCCAAATTTATCTTGGATTTCGAATTGTACAGTGGTCAAAAGGGTTTGCGCACTGTGAGAAGGTTCGGCATTAGAAATGCAGGAAGAAGCATTAGTTTGTTCGGGGCTGCTCTGCATGGAGCTTGAAGAGGCAGGTACTGATGACCTCGATTTATCGTGAACGTGCAATAAAGAATGATGCGGTTTTTTACAATGGAAACAGAGATTTGATGACGTACAGTTCGAAGAAGAATGCTTAGGTGACAAGCAATTGAAACAATGTTTGCTGTTGAAGACAAACTTTCTTCGATCTTCGACAGACAATTCTTTAAAGGATTTGCACGAATACAATGTGTGAAGCTTTTTACAGAGCGTGCATTTTAACGATTTGTTAAGCGGCCTGATATCTTCTCTTGAATGATTGAAAGAAGAACGGGTTTGTTTGTTTTCGACAAATGGGGGCTGATGTCCCTTTGAAGAAGCAAGTTTTTTTTAAAAAATTTGACACTGAGGATTCGTTTCGACCTTTTCGCACTGAAATGCGAGTGCTGTAAGGAATTGACATCGACTGTTGAGAAACGAGATAAGGTGTTCGAACGAAAATTCTTCCTTGCGAGCGAGTTCAATTTCCCAAGCCTTCAGTGTCGAAAAATCGAATCTTGATGTAGCTAGGTGAATAAGTATGGTGTCCCATGTTTGGACAGGCTGTTTTAGTTGGTATAACGCTCTGACATTTAACTGCATAGAATCTAAGAGGTCTCTTAAAGATGTGACGTCATTAGGCCTGACGGCTGGCAAGTTAAGAAGACAGCGTATGTGACGAGCTACACTCAAACGTAAATTGCCATATCTCTCTTTAAGGAGATTAAAGGCGATGTGGTAGTTGTCTGCGCTTAAAGGCAGTGACTCCACTAAGGCCAAGGCCTCAGATTCCAAAGACGTACGGAGGAAGTAAAATTTATGTATGTCTGGGATCTCAGCATTTTCATGAATTAGGGAGCAGTAAAGTTCGTAAAAAGAATACCATTCACCTTCCTTGCCTGAGAAGTGCGGTAGGCTTATCTTGGGAAGTAACGGTTTCGGTTTGTTCTCGTGAACTGAAGCGGGTGCGAACTGGGCCGGATTGATGACCCTAGTGTCCGGTTCTGAGATATTGCGAATCAATTGGTGGGCCTTTGCAATCCCTTCAAAGTACAAGGGTTCGACCTCGTCCCGATCCGATTGGAGTTCTGGGCAAGCGGATTCAATCTCGGTTTGAATTTGGTCATAATAATCATAAGACCGTTCATACAACTTAAGGCGATGTGTCAAGATGTCTAAATCACACTCGGCGGGATTTAACTTGTTGATAAAATTTCGGAATCTAGTGAGTTGCCCTTTATAAGAAGAACGTCTAGCAATGAGAGTTTCATCTTTTTCAGTAGGAGCCATGATAAAGAGAATAAATTGAAATACAACTCACGAAACTGTAGAACCTTGGAGATGCTGTCAAGCTGGCAGCAGCAAATGGGTATAAAGAACAGGACACACCAAAGGAGACAGGAGCGGCCTCTTTCCCGTTCACAGGCTTTGCATGATGTAGTTATAACTGAAAAATCCAAAGCAGATATTAATAATTTGCCAAGTATTGTCAAATGACACTTGACAAACAATAGAAATAAAAAATGGACTCTCCCGGGTTTCTGGTACCAAATTTTGGGTAGTTTATTGGCTGAGGAATAACCTACCCACCAAGGGAAGATGATTAAGAGAAGGAAGTAGATTTGGGATTGGAAAAGAAGGATAGAAAAATAGGAGGAGAGTCCCACAAAATTAATAAGTTTAGATTTAAACACATTTAAAGGTGGTTGCCACAGAAACTTAACCTCCTGATATCTAAAATAGGTACGAGCTTGGTCGAGGCCAACGGGAACTGCAGCTAAGACTTGGGCAGTTTGCCAGAGAGAGGCTTTAGTGTCTTTCCTCCCAAGCACGAATAAAAGTACTATAGGGAAGGGTGATGGTCTGGCCAGACAGATAGTAAAAGCTTTATTAAGCATGAACGAGAGCATAAACCTAGGAAGGGCCAGGAAAGCCAGGATCCTGCCTAACTGTAGTATCAGAGAAATGATGAATCAAAAAACAAATATTTAATTTATTTAACAATTAGAAAAAGTTTGAAGAAATTAACAATTATGCAAAATAATTTTAATAAACATAGTTCGTTTGAACTCTTTAACAAATAGGGTCGCAGACCTCTCAACATTAAAAGGTTGCTCCAGGCAATTGACAATTTACACGGTTTCAAACCTTACATGTTTCTAAAATTTTCATAAGAGTTAAACCAATAAACAATGAAATAATTAAAGCTTGAACGTGAATTAGAGTACAAAAAGTGTACCTTAAGAAATTCTTGAGAGAATGTTCTAGAGAAAATGACAACTTTGAAAATGACGATAACAACAACGTGAAAATAAGATAGAAGTTCCTACAACTTCTTATATTTATACAGAGTTAATATATGAGAATTACACAAAGAGGGCAGGTCACTTATTGTGAAACCTGAAGAAAGTGAAAAGGAAGTTTCTAGACTTCCTATGTTTAATTAGGAATCACGAGAAAATGGGGCAGTTTCCATTTCGTGAAACCTGAACATGACTCGCTCAAGAGTTTAGAGAATTGTTTTCCCTGATTTTGAAGGGAGGAACAATGTAAGTTTGAAACGTGTGTTAGACACGTATCACAAAGATTATACAGAGATACTTAATGATAAACCAACAAAAATGGAAGGGCACTTCTTAGAATGACACCTTATTGAAACCGACCTAGATTAAAAGTTTATTGCAGATTGTTAGTGAAAGGTTTAGGAAAGAGAAATGGGAATTAAGGAAAAATGTTCATGGCCTTATTTAATATAACCGGACGATCGCGACGCGGTAGAAATGTGGAGAAAGCACTGTTTATCACTGTAGTCTATGAAGATGGATTCAAAGTTCACTATAGAAACACTAAAGTTCATGAAAAAGAAAGTTATTGCAATTATGGAAAGAACTGATTGCACTATATAGATGAGTCTATTTCTTGAAAAAGTTGTAATTTACAATTAAATGCGCCATAGAATTTTCCAGAGGTTCCAGCGGTGGAAGAAAGTTAGCTATTGCAAAAATTTATAAGGAAGATTCCTCATTTTAACTAGCATTTTCACAGTGCGTGAACAATACTTGACGACAAGACTCGCAGATAGAGAACAAGGTCTAGAAGGTTCCAGAACGACCTTAGCAGAAAATGGGGTTGAGAAAATCCAACGGAGGAAATAGTTTTATAATTATAGGCAGTGGGTATTAGATAATATCCCACGTAGCGAGAGGATTTCTCGTTTGAATCGCTTAAGAAAAGCTCTTTTGTTTTAGTAAGGTTGGCTTATACAAGCAAAAAGCTCAACATTGCAAATCCCACGAAGAATGATCATTGCCCCAAAGTAAATCATTTCACACTGCCTATAAATTATAATTAAAAACACTTGGAAGTTAAAACCATGAAGATGAGGTTAAAACTTTTTAAAGATGGTACTTATCTTGATTTCATGTTGAAGTCGGATTTCTCACTGATGCTTAGAGTTCCAACATGGCGTAAAAGAGGGTGAGCCTCTTGGTTTGAGGAGGAAAGCTCGAGCGGAGCTTTGACTGGACGAGTCAACTGCAGACGGAGAAGTGAGAGCAGCTCAACGGAGCACGGAGAGACCACGGAAGGGGAAAGAGTGGGGGTAGGAAACAAAAGGTATACATATCAGCATAACCAACTTAGCAAAAAATAATTTTCTTCTTGATGGATGGTCTTCTAAGAGTTGATAGTAGGCGATATTAGCGCAGCATGGTGAGTGAAACAGTAGACGTAGTCCTCTTGCTCAAGGAGAAAATAGCTGACGATAGTAACGAGATCTGGTGGCCAGATGGATATGTAAGTCCTCTTGCACGATGAGGAATTGAGTAGCTTCAGAGGTTCGCTACTAGATGACGCTAGGTGGGTCACAGAAGTTATATATCTAAAACATACTTATGAAGACATAAGAGATATGCCCAACAAGGAGAAAACAGATGATCACTGTTGGTGGTTGACAAAGAGGAAGGAAGAAATGAACATGCAAAGAGCAATAGACATTATATCTCAGGTACCGTGTATTCAAAGAATACACCACAGTGCTCATAGGCGATGCTGAAAATGTCCTCCCTCTCTTGTAACACACAACTGATATTTTCTGATGAAAGAATTTCTGTCAGCTCTTTTATTATTTACGGAGCCTGTTTCCTTGAATCGTTTAGCGAGCCTCCTAATTGTACTAGCATTAGGCACAGGTCTTCCTGGAAACTTGATTCGAATTCGTCTCGTTTGAGAACAAGATTTTCTGCTTTTTATATACGAATTATGGATATGCACACACGTTCGCACAATGTAAATTAATGTCTAGGCGTGACCAACAATCACAGTAATCACAATACTCGCTAAACGTGCAACACTAACGTCTAAGCTTTGCTGATACATGTCCATATGAATGACAAAACACTTGTGAACTAATGATATGAGTCAGCGGAGCACATGATGACCCTGTAGATTTATGGTATGTAAAAGAACCTTCCACCAACAACAATTGTGTGAAGCTGAATTTGTAGATTAGATTTGATTAACGTTCGTCGCCAGGTGGCATCTAGTAGCCGTCGTGGACGGTGGCATTTGATAGGAAAAGTAGGAACTACTCTGCAGTCCTTACCTGAATAACAGATAACACACACTAATACAGCCATCACAATTAATACCGGTTATCAGACAGATTCTACACACCCAAAGTACACGGGGCAACATGCAGCCCCTAAATTGAGGAACCAACCAACTGTCGTTGACACACATAAACACGTTACAGTGGCTGCACTTAGAATGAGGACGAGAGTGAATTTTCTTTCTACTGCAGACTTCACACTGCCCACGCAGAGCAACAAAAGTGGGCCAATGTATTCCTCGATTTCCAAGCCTCACATCCTTTGGGACAGAGTAGCTTGTTTTCCTCCTCTTCCTAAAGGACTGTGGGGATGCACATTGATCTTGTTGGATTTGGGGTTCTCCATGACCACAAGTCCTTGTGTTACCAACCTCCTGTATTCTAACACTGAAATTGTACCAAAGAGTTCACAATAAATAAAGTAAGAATTTACGAACAGAATGTGTAGCAATCCCCAGAAAGTCTCAGCCACCGCTTTTTGGTCTTGCGATCAATATTGTACAGCACTTGCAATCGATCCGCAATGTCTACATCAGGTATTTCCTCAAGAGGAACATTATTTATATCTTCTAACGTTACATTCATATCTCACACTTCGGAATACCTCAGTGATCAACTTCCCGCCTACACATTACCTCAACAATTATTTCCTTGCCAACTTCCCAACAAAGCTATAGAGCCCTGACGGTACTTAGGAGTACCAGTTAGTTTATCGGTTCTGAAAATATAGAGCAGGGTTTGAGGCAAGTTTTGAGTTGATTTTCTTGCTTTCATGACAATAATACATTCCGAAACGTGTACCCTTGATAAGATTTGACTTATAATATAAAAGTATTGACTAGGCGGAAAAAATGTATTATTATTTGTGGATCATATTAAGAATGAAGACGTCCGCAATACTCTTGGAATTGCCCCTATTCCAGCCAAAATGAGGGAGACTCGGTTGCGTTGGTACGGGCATGTAGCCTGAGTCACTTGCTCTCGAGCCTGATGGACAAAGACCTCCAGGTCGACCAAAAAGGCGTTGGATGGATACCCTACACGACGATATGCCCATCGTAGGTCTTCGTCCTATAGATGCAGCAAACCGCAACAAATGGAGAGCAAGGGGCAGAGTGGTGGACCCCAAAAAATAATTGGGAACAACTCCAGGAAGAAGAAGAGAAGAAATAAGCAACATTGCCAATGTGCAACTCCCTTGTGTGTTGGTGGGGAGGTTAAACTTTAATAACTTGACGTTTAATGCCCAAGCAGTTTCGTACAGTTTTCCAGAAATTTTGCCACCCCTAAATCCTGTTGCCCAGTTGCCCCCCCCCCCCCCCCCCCCCCGTAAATACATGTATGGTAAACTGGTTTCAGTGGTAATATAGATGATATAGTTGATCGGATGGCTCTTGAAAAGTTGTAAAAGCTTCCTTGGCAGTTATCTACAGTAATCATCATCATCGTCATCTTGAGCAGTTTCCAACCGCTGGTCGGGTCTGCTTGGAACATAAGCCTCTCCATCGTTTCCTGTCCATCCACCATCTCTCATCATTTACTGTGTCCCAGCACACTCCTCTTTCCTCCACACTCTTCTTAACTCCTTTTGTCCATCTGTCCCTTGGTCTTCCCCTTGGCCTCCTTCCCGTCATTTCCATTCCAAACATCGTCTTCGGTATCCTCTCCTCTTCCATCCTCCTCACATGTCCATACCATTGTAGCCTAGATCGCTCTATTCTATTTTGCAATGGTTCCTCTCTTACCATCTCCCTGACTCTCTCATTCCTTACTCTGTCCATTCTTGTCACTCCTACCCTACTCCTCTGGAACTTCATCTCCACTGCTCGTATTTTATTCTTGTCCCTTTCCTTCATCACCCATGTTTCTGAACCATATGTCAAAATTGGCACAAAGTAGGTCTTGTAGATGATTCCTTTACATTTTTGTGGTACATCTTTATTCCATATCATCCCCCTAACACTCTTGAAAAATCCATCTGCGCACCTTCCCCTCTCATTTATTTCCATCCTATTGCCTCCCTTTTCTTCAATTATGCTTCCCAAGTACTTGAAGCATTCTACTTTCTGCAACTGCTGTCCTCCAAGTGTTATGCCCATATCCAGTCTGTTCTTCTTCCTTGTTGTGATGACCACTTCACTCTTTTGTGCTGAGAACTTCAAAGGCAAAATATATCATCATATGTATTATTTTAGTAGTATAGATCCCTCCTGCGGCGCTCGCAAGCGACCGATCGTGACAAATGAGCATTTAAATGAAAGAGAATAGACATTGGCAGTGACAAATTGCATAAATATCTATAATTTCTGTAAAAAATGTATGAAGTGTGCGATTTGCAGATACTGTTGTAGGAAAATACGCTCCATAATTGCTGTCCACTTCACATTTTGGCCACTGTGATGCCTGTTTCATGTCATTTTAACATTCTGAGGTCTTTCCTTTATCATTTTGTATGGATTTCAGAAACAGAACTATTAAACATTAATTCTTTTACAGGTTTTTCTTCTGCATTCTAATTTCATAAATATTGGTTTTTATGAAAAGTGTGCGGTTTGCAAATACTGTTGCTGTAACATGCTGCAATTATGAGTTGTCATCTAAAACCTTAAAACTAGTAAACGTTAATTCTCTTACAGGATTTTCCTCTATTATAAACCTATTAGGGAAAGAGTGGTTTATGAACATGCGAGATTTTTCGCACGGGTCCGCTAGTCATAATAATTTGATTGATTTTTAAGTAAGCGTATTTATATTTTCTTATTATTATTTTTGTAGATCTTCCTGGCTAAGGGCAATGTTCCAGCTGAAAGTTACAACTTCTTCATCGACATACTGCTAGACACTATTAGGAACGAGATTGCTGCGTGTCTGGAGAAAGCTTATGAGAAGATATCTGTGAACGAGGCTGCACGTATGCTCAATCTTTCTTCTCAGAAGGCCATCGTTGAGTATGGTACCAAGGTAATGTTAACAGTTTGTAATCAAGCCTACCAATTCTCTGTACTTGTGTATCCCCCATGCCATTATGGATGATGACTGGCAGCTTTACTCAGGTCACATGACAGTTCTCATTTACGTTGGCGAATAAATGTTTACGTGACTTTCCGAGCCAATTTTAGGATAAAAGTATGTGATGATTGAAGAAATACGGTATTTATTTTCATATCTATAAAATTTCAAGATGGATAAATCACAATACACCCCACAAATAGTCGCCCTCGACGGTGCGGCTTCTGTACTCCTGCTGCAATAAACGAAGCAAGAATGGGATGTTGGACCAATGTTTCCATTAAAGTACTTTAACTTGGTGTTAAATCTTTAAGGAAGGTTGTTGGAACTGGGCCTAAATGGGGTAAAGAAAGTAGAGACCCTTCATTTGTACCAACCAAAATATCTTTAAAAATATTGTACATGCTCTTGAAATTATGTGGTTAAATATGGGATTAGCCAAGGTCTAAAGTCGAATATGCATAGTTTTTAATCTGTTTCCTTAATCAAAGAGTACACTTCACAAATTTTGTTATTTCATGTGTAAAAGACACTTGATTCATTAATCTATTTTTATTTATTTTTCCCCCTTTGTGTTTTACAGAAAAATTGGGTGCTGGGACGTGACAACTACTATCGATTCGGAACGGAAGAAAAGAAGACTGATGATACCCTTCCTTCTATGGAACTAGCCGATCAAGTGTTGGAGTACGCTAGGGAGTTGGAGATGATTGTGTGAACCATGCATATTATCTACGAAAGGACAAAGGACAGCATTTTCTAACACGTTGCATATAGTCCTTTTATTTAAATCCTTGTGCTTAAAAGTAACCTTGTGTTTTTCCACAAAAAAAGGGAAATGAATTTTCTTTTTTCTATTTATAATAAATTGAACTTTTAAAATATCCAGTTATTAATTTTCATATGAATGGAGGACTTGTCGTGGGGCACAGTGTGCAACGAGCTGCTGACGAGGAGTTAAGTCATTAATGGCCAATTATTATTAAAGAAAAGAACAGTAACTTGCAGAGATAAACATTAAGTTCAAGGTATCACATTTCAGTACAAAATCTTGATCAAGATATTTTTCTATTTGCATTCAGAATAGCGTTCACACTTGCAATTAAGTGCCAGCTTGTGCTAAACTTAGGTTCTACAATGTTTGAAATGGATCCCGTGTGCTGCTACCGTGTGCTGCAGTTCATATCCACTCATTTATTGTCATTGCGTCGGTTGGTGATGTAGCTCTGTGTGTATGGCAGCTACTCAATAGAGTGCATAGGCGAGGCAGGGTGAGGTGTACTGTACCAACTGACGTGCCCAATAGTACACCGGGGCGAAACACTGATAATTTGAGCTTAGCCGGACCATTTGACATAATTTTGTTGAATTAATGGAGCTCAAAGGACCATAACAACAGTTTCTCATTCGAGAACATTCTTCGACATACTAAGAGGGGGCCGGGAATCTTTTTTAAGTGTAAATCTTTGACTAAATTTACCCACAACAAATAAAGCGTGATTTTCTTCCGCTCCTGTCTATACAATGTCATCTTTATTTCTGTTAAAAACTACGTGTTTTAGGCGCAAATGCCCTCCTTTAGCTGAAAATTATGCCTTTTCTTTTTGTACGAATAAATTAGGTAAATCAAGTCAATACACGGAGAGCCTCCGTGGCTTAGGCGGCAGCACGCCGGCCTCTCACCGCTGGGTCCGTGGTTCAAATCCTGGTCATTCCATGTGAGATCTGTGCTGGACAAAACGGAGGCAGACAGGTTTTTCTCCGGATACTCCGGTTTTCCCTGTCAAAAATTTCATTCCAGCAGCACTCTCCACTATCATTTCATCTGTCATTCATTTAGTCATTGCCTCAGAGGAGTGCGACAGGCTTCGGCAGCCAGCACAGTTCATATCCTCGACACTAGATGGGGGCTTCATTCATTCCATTCCCTGACCCGGTCGGAGACTGGAAGCAGGCTGTGGATTTTCATTTCAAGTCAATACAGGGCATGGTTAATGGTTTTTATGTCTGCTTTTATAAAGCTTTGTCTTCCCGTATTCTTCTTAGGTTATAGATGTCCAAGCGTTTCCAGGTAAGATGTAGGCAATAGGTGATTCTGGGTTATATTTTGACATAGAAGAGTTGCTGTGCTGTTTTTACTGACATTTTCCTTAAGTCTACAGTAGGAATGTGGCAACGATTTGTAGTCCAGTTTTATTGTATGGATGCCATCTACAGTACCTAACCAGATTATTACGATCATTCTTGGATTTTCATATTTATCTACTGTTAGACTTGTTCACACTTGATACGAAATGTATTAGCTCTCTTCTACGTTTCTTTGTGATACAGCTGGCTTCCATGACCGGTTATAAACGCATCTTAAGAGTTTCAGAGACATTTTTGCTTTTGTTGGATTTTCTTTTCAGCTGTATTGTAGATAATAGCGAATATGCGGTTATCTGTTAAAAATCCTTTCATTTGCATGTTATCAGTTATTTCTGCATTCAACATAATCTTAATTCAAATCGGGAATTTAGGAAATCTTTCGCTTTGGAAAAGGACCCCTGTTTTCATGTTAATTCCTAAGTTCTTGCTTTATTCTTTTTCCAAGATAAATAAGCAGACGAATGGCCATATACAGTATCATCTGCGAGATCAAGAAAATAGTAGAAATAAGAAAGATTTAGGACATCAGAAGATAGAGAAATTAGGAGGGGGGGGAACAGGATTCCCGAAGTTACAAGACAAGATCGAGATCAGTAAACTAAAATGGTACGGGGACATGATGCAAATGGGAGAAGACAGAGTCCCGAAGCGAGTATTTACCGAGAAAGTAACAGGAAGGCCGAGGACGGATAAAGTGAGGGATGCAAATTGAGTGGAGTGAAAGTGGAAGAAGGACTAGAGTGGTGGAGTGAGCGGAAAGTATCGAGGTCCTTGAATCACACCCCGACCCAGATCACTGGAACCGGGAAATGAAGAGGAAGAAGAGAGGATAGAGAAATGCCGCACAGGTAGGAAGGAATCAGCACAACCGTATAGCTCCAGTAGTTTTGATGCCAACCTGTAAAAAACAACAAATGGACACAAACTGGGGGTATATTATAATTATACCTCACCAGCACAAAGTTTTACCCAAATGTTGAGATTTTATTTATGCATATTGGTACATAGGTTTTGGGCGTCCTTTTTCCTGGTATGTTTTCAAAAATAACCAAAGCTGGTCTTGATTAACAAAATGTCCAAACTCACTAATATTAAAAACTAGTCTCTTGAAATAAAATGCATAGACAGTAACCATTATGAATCATCATCTTCTTGTACAGTTTCCAGCTCCAGGCTGGGTCTGTTTGGAACATAAGCCTCGCCACTTAGTTCTTTCTTCCCACTACCTCTCCGCTGTAACTCTGGTCCAGTCCTCACCTCTCTTCTTGACACATTCCTCCACTCCTTTCAGCCATCTACTGATATCTCGCCAGGAGTTGGCAGTCGGATTTGAACTGCAGAGGTCTTCCCGCTCACTGCGTATCGCACATTCCAAAAACTTTCAGTTGGTCACTACTTGCTTCACTCACTCAGCACATTCCTTATTTCACTGGCTGAGTGTCGCTTGCTGCAATGACAACCATTGGCATGTAGCAAGCCGATATATTTAAGTTTGGAATATGCAGACCGCGCATGCGTACTGCAAGATCCCCCCACACCCAGTCCCAGCGTGTTCAACTGCCATCTCTTGCCGCGATGACAGTATCTCTTGGTCTTTCCCTTGGTCGTTTCTTCTGCATCTGCATCTCATGTATCCTCTTGGGAATCTTCTTCTCTTCCATTCTCTTTAAGTGTCCATACCACCTCAGTCTTGATGTCTCAATCCTACCTTGCAAGGGCTCCTCTTTCACCATTTCCCTGACCTTTTCATTCCTCACCCTGTCTCTTCTTGTTACCAATAAATGAATATTCAAAACCTTATTTCTTCTTGTTACTCCGATCCTACTTCGCAGGAACTTCATTTCACTTGCCTGTATTCTGCTTATGTCTCTTTTCTTCATTATCCACATTTCTGATGCATAGGTCAGTATCGGAATATAATAGCTTCTGTATAACACTTCCTTGCTTTCTGGTGGGACATCTTTATTCCACACTAAGCTCCTAATGCTTGTGCCACGTTCCGTAATCTCCACTATACTTCCCAAGTGTTATCCCACTCATTGGTCTGTGTTGACTGATATAAATCTCAAATTATAAAATCCACCTTGTCAAACACTAAGGGCCGGTTTCACCACGAGGCCGCTTAAACCCTCCTTTACTAAGGGTGGTTTACGGTTAGGCAATCTTGAATACAACGGTTTAAGGCTGGGTGTTGCACCAGCCCGTCTCGTAGTTCGCTTAGCTAAGCCTTGGCTGAGCGAACATGGCTGCGAGAGTCAAAGATCTTCGCTTGGTGAGTAATGCTCCCTTTGGCAAAGAACACGTAGTCATACCGTTATGCCAACATAATCCCAGCCGTGCAGAATTACTTGCATAACGATCATTTGCAATATAAGGAAAGAATGACAACTTAAGTATCTAGGGAGCTATATGAACGCTATTATTGTATTCTCATCATACATATAATATGAAATCATTTTGGCAGTATTGATCCTCTGAGATTGATTTTGTTTGTCATGTTGGTCACGGTTATCAATTGTTTCTAGCCGTTGCAATAATAATTTTCCACGACTACAGCTGTTCTACTTTTGGCTTGGCGACCATAAAATACATTACTACCTGTAGAAAGAATTGCCTACTGTGTTTGCGAGACGTGAGCATCAGCTGTAGTAGACGCTGGGAAAACCGTTGTTGAAATATAATGCAGTGTATTTTCCTTATCATTACGGTACTTCCTGAACATGTTATTGATTACACCCGACATTGAGATGGTCGCATCTTGCGAAGGTTATGCTATCTTACTTGGTTTTCATTATATCTCTTGTTTTATAAATACGCATACATTATAGCATTAAGCACATATAGTGCATATTTTCTAATGATATGTATATATACAGTATGTATACGAATGGCACAGCATGTTGTATTGCAAGCATCCACAATAGGCTAGTTCGTCATTGGCTAAGGATTTCTACATCCGTCCCTGGGCTAATATTTAGTTTAACAACCAAAAATGTACATTGCGTTACTGCCAATATAAAGAAGAGTATTTCATTTTATGTTGTCAAAAGCTATGATGTCTGTAGTACAAGCTACCGCGATTTTAGGAACGTGAAGGAAATCCCTGTGGCAGCGCGTTGAAAGAATGTTATACGTATGTATTTAATTTGCATCGCAAAATGCACACTATGTATGCTTTACATTATAACGACTGAGTAATTATAAAACAATATAAACTATAAAAGTCAAGCAAAAATATTCATCCCCGCTCGTAATCAAACTCTGGGCAAGAGTCAGTAATGTTATCCACTCAACCAAAGATGACGATATCAACCAGTATAGATACTACTGCTTAGCAAATGATCACACGGAAGAAAATATTTCTTCAGTGTATTGTGCCGTCATTATATAACAACACCCGCAACCTACTGAGATATGGATCAGACACAATGGGGCTGGCCGCCATTTTGGCGTATGAGTGAACGGCTTAAACCATCCTTATGTCTTAAGCCACCGAGCACGGCCGCTCAATCTAAGCCTACTTTAAGCCATTGCTTTTGATCTGGTGCAACGGGCCACATCCTTGAGGATAGTTGAAACCACCCTTAGTTTGTTAAGCGGAACTGGTGACACAAGCCCTAAGAAGTTTAATAATTAAATTAATACGTACATGTTTCGGTATTTAATGATGCCCTCGTCAGTGTAGATTAAATAATAAAAAGAATCTTAAAAACTATGTTAACAAACACCTGAGAGAAAATGGATATCCTTACAAAAACATTAACATTTAAATAAATGAAAGGTCACAAAAAAAATAGAAAATACATAAAAGAAACAAGATTAAAGTTAGTAGTGAATCGGACGTTGCTGCTGAGTGCATGGGATGTTGCTTCCAGCCAGGAACAATACATGTGGTATTGACATCACGAGCATTGCTATGTGCTAAGAGAGTCAAATCCCCTTCCGCATAACCTTTTCTTGCTCATCCAATATTGATTCGAATATTCCCAAAGGAAATATGATGTTACTTCCCATTAGAGCAGATGTATTATCAAATAATATGATAAAATGGTCCAGCTAGCCCACATTGGCATTGCTCATGACATCAATACTACATGTATTTTGCGTCTTGTGAGCAAGTGCTAGCCACGCGTCTTGGTGAGGTGTACCGTGGTACCCAATGGTGCACTGGGGCGAAACACTGGCAATTAATATTTGAGCTAGCTCACTGGTTCTGAACCCGTACAAGTCTACGGACCACTCAGCCTGAAACTGAATCATGTGCGGACCCCCTCCTCCCCCAATAGACCTAATCAGTTGTGTAATCCTTCCTCAATAACACTTGTTTTAAAGATATTTGAATTCAAAACCTGATAGTCATCACCGTGAATACATTCGGACGATTCTCGTTTAACGCACATCGTTTTTGAAATCCCCATTTTTTGGCTACTTTTTTGTGTGTGCTGGTGGACCTTTTTCTACCGTGGGCCACTGGTTAAGAACCACTGAGCTAGCTGTGTCATATCATTTGGGCAAAGATGCTACGTTAAGATTGTCATCTTTTTCCACTTTTGTAAAATTAACTGTCATGGCATCCAGAAGTGTCAATAAATGGTTGTTTTGAATTGGTATATTTTCCTTAAATATAAAAGAAGAAAGAATCTGCGATACGCCGGTGAGCATAAAAGTAAAATAAGTGGCGACCCGTGATAAGATAAATATATCAGTATATTTTAATTATTGAGACAACCCAACGTGAACTGGATCGAGCGATAAAGCTACGTAAGGTAACACGGGCGGCGTTTTCGAGGCAGTTTACGTAAGAGAGTTGTTATCTTTAGTTCTTAAGAAATCTTCCACTCCCAGTGATGGCAGTTCAATGTGTAGCCTTTATGACAACTTGGAATCGCACATACGGTCACTTGAAACCTTACGTGTTACAACAGATAAGTGTGCATCTATGTTGTATACTTTAGTAAAGTCATGTATGCCTGAGGAGTTTCTTAGGGCCTGGCAAAGAAGTTCCAATTTTGCACACACACGTGATTCGAAAGATAGGTTAGACAATCTCATGCTATTCATGAAAGGGGAAGTGGAATCAGAGGAAAGGATCAGTTTAGCAATTTCCGGTTTGGAATCAAAGATAATAACAGGAGTAGAGACCAACCCAAATTGTCAGAGCACATTGCTACTGCAGCTGACTTGTTAAACACTAACCCAGTTGAGGAGAGGGGAGGGTACTGTATTTTTTGTGGAGGTCAACATGATGCCCTTAATTGTTTTAAAGCACAAAAAGTAGGTCTATCTGAGAATCAGAAGGTCCTAAAGGAGAAGGGTGGGTGTTTTAAGTGCTTTAAGAAAGGACACTGTGTCAATAAATGTAAAGCCATAGTACGGTGCATTATTTGTAGTAAGAGCCACCAAGTTCTGATGTGCCCTGATTTACCTATGAATAAACAAAATATATCCCATAATAATGTCAAACACAGGCAATCCGGGGGGAAGAATGAACAAGAGACAAATTCGCTGAGTAATATATCTAAATATTGTTTTATCCCGGTGTTGGGGGATGGGATAAACAGGGTAGTGTAGATGTATTAATTTGGGGGTAGTTCTCGAAAGGGTGTGGTTTCCCGTAATCGGGGGAGACTACTAGTGTAAGTGTTGGTGAAAGGATGTGATCTGTTGGGGTGCGCTCCTACAGGGTGCATCTACCTGTTAAGGGATGAATGTCTAAGACGGAGCTATTAACTTAGCTTACCAATTAGCGTGACCGAGTGAAGACGAGCTCACGTGCAGAGTCGGCACTTGGCTGCTGCCTGTCTGTTATGCTAACACAATGGGTTTCCTGACGATGCAGTTCTCAGCATTCACGGTCAGGGGCAATTAGGAATATGTGCGGGTGGGGCGTAAGGATGTAAAGATGTGTGAAATGATTACAAGAAGTATGTGTTTACTGACCAAGTATTTATTGGTCAGTGGCGATAATGTACTGTCCCTTTAGGTAGTGGACGAGTATGAAACAAAGTGTACAAATACAAATGTGTTCTGGGTGAAGTGTTACAAGTTATTAGGAGATCTGAGCACACTGCTAATTCTCACCTGGTGACGTCGTGATGGAGCTGGAACGGACCTGGAGATGCAGAGCCGCTGGCCACGAATAGACAATTGGGCTCTCCTGGGTCTACCTTTTAAGGTTTCCCCGAGCTGCTTACTTAGCGTTTCATCACTGTTGCTGTTCCAGATAGTGTGTTTGTTTGTAAGTTGTGTAAGCGTGGCTGGCAGCAATACCGCTGTGCCTGCTTGAGTCAAGGAAGTGTGTGAGGCTTATGTCATGCCTGTGAGGGTAGTTTATGGTGAAAGATGAAGGGGTGGGTTAGGTCCTAGGGGCGCTGTCCCTGGGCTGTACAAGACCACCTCGGCCTTTGTTCGCGGCCTCGCGAAAGGAAAATAGAGTAGGTGTAGTGGTTCTTCTTCTTCTTGTTCCTCTTCTTCTTTGGTTACGTGTAGATGTCGTGTCGTCCTTCTGGTTGGTGATGTGAGTTTAGTGTGTGCTCAGAGAGGGTGGGTTTTGGGTATATACGTATACGTAGTTTATTGTTATTATTATGCCCTTGATGCTATTGCTGTTAATGAAAAGAGAAAAAAACAGATATGTGCATATTGGTGTGCCGTGCAGGAAGGAAAAAAACCATGGTTGGACGGGTGGTTGTGTCGTCCGTCGTTGTGTGGGAAAAAAAAAAATCTCCCTGCATGTACATTGTGTTTATAAAGTATAGGCAAAGTGTTATTGTATGGAAGATGGAAGAAAATAGAAAAACAGGTGCCCCAGGGTGTAAGTTAAAGGTATATATCAAATAGTTTATTTTGTCGGGGTGAAACAGGGCACCTTCGCAAATGTTATCGTTGGTAGGATAGAAAGGAAGAGACAAAAGTGTATTACGGTGTGAATGGTGTTAGAATGTTGCAGTATTTTATGTGTATTCTTCATATTTCTCGTGCTTTGACGGTTTTACAATTTCTTACAATTTTTTATTACAATGCTTACATGCTAGCCTTAATTATATTACTATTACTACTAAACCTTTTCTGCTCATGAGTACCTTTCTGGTATGCGTATGGCCATAGCGCTTTTCTTTCTTGGCCACCTTTACCTTGTGCCATTCATCTGTGGCTTTTGACCTGCCTCTGTGGTTTAGTGGTTAAACTGCTCAACCGCTGTCGTGAATTTCCCTCCGTGGGTGGAAGAATTCACCTTGATGGCTAGGATAGACGTTCACAGAGCTACGTCTTTCCTGGCTATCACATCCGCTCCTTATTCAAGCGTCTGTCGTGTGTTGCGTCAGCGCCGCTCGGTGCCCCACGGTCACCTCGCGTAACCGCCGCCTGTTGTCATCACTTTATTAGTGTGACGGGAAATCTGTGAATATTTTGTGTGTGTCATAGAGAGTGTGTACAAGCTGGTGTTGGAAATATATTTACAAAAGACATGTGTGTGGTGCTGATCGCCGGCCTCTCACCGCTGGGTCCGTGGTTCAAATCCCGGTCACTCCATGTGAGATCTGTGCTGGACAAAACGGAGGCAGACAGGTTTTTCTCCGGGTACTCTGGTTTTCCCTGTCAAAATTTCATTCCAGCAACACTCTCCACTATCATTTCATTTCATCTGTCATTCATTTAATCATTGCCCCAAAGGAGTGCGTCAGGCCTCGGCAGCCGGCACAGTCCATATCCTCGCCGCTAGATGGGGGCTTCATTCATTCCATTCCTGACCCGGTCGGAGACTGGAAGCAGGCTGTGGATTTTCATTTCATGTGTGTGGTGCTGATGATCTGAAAAAATGATGATTTATTAATTAGTTCCACTTTCCGGTGGAACGTGCGTAGAGAGCGCCTCCTGATGTGCCTGAAATAGAGTGTGATATAATATCCACATACATTTTGGTTATATCTCGTACGCATACTTATGTCTACTGTGCACCTTTTAATTCTAGCTTAACCTAAGCCGGCTACATCCTTACTGTTATACTTATGAATGTACTCCTGTCTTCCTGTGTAGTTGTCATGTCTCCTCCGTGTATACAAGTGTATGAGTGTATTTGTGTGTCGTGACGTCACCCGTACCTGATAATGATCATTGTTGTCAGCGATCCCACGATGCTGCAGTGGAGGAGCTCTTTACTGAAATACAGAGACATGTGGTGAATATACCCTTGGCCAAATATTACTGTTATATGCCTATATCGCGCAGCGCTGTTTAAGGGTCGGCTTGGATGGTGCCACCGCCCTTGAGACCTCTTCGGACGTCTCGTGTACTATTGCGGTTGATCAGCCTCGGTTGCTGCACCGTTTATCGTTGACGTGTTATCGGTCTTCCCCTGGTAACGTCTTTAGTTGCCAGGTGCCGAACGCTCTGTGTCGCGTTCGCATAGCAATACCAATTAAACCTATGTGGTGTCTGTCTTACCCTATACGGTGCCGAACTATTATTAATATGTTGAGTGTAGTTAAGCTAGATTATACTAATTAATGCTATGGGAAGAAAATATTTGTATGTACATGCCGAAATAGTCCTTAACCTAATGCCGAAATATGCTGTAGCTACTGTTTTACAACAATGCTTGTTAAATTTGCTTACGTCTAAGTTGCCTTCCAAATGCAACTGCCTTACATATTAGAATTTTGATCGAAGCGATCGCCTGAGGCATGTCGCCATCCTCAGGGCACCACCCGTGTGTATTTTGGAAACGCCGGTCATTTCCAAAACCACCAGGCCGTAAGGCCCTTTTAGATTCCGCTTCCTTAAGGCTAACTGTCGACTTCCCCCCTTAATAATTAATGTGTAGTGTGTGTAGGCCTGTGTGACTGCGTTGCTAGGTGCAAACGCTGCGCGCGGATATTCATTTCGTTTATATTTGTTATAATGCTGATAGTCATTTTATTCGCCATTTATCATTCTTTTATATTTATTAGTGGGTTGCCCACAAACCCCTCTGGGAGCTCGCTGCATTCCCCATTTATATCTCTGGCCGCTCGTTGCGTTACCATTTAAGCTCTGGAGACTCGGTGTCGTCCATTTACGTGGGCTGGAACACCGTCCATTATTTAGTGTAGGTGTACTCTTCACCCCATTTCCCGGATGAGGACTGTGTTGTTTCACTTCCTGCTGGCGGAAGACTATCCTCTACGCCTCCGAGGATTGGCCTAACTTACATCTAGCTATTAGTCTAGTCCAAGTGGTCGTCAGGGTCCATATCACGTCCCCGACTCTGCCCTCGTGTGGCGCTCCTGCTCTCATCAATATACCTGTTTGTCACCACCTAGTGTGACCTCAGATTCCTTTGAATTATTAATAAATACGTGTGATACTGTATGCTGTAGTGTTTAGTGTAATTGTTAGGTATATTTTTGTGTACTGTGTAATTAGGTAAAATTCTTAGTGTTTTGGGGTTGTAGAATCTTCGAAATGCAGTGACTACTTTAGGCCTATTATTGCCGTATCGGATCTCCAGCGCTGATGCCTTGTTACGTTTCTGGAGATACTAGTAGGTTTATGGGGTGTCTGGTCCCTTATTATTAGGATCGGAGAGGGTGTTATTTGCTGAGTAGGGTTAAAGCGTGGTGGGAGAGGGTTATGCATCGTTGACTCCATGTTTATGGTGGCCAGAAGCCGGTGATGCTACTAGGATGTATTTACTATGAGTGGATGGGGTGGTTTTTTCCCAGATGTCCAAAATTGAAAATATCATGCAGGTGTGATGATAATACAACCCTTGGTGTGTGGGGGGGGATATCTCGTGCAGTGAGTTGGATATGAGCGCATGTATGCTCTCATTTGAGGAGAAGGCATGTGTTAAGGTATAATAAGTCGTATGTCCCCTGCATGCGGGATTATTTAATAAAATATTTGTTAGTATCTAGTATGGCCTCATCTCTCTATAAGGAGATGTTCATCGGCGCTTACTATTGGTTTCCGAATCACCTCTAATATTCAGGTGTAGGCATTCTGGTCCAAGGTGTAGTAGACCTTAATTTGTGAAGAGCATGAAGTCTACCAACCCCCATGTATAATTCTCAATGTAGTGTAGGTGTTTTTATGTGTCTATGTCTGTGCAGGATAGTGTTTTAGGTATTGGGGTGTATAGGAGGGAGGGTATGGGGATGTTAGCCCGTAGCTTGTACTATGGCCATTCTGATGGCATTATCCATCTCTACTCCTGTTGTGGTGTGTCAGCCTCTCTTGGCTGCTATGTGTTTTCTTCCGCGCTTTGGGATTTACGCTCGCCGAGTTGAGATGCCATATAGCACCTAGTGTCTACCAAAATACTAATCCGTGTAATGCCCGTGGGCCTATCATCCCTACGTCGTGTAAAATATCTATGTCTCTGGGCACCGCCCTCTGGCTGTCCCTATGATCTCTAAGTGTGGTGACGCTGTGCCGTTCACGGGCTTATCTGGTCCCCTGTTTATAATTTGGGTGGGGATAGTTATGCCTTAGGCCTATATGTCTGGTTTTAAATGTAGCCGTACCTTTATGTGACTACTGTATACTACCCTCTATGTCTCTGTTCATATGAAAAAATGTTTTCCCTATCGCGGGAGTTCGCCTGTCCGTCTGCGCGTGGGCTGAGTATTTCTACAATGCCGGTTGTATGCTAGGCCTTCTAATAAAAATTGGGGTGTGTTTTGTCTGTATTTGCCTCTGTGTCGCGATAATAAGCATGTGGCTTGCGAATATAAACCGGTATAGCATAATTCCCTGTAGTAGTTTTAGGGTAAAAAGCAAAAAAAATAAATACTAAGGGGGGGGGGGTGTGGATGGTTCCTCTATGTCTTCTGAGTTATCCGCCCTTAAGTAGTCTTTGTGTTTGACTGCAGTTGCGTCGCTACCCAAAAGTGTTGGGCGCGTGTAGGAGGGAAGCGCCCGTGGCTCCAGTCTGCAGCGCGGTGTGCTCAGTAGACCGCCTGCCGCTGGACTGTGGCCTACGCGTGCCTTGTTATCTGAGCGGGTTTATCAGTTGTCCCGTGACCACCGCCACACGCTGTGTAGTGTCCGTTATCACCTCTGTATACATGTTCCAGTTCTATTACTGGTAGGCCTAAAATAGTGTGTCTTCCCAGATGAATCTGGTCTGCAATATTTGTGTAACATTTTAGACAAAACCTAGTGTAATGCCGTCCTCACTTCCTGTGTAATATCCGCGTTGCCAATGTATGGCATCCTGTTATTGTTTTGTGTCAGTGTCCTCATGTCTGTGTATTATTGTCACGTTCCGCTGTTGCAAAAATATTTCCGCATACAGTGGGTGGCGACACGTAGGAATTCGCTTATTTGCAGCGCATTATTTCCTGTATATTTGTTTATCGCCCTTGTGTACTGAATGTCTTCAGCGACATGCAGGAAGAATAACAAAACGTGACGTCTGCCACTATCCGTGTGTCGACATGCGTTTGTGTCCTAGAAAGAACAATGTGTTAACCTGTCATACTATCGCTGTCAAGCTTGTTTGGACTTTGCTTCCGCAATACCTCTGCTTTATGTAATTATGATTTGTGTCTAGCAAGTCTATTGCCTATGTTCGGGGTAATCTACCGCCCCTTGTACTGAATATTCGTGATTTTTGGACGTCGACATGTGGTGATACCCTACTTGGTGTGATCGTGTACCTGGTCCCATAATATTCCCCGTGTTCATGGAATATGTCTGCCCTAGTGTGTTTTTGTGTGCTAGAGTGTGATTTTGATTAATGCTCTAGGGTGTCTATTTTCGGGCTGTACTGACTGTCCTCCCTAATTTCGCCTGTTCCCTATCCCTGTGCCTACCATCTCCCTTTTCGGAGTGTATCTTGACCTATTTCCGGGGCATTTCTAAGTGTCCCGCACTAATTTTCATATCGTCCCGTGTTGACATGTGGTTTTCCCACCTTGTGTGTTTAATGTCTGTTGGGCTCGCTTGTCCTTATCTATGATGCGGATCCTAAATTGCGTATCTCGGCTGTGTGTGGCTTCTGGTATCGTAATACGAAACTAAGTGTCATTGGGTAACTGGTATTAGTCCCGTGTACTCTACCAGAGTTTGTAGATTGTCTACTGTGTCTGTGTTCACCTAGTGTGGGTGTTCCGTGTACTCTTGGACGTCCCTCGTATGTAGATTTCGGGCGTTGTGGTCCGAAAGAGTATTTTGTGGTCTCCGTAGAGGCATGGTGTTCTCGGTACGTCCCCTATTGGTAGTCCCGGGGTCGCTAATGTCCTAAGTAGGTCGTTATAGCGAATATCGTGGAACGGGCCTACGCACGTGTAAGTATGACCCGTGTATGTCGTCTGTGAGTTTTGGTTGGCCCTGGTATTAATTTGTGGGCATAAAGTGGTTTTGAATCCCGAGTGAATGATTCTTTGCCGCCCGTAATTCTACTAAGGCTGTAGAATGGCTCTGGCCGCCCAGTGCGTCACGTATTCGCGCTGAGTCTGCAAAGTATTAGGTTACCTCATGCGATAACGCCTGCTGTTGTTACAGTGTTCCCTGTCTGCCCGTTGACATTTGAAGTGTACAGCACTCATGACGTAACCTTGCTACAAATGGTGTGAGCATGTTAAAATATGTTTTCTACAAGGCCCTCCGTTTCTTTATAATTACCGTGCCTTATCTTTTGGCCTCCCTATTATGACGACGCTACATGTGTCAGATTTGTGTAGTGTAGCCTTTATGTTATCTGTGCCCGCTGTCTGTCCGTGTGGCATCTAGTGTTATGTCTCGCAGCTACGTGTCAGTGTCTCTATCTGTGTAATGTATGTGTTTGTGTCCTCGTATTTTTGCGTTTCAGTTCTTTCCTTTCTCTCTCTCTGTGTGTTCTCGTGTTAGTACATGTATTCCCTGTATGTAAAAGAACCTCCCCGTGTTTATGTTTGTGTTGTAAATGGCATCAGTGTAATTCATATGTCATCCCTAGTGTCTATTTAAGACGTGTACACAATGATGCCATGCAAGTCACATACATACAATATAAACCCTCTTATGCATACATTAATTCTTAACCATAACTTTATGGAATACAGTGTCTGTATGAGATCCTATGTTTTTTTATGTGACTGTGTCTTTATGTTGTTTGTAATATGTCGCCCGTGTAATTGTCTGTCCCCGTGTCTATGTTCATGGCTTTAATTCTACTGTGCCATGTGAGTTGCCTTATTTCTGGCTAGTTTTCTTCTATCTTGGGAGTGGATTTTCCTCTGTGAATGTTTTTATCCTCGCCCGAGCGCTGTTGCCCGACGGGGTGCCTGTGCTCGCCCTGAAATGACGGCATAGGCTTCCGCCCTCCATTGGGGTGGGTCCCCACTGCTTTCCTGCGGGTTTTGCAGTAGGGTGAGCCTGGGCCTACGTTTACTCTACTGACTGTTTATTGGCCTAGGTGTGCTTGTGTTTGAGGGTCTGTATCGCCCTTGCTCTACCCTATCCGTGTCTGTGGGGGTGTATGTCCTCCCGTGTATTTGGCCTCGTGGTGTGGGCGGTAAAACCTCCCTTATGCCCCGTGTAGACTGTGTATGAGGGATAATGTTACGCACAGGCGTATGTGTTACAGCCTGGTGAATTGTAAGCGACCCCCCTGTATTTCTTTGCACTGAGGGTGCATATGTTCGTGTCCGCCTCCATTCCGGCGCAATCGCCCTTTGAACTGACGGTAGGGGTCGTGTAGTTGTCTGTGAGCGTCCCTCTAATGTATTGGAGGGTAGCCTGGCCGTTTTCTGGACTATGGCCACGGCGGGCTCCTTCCATTGTGTTGTGGGATGTGTTTGTGTCTGTATGGGCTTACTGTGCTGGGGCACGTTCTCTGTATCATCTGCCCATGATATGGGTTCCTCTAGGTTCCTCTTTGTGTAATCGTGTGTGTCTGAGAGCCCTGGCGTCAACTCCATCTCGTTCATTTGTTCTGAGGGGGTTGGTGTAGGTTTTTTCCCTCGGTCTGGCAAAATTGCCTCCTGGACCGGAGTTGCGGGACGCGTACCTGTGTGTGGGTGTAACTGCAGTGTGTTGGAGGCTAGCCTGACCGTTTTCTGGCCTATGGCCACGGCAGACTCCTTCCCTTGTGTTGTGGTATGTGAGATGGACATCATCGCGAATTGCTGTGTTAGCGTATCTACGACTATGTCCTCTCTTGGTTTCGTTGGTGGCCCTGCCGTGAACTCTAAGATGGCATTATTGGCCTGGAGTTCTCGATAATCTTCCCAAATTTGGGCATACTGCCGATTAAGGCATATGGCCTGTTCAGAGACTTTGGTACCGCTAGTCCCTACATGTTTATGTTGTATGTTGAATGCTTCATATTGTTGGAACATTACGTCATGTAGACAGTGTAGCCTCCAATAGGAGCGATTCAACTTTCTATGTAGAGTGGGCACTTTGCCTCTCATTTTTCTGTTTTGCGCCATGCTCCTTGGCCGGACTAGCGACTTAATCACGCGTATATATTGTGTGTGGAGGAGTTGTTGATACTTTTGGAGGTAATCCTGCCTGGTCGCAAAGACCTTATGCCAGGCAATTAAATCTTGGTATTCCCCAATATTCTTTAGCATGGCTAAACGGTATAGGGGGCCATCTTGAACTGTGTGTGTTTAAAAAAATGTGTGTGCCTATGGGCGTGTCAAGCGTGATGGTTCTTCCTTAGGGAGGGTGGGTGGGCTAAAAATTTCCCCTTATATTCGCAGGGGAAAAAAATAATGTTGTTGTTTGAGTCTTCAGTCTTTTGACTGGTTTGATGCAGCCCTCCATGCCTCCCTGTCCTGAGCTATTTTATTTATTTATCGTATGGCTTTTAGTGCCGGGAGTGTCCGAGGACATGTTCGGCTCGCCTGAGTCTCTAGCTGCTTCCAGCGGACACCCTAAAGGGCGAGCTACAAGTTCCGTTCAATTTCAAGTAGTTCCAACTTTCGCCACCAGATATCAATGATACCTAGTGGTGAACGTTGGAACTTTGATAGAGCGTTCTGACGAAATCTAACCTAACAACTTTTGCTTTACACAAGTTTAGTCTGTGAAAGGATCTTTTACATGCCATAAATCTATGACATGGGACCGCCGGCTTTACTTCCCCTCCGAAGGAAGACATACTGAAGGATTTTAACGCTCTTAAAAAATCCGACGACTTCGGCTGGGTTTGAACCCGCTATCTTGGGCACAGCAGTTCAGCATGCTACCGACTACGCCACCGAAGCCGCTAATCGTTTCATCTCTACATAGCTCCGACACCCTACATCCGAGTCAATCTGTTTAACATATTCTAACCTTGGTCTACCCCTACAGTTTTTGTCCTCGACCCTTCCTTCCATAACTAAGCTTGCTATTCCTGGGTGTCTTAGTAAGTGTCCTACCAACCTATCTCTTCTCTTCATTAGCGGTCGCCAGAAACATCTCTCCTCTCCCACTCGTCTTAATACCACTTCGTTTGTAACCCTATCTACCCATCTGATCTTCATCATTCTCCTGTAACACCACATTTCAAATGCTTCAATTCTCCTATTTTCTGCTGCACCAATAGTCCAAGTTTCACTTCCATAGAGCGCCACGCTCCAGACAAAGGCTTTCAAAAATGACTTCCTAATACCTAAATCTATATTCGATGTCAGCAGATTCCTTTTTTGTAGAAATGCTTTCTTTGCCTGAGCCAACCTACTTTTAATATCCTCTTTGCTTCGTCCTTCACTGGTTATTCTGCTTCGTAAGTAACAGAAGTCTTCTACTTCCTTCAGCTTTTCACCTGCCAATTTGATCTCCATAGAGGTTTCTGATTTATTTCGGCTGCATTCCAGTATTTTTGTTTTACATTTATTTATTTTCATCATGATTTTTTTCCGTAAGACGGAGTCCATACCATTCAAAAACTCATTCAAATCCTCAGGCTTGTCGGCCAAGATGACGATGTCATCAGCAAATCTCAGAGTTGAAATTATTTCTCCTTGAATCTTCACTCCCACTTTAAATTTTTCTCTAATTTCCTTCATTGCTTGTTCAATGTAAAGATTGAAAAGTATGGGTGATAAGTTGCAGCCTTGCCTTACACCTTTCTGAATACCAGCTTCTCTCTCATGTCCTTCAACTCGAATGACTGCTGTCTGGTTTCTGTACAGATTGTATATCACCCTCCTATCCCTGTACTTTATTCCAATCGATTTCAAAATGTCAAACAATTTAGTCCAATCAACGTTATCAAAAGCCTTTTCTAAGTCTACAAAAGCCATGAACGTTCTCTTATCTTTCCTTATTCTACCTTCCAAAATCAGCCTAAGACTTAGTACAGCTTCCCTTGTTCCTACATTTCTCCTGAATCCAAACTGGTCTTCACCCAACTCCGTTTCTATCTGGCTTTCAATCCTCTTGTAAATTATTCTAGACAGGATCTTTGAAGCATGAGTAATCAAGCTGATTGTACGGTAATCTTCACATCTGTCAGCTCCCACTTTCTTTGGTATAGGGATGATTACATTCTTCTTGAAATCAGGGGGTACCTCACCTGTCTCATAAATCCTACACACCAAGTGAAATAACCTGATCAGACCTTCATCTCCTATGCAGCGTAGCAACTCAATCGGTATATCATCTATGCCTGGTGCTTTGTTCCTGCTTAAGTCTTCCAAAGCTCTATCAAATTCTGATTTCAATATTAAATCTCCTTTCGCATCCTCATCAATTTCCTCCTCCCTTTCCATTACATGATTCTCAATCTCCTTTCCCTTATACAAACTCTCTATGTAAGCTTTCCATCTCTCAACCTTTTCTTCCCTATCTGTTAGAGGCTTTCCATTTGTGTCCTTAATATTACAGCACTTAGTCTTCTTTTCCCCAAAAGTATTCTTAATCCTTCGATAAGCTGTGTCTACTTTTCCTAATTTCAGACAATTTTCTATACCTGCACATTTCTCTTTCAACCATTCTTCTTTCGCTTCCTTGCACTTCTCTTTAACCTGATTTCTCAGACGTCTGTATTCTGCTTTCCCCTTTTCATCTCTTAGATTCTTGTGTTTCCGCCTTTCATCCATCAATTCTAGTATATCCTGAGTGATCCACGGTTTTCTACCTATTCTTTCTTTCCTACCAATGTGATCTTCTGCGGATTTTGTTATTTCATTCTTCAAAAGTGCCCATTCGTCTGCAATTGAAGTTTGTTTAGGGTTTTTCATTAGTCCTTCCTTTATACTCTTCTTGAATCTTTCGTTTACATCCTTCTCTTTCAGTCTGTCTATTGCCCACCTTTTTGGCTTTTGACTTTTCTTCAGTTTCTTCAACTTTAATCTGCATTTCATTACAACCAGATTGTGATCAGAGATTATGTCAGCACCAGGATATGTTTTACAATCCAAAATCTGGTTTCGAAACCTCTGCTTGACCATAATGAAGTCGATTTGGTATCGCCCTGTATCTCCTGGTCTCATCCATGTGTATATTCTTCTATTATGGTTATTGAATAAGGTGTTAGCTATGACCAATTCATGCTCGGTGCAGAATTCTACCAGCCTGCTTCCTCGATCATTCCTTTCACCTAATCCCAAATCTCCTACTATCTTCCCTTCTCTCCCTTTTCCTACCACAGCATTCCAATCTACCATTACTATAACATTTTCATCACCCTTGATATACCTCAGAATTTCGTCTATTTTTTTGTAGACCTTTTCAACATCCTCATCATCAGCTTGACTGGTAGGCATATAGACTTGTACCACTGTGGTGCAGGTAGGTTTAGTGTTGATTTTTGCTACAATAATCCGTTCACTATATTGCTCATAATATTCCACCCGCTGTCCAAGTTTCCTACTCAATATGAGGCCAACCCCTGCTTGGCCATTGTTTGATTTAGTGCTAATGACCCTATAGTCTCTTGACCAAAAGTCCTGTTCTTCCTGCCAGCGCATTTCACTAATCCCAACCAAATCCAACCTCAACCTATCCATTTCCCTTTCTAAGTTTTCTAACCTTCCACTTCCTAGCAGACTTCTAACATTCCACACTCCGATCCGTAGAATGTCAGATTTCCTCTTTGTCACTTCTGTGATGTTAACCCCCTCTCGAGTAGTCCCCACCCGGAGATCCGAACGGGGGACTAGTTTACCTCCGGATTGAAATTTTACAAGGGAGGAGGCCATCACCACATGTAATTATGCATAGAGAGGTGCATATCCTCGGGAATAGCATACGGCTGTAGTTTCCCGTTGCTTTCAGCCGTGCAGCAGGACGCAGTGTAGCCATTATTTGGCTTATATTATCAATATCTTAACCGTCTATAAGACTAGTAAAGAATTGATTTATTCTGAAAGGCTGCTACTCCCTTTCAGAATAAGTAAAGAGCAATTCTACTAACAAAAATACTAACCTTCTACCGTACTAACAATTAAATACCAAAATTCTACTAACAAAAAACTTAAGTTCCACCAACAACAAATACTACCACTAAAACAGTATGTCACCAGGCACACTCACATGCACCCTCACACATCACAGTTTACTGAAACAACGAACTATAACTAATAAACAATGCAACTGCTACCAGACACACTCACACACCACAGTCTAATAGAACAATGACATATATCTAATAGACAAACTAACTACCTACTTACAACTAAAACTAACTACATACTTACTGTAACGAGATGAATTATAATTATTACAGCAAGTGGCTCGAAGAGAAGTTAATCCCTAATCTCCCTAAAAACAGTGTGCTTGTGATAGATAACGCCCCGTATCACAACGTTCAATCTAACAAATGTCCCACAAGCAACTCCAGAAAGACTGTCCTGCAGGAGTGGTTAAGGTGTAATAACATCCCATTTGCTGACAACATGGTGAAAGTTCAGTTACTTGAGTTAGTAAGGCTGAATAAACCACTGCATAAAGAATATGTGATAAGACTCTCTGCTGAAACAACATGGTCACACGGTTCTACGCCTTCCACCGTATCACCCAGAACTTAACCCCATAGAGCTTGCCTGGGCCGAACTATATGGAACTGATGAATTAGCAGCTTATTATAAATAACAACGATCGATTAAATGTAACACTTGAGTGCTTTTATTTGACATAGCCTACATTCTAACAATATTACATGTACTCTAAGCCCACCACAAGCAGATGGTAGAGTTTGTTTTCCACAGAGTGTAGACACACGATCTACACACTGCCTTGCATCCATTGAGATCAGGCTATGCCAGCGCTCTCGGCAACCAGCTTGGAGTATCCGAACCTTGTGGCAAGCGCTCTCCAACACCTCTTCTCGCTGTCATCGGTTCGTATCATTGTAGACCCAGTTGTTCCACAATGTTCTGGAATGGTTCCCTGCCCAAAGGCTTCGTGAATACATCAGCCAACATCTTGTTGGATGGACAAAACAGCACTTCTATGATGTCCTTTTCTCGAAGATCCCGAAGCTGGTGATGACATACATCATTGTGTTTGGTGCGAGCCCCAAACCGATTTGACTCAATTAATTTAATACAACCTTGGTTATCTTCATACATGGTTGTTGGACCAACAATCGGTAAACTCATGTCCATAAGTAATTGTCTGAGCCACAGCAGCTCCCGACTGGCAAATGATGCTGCAATGTATTCCGCCTCCGTAGACGACATGGCAACTGACGTTTGCTTCCGGCTTGACCATGCTACAACTCCTTCGCCAAGAAAGACAACATAACCACTTGTAGATTTCCTGTTGGTCTTGTCACCAGCCCAGTCAGCATCCACATAACATTTGAGCTCTGTGTCTTTAGTTGAAGATAAACGAAGTGTCTTGTGTATTGTAAATGCGAGATACCGCATCACTCGTTTTACAGCATTCCAGTCCTGTTGAGTAGGCTTCTCCACTCGCCGACTAAGTAGACTCACTGCGACTGCGATGTCTGGTCTGGATACTGTGGCTATGTATAGTAGAGACCCTATGGCTTTGCTGTACAGAGTGTTATTTGGTAACTCTGCACTTGCAGTCACTTCACCAGACAAGAAATTGGTTTCCATTGGAGTAGCAGCTGGTTTTGGCTCCGATAAGCCATGATCCTCCAACAATGCTGCGATCTTTGCCTTTTGGTTTAGCAAAAATGTTCCATTTTCCTGTCGTTCCACTTGAATTCCCAGATAGTAACTAACATCACCCAAGTCTCTGATGTCAAAATAATTCTGCAATTCTGTACCAACTTTATCAGTTAATTTTGCAGACTGACCGGCTACCAGCAGATCATCGACATACAACAGAATGTAAGTAATGCTTCCATCTACTTCCTTTCTTGAATAAAGACACTGATCTGCATTTCCTTGTTGAAAGCCTAACTTGGATAATGTCTCTGTAGCTGTCTTGTTCCAAACGTGTGCCGATTGCTTTAAACCATAGAGACTTTTCCGCAATTTCAGAACTTTGCTCTCTTGACCGGGTTCCTCAAAACCCTGTGGCTGTTCCATATATAGCTCCTCTTTTAATTCACCGTTCAATTTTGCCTTAAATACCCACTTACAAGAACGAGTCTTCTTCCCTGGTGGAAGCTCCGTTAATTCCCATACACAATGTTGATTGAGACAGCTTATTTCTTCTTCCGCAGCAGCAGTCCACAACTTTTGCTCACGAGGTGACATTTTGAGCATTTCGTTCCATGAGGCTGGCTCTCTAGTGTGATTCGTCTGCACCTTGTATGTTAGCTTCTTTGCTGGTATACCCTTATTTGGCCGTTCAGAAACTCTTTGTGGAAATCGTGGAGTTTCTGGTTCAGTCTCAAATTCATCTCCTATGCTGCTTACAGTCTCTCCTTTGTTGAAAGTCACCGTGTTGTTACCTCTGGGATTCAGTGTTGAGTTGTCAGCTGATTCCGTCTGTGTCGAAACATGTTCCAATGTCCCTACATGCTGCGGTGTGATTTCATTAACCCCTTCTTTCGGTGCACTGCCTACCGAAGCTGGATGTCTGGCAACACTCTCAATTACCCGCACCGATCTGCTGATCCAAACCTTGGCTGTCTTTGGATCTAGAATCCGATATCCTTTGGTATTTCCATCATAGCCAATCAGGACGCCCTCTATTGCTTTGTTGTCCCATTTCTTTCGCTTTTGATTGGGTACAAGCGAATAGACCTTAGATCCAAACACACGTAAATGACCCAGATCTGGCTTCACACCTGTAAACAATTCAACTGGAGTTTTGTTGATACTCCGGCTCGTTGATCGATTCTGCAAATAAGCTGCGGTCAAAACTGCTTCTCCCCAGAAGCGGTTGTTCAGATCAGCATCCAACAACATGCACTTTGCAGATTCTGTCAATGACCGATTCTTCCTCTCTGCTACACCGTTTTGTTGTGGAGTGTAGGGGACTGTGAGCTGATGTTGGATCCCCTCCTTCCGCAGAAAGTTCTCCAGTTTTTGTGAAACGTATTCCTTGCCATTGTCTGTACGAATGGCAATCGGCTTCCTTCCAAATCTAGTATGCATTGCAGCAATGTAATCTTCTACGACGCCTGCCACCTCATCTTTGGATTTTACCAGCCTCACCACAGTAAAACGGGAGTAATCGTCAATGAGTGATAGAAAATACCTATTTCCACTTGGCGTTGCAGTCTGCATGGGCCCACAAAGATCAGAATGAATGAGTCGCATGGGCTCCTTCTCTCTGGATGTACTCTCAGAAAATTTTGCTTCGGTTAGTTTTCCCTTGATACAGTCTTTCTTGCTGATGGTTCATCCGTGGTAGCTGCTGGAATCGGAGATGGACAATTTTACTGTGAGGTACCAGGCGGGCACCTCCAAGAAGTACTGTTGAAAAATGTGCTGTTTATTCCACAATTGGATGATAGTCTACTTTCGGTGAGGCGCATAACAGAGCAAGGTCACCGAGTGACGTTCGAGAATGACACGTGCAGCATCTACAAAGAAAATCAGGTCATGGCAGAAGCAAGGAACGATGGGAATTTATTCAGACTTCAGACTGTGGTACCAAATTCGTCAGTTCATGTGGCGAGAGAAACTGTATGCCTACACCAGTGGCATCGTCGATTGGGACATCGGGATCTGGTTGCAATCCAGCGTCTGATCAATGAGGAATTGGCTACAGGAATCAAAGTGTCGAAATGTTCGGAGAAGGTGGTATGCGAAGACTGCATCAAGGGAAAACTAACCGAAGCAAAATTTTCTGAGAGTACATCCAGAGAGAAGGAGCCCATGCGACTCATTCATTCTGATCTTTGTGGGCCCATGCAGACTGAGTGCCCTAAATGTGGCATAGTTCTGTGAGTTGCATACCTTAACCTCAACCGATGATCTTGCCGATTCTGAACCTGCTGACCTCTGCTGTTGACTTTTCTTGAATCGATAGCAATCTGCTTTTAAATGGCCAAGTTTATTACAGAAGTAACATGCCCGTGTCTCTTTGCCACCCTTATTTGGTTTCCCACTTGAATTTTTAGTTGTTCCTCTTTGATGAGCGCGACTAACCTTACTTGAGTCTGCGACCGCCGACTGTAGTGCAACCTCTGAATCACAATTTCCAGGCACACCAGCTTCGGCACGCCTTTGGTATTCGTCAAGCATTTTCCCAGTTACATATTCCACCGTTAAATCTGCCTCGTCACGGCCCTCGAGCGCTGTGACAAGCCCTGAATAAGATTCTGGAAGACTCACCAGCAAAACCGCAACAATCTCGTCGTTTTCAAGTGGCCTACCAGATCCACGCAGCAAACCCACTACTTCCATAATTGCGTCGATGTGACTGCTCATTGGTCCACCACGATAATGTATGCCGTACAGTTTACGTCGTAAATATAACCTGCTTCCGAACGTGGATCTCTCGTACTTTCTCGACATAGCCTGTCATGCATCACACGCATCGTTCAAGTGTGCAAAATGAATGAGTTGACTGTCCTCAACACTCAATGTAATGTACGCTAAGGCTTTGTTATTTTTCTTCTGCCACACCGCGTTAATTACTTCAGGCTTTGGTTCACTGACAACTTCCCACAAATCATCACGCACTAATACGGCTCGCAACTTTGTTTTACAAAATATAAAATTTCCACCATTTAACATTGGAATATTCAACTTGACACTTCCTTGAGCCATCTTGTAATTGCACACACTCAAAGCATACGATCGTTAAACAGACTTTTAATCCACTTACGCGCAGTTTGCCGTAGACTGGGCCCATAACCTGATGAATTAGCAGCTTATTATAAATAACAACGATCGATTAAATGTAACACTTGAGTGCTTTTATTTGACATAGCCTACATTCTAACAATATTACATGTACTCTAAGCCCACCACAAGCAGATGGTAGAGTTTGTTTTCCACAGAGTGTAGACACACGATCTACACACTGCCTTGCAATCCATTGAGATCAGGCTATGCCAGCGCTCTCGGCAACCAGCTTGGAGTATCCGAACCTTGTGGCAAGCGCTCTCCAACAGGAACACTTTTTATTTTTCGGTTATAATCAGTAAATGTGGTCTCTAAACTAATGACAGCGTTATTTTTAATTGTATATATGTATAACTGTGCGATACACGTGATCTAATTTGTGTGTTCCACTGGATTTTTGGTGTCAATTGCATATTATCAAGCATCAGATTTTATGGTTGATGTAGACCAGCTGATTCAAATATACACAGGGCAACACTTCAGACATTATTTCGGTACTATTATGCGCAATATAATTTAAATGTCGATCCTGAGTCAACGCCGAGGACATTCAAATAGAGAAATACGGTACATAAACAAATTAATAACACACCGAAGCTATGCTACTTTTATCATTCCGAGACTAGCATCCACGCAAACCAGACGCCACTGCTCCAAGCCCCGACTTATATCGTGAATTGATGTCAAACTGATGATCCGCCAAGCCTACGCCTCGCAATCGCCAAGTTCTTGGATATTCGAGCTATTCCACTACGAGTCATATAGGCCTAATTTGCCTCCTCGTGGTAACACTGAAGAATGAGTGATTCGGCTACCATCCAAATATTCAACACCAAACCCACCTCTTAATCATCCAAATCAAGCAATTCCTGTCCCCCCCCCCCCCCCCGAGTTTTAATACAAGTTAAACTCATCCCTTCGCCATACCAAGCAGCCAATAATTAATTATTTCATTAATTATTCAAGTAACTTTAGTAATAGTAAATGTTAAATGTATAACTAAAAGTTATTTGGGATAAGTTTGCATGTCAAGGATAAATAGCGTGGCTGCACCTGCCCTTCAAAGACAGGCATGGCTGCGCGAATGCATGACCACAGATAGAATGATAGAGAGAGAGAGAAAGCTTGTGTGTGTGTGTGTGTTTGTGCGCGTGTGGGCAGCACCGATTGCCCAACCAAAGCAAATACGGCAAGGCAGGATGGTGGGGTAACCAATGTATATAGCAAACAGCATACTGTAGTTTTTTTAACAACAGTGTTCCCCTCAATGCAGCGGCAGACAGGTGCTACCTTGTAAAACAGTCCCACCCACAGTAGTAGCAGCAGGCCTACATGTTCCTGGAAACAAACAGAAAGAGAACGCACCATTGCCACGGCCAAGCACCTCCGCCAAGGTGACTTCAAGAAAATCCAAATCAGCAAATGTGTGTTTCACAAAACCAAACCCTCAGCATGGACCAAATCATAAACGTGTCTTCCGTGATATGGAAAAAAATAGGAAATCCACGCCTCCATATCAACACAATTCAAAAACTCAAAACTGACATTCAAAAAATGTAAATGGGAAACTGACAAATGTGTAAACAACAAAATGGAAAATTCCCGCTTCCATATCATGAAATCCAAAAACTCCAAACTGACACCTTCAAATCGTGCACATGGAAAACTGACAAATGGCAATGTGTGAAATGTGAAAAAGAAAAAAAAAAGAACAAATGGCTGTCACCATTTAAAAAAACAAAAAACCGTCGTGCTCCATCGCTAAAGTGCGAATCAAACCACATCCACCCATCCGGATCACCCGAGACTGAGTAGACCTGTCCCAGTCCTAATATACTCTTAAAATTGTATGCCAAAGCTCAAATTGAACTCAAGAGCCCCAGAGTGCCAGTCAACCACTACAACCGTCACGTCACAAAGACAACCCCACACCACTCCCAATGAACAATAATAAGAAAAAGAACAATAAATGTTGAATTCTTTTAAAGGATGAACATGGTGACACTGCTTCCGCCGCACAGTCTGCCAGCTACTAGCCAGCAGCTGGGGTCCTAGAAAACGATACAGCTGACACCCTGTAGTGAGACGTGACATGCCCCAAAGCACAGTACTATGGGTTGCCGTTGAGCAAAAACCAATCCTGCACAAGGAAGCAAGGGCTCGAAGCGCCCACCCAACATCACCATTGCCCGAACATGGCTTGACGACACTGCACTACCATGACACTCGGCACACAAACCATAGACAGAGTGTATTGTCCAAGATCACCCTCCCTCCGAACATAGGTGGAGACTGTTGATGGTCAACAATGGCACCAACATAGTAGGACGTGGGCATAGCAACCAAGAAAAAACAGACAACACCCATACAATACTTTTACTCATTTAACATAAGCACCTGCACAATAGTTACACTCAAAACTCACCTCTTCCCTCTCTATTACCATTTAGTCCTTCTTGATTCTCCCGCACACGAAGGGCAGACAACCCCGCAGTTCAGCCCCTCAAAACAACAACAACAACACAACCCCTTGCACAGTCTGTGATGCCGACGACTCTTGAGATGTGGAAGATGGACCAAACATAACTCCCACAGCAGCTTTTGTACCTTGCGATCTACCACGAGGGCTCGTTGTTTGAGTCCCTAAATTTTCGTGGTACCCCGCCTCCACCAATCTGTTTTATCCCGGTGTTGGGGGATGGGATAAACAGGGTAGTGGGGATGTATTAATTTGGGGGTAGTTCCCGAAAGGGTGTGGTTTCCCGTAATCGGGGGAGACTACTAGTGTAAGTGTTGGTGAAAGGATGTGATCTGTTGGGGTGCGCTCCTACAGGGTGCGTCTACCTGTTAAGGGATGAATGTCTAAGACGGAGCTATTAACTTAGCTTACCAATTAGCGTGACCGAGTGAAGACAAGCTCACGTGCAGAGTCGGCACTTGGCTGCTGCCTGTCTGTTATGCTAACACAATGGGTTTCCTGACGATGCAGTTCTCAGCATTCACGGTCAGGGGCAATTAGGAATAAGTGCGGGTGGGGCGTAAGGATGTAAAGATGTGTGAAATGATTACAAGAAGTATGTGTTCACTGACCAAGTATTTATTGGTCAGTGGCGATAATATACTGTCCCTTTAGGTAGTGGACGAGTATGAAACAAAGTGTACAAATACAAATGTGTTCTGGGTGAGGTGTTACAAGTAATTAGGAGATCTGAGCACACTGCTAATTCTCACCTGGTGACGTCGTGATGGAGCTGGAACGGACCTGGAGATGCAGAGCCGCTGGCCACGAATAGACAATTGGGCTCTCCTGGGTCTACCTTTTAAGGTTTCCCCTAGCTGCTTACTTAGCGTTTCATCACTGTAGCTGTTCCAGATAGTGTGTTTGTTTGTAAGTTGTGTAAGCGTGGCTGGCAGCAATACCGCTGTGCCTGCTTGAGTCAAGGAAGTGTGTGAGGCTTATGGCATGCCTGTGAGGGTAGTTTATGGTGAAAGATGAAGGGGTGGGTTAGGTCCTAGGGGTACTGCCCCTGGGCTGTACAATATCCTAAAGTTATTTTGCAAACTTTGGTTATAAAGATGAAAGGTATTGGCTTTTCCTTCTCTTAGGTCCTTAATTGACTCAGGATCCCAGAGATCCTATGTTAAGAAAGACATTGTCAAAAGATTAGGTTACACTCCAGTCAGAACTGAAACAATTATACATGACCTTTTTGGGAGAGTGAAAACAAGTGTTAATGAACATTCATGTTACAATGTAGAAATTGAAAGCCTGGATGGAAAATATCAATGTAATTTTGAAGTATTGGATCAGGTTTTAATATGTAATGGCATCCCTTCGGTCAAGAAACGACCTTGGTTATGAACTTGAGGAAGGGAATATCAGCCTAACAGATATTGGGGATGAGTCTAGGCCTGTGGACTTGCTGATTGGGGTGGATGCAGCGGGCAGACTTCTGACAGGAAATATTAAATTTCTCTCTTCTGGTTTGGTTGCTGTGGAAACAAATTTAGGCTGGACTTTGATGGGGAAAGTTCCACAACAATCTTCTGTTAACTTGGCAGAAGAAGTTACAGCTCTGTTTGTTAATGAGATCAACGATCTCTGGAGACTAGATGCCATTGGAATCTCAGACTCAGCTGTTAAAATGTCCAAAAATGAAAGACAGCTTCAAATTAGAGATGATTTTCTAAGAGGTATTGCTGTAAATGATGGGAGACGTTACGAAGTTTCATTGCTATGGAAAGAAGATAGCTTGGCTCTTCCTAGTAACAGGGAGCTAGCACTCAAAAGGTTAGAATCTACCATTAGAATGCTTCAGTCTCAAAATCTTCTCATTTCATACGATGCAGTTCTAGCTGAGTGGGAAGAACTGGGAATTATTGAAGAAGTACCAGTCAAAGAAGTAGGGAATTATGGACACTATCTACCACATCGAGCTGTTATTAAGGAAAATAGCACTACCAGAGTTCGCCCTGCATTTGACGCGTCAGCAAGAGATAGAAATGCTCCTCTCAATCATTGTTTAGAGTGTGGACCCAATCTGATTGAACAGATTCCTTCCCTGTTACTAAAATTTCGGGAAGGGAGATTTGGGGTGACAGCTGATGTAGAAAAGGCTTTTCTACAAATAAGCGTTCGTCAAGAAGATAAGAGATTTTCTGAGGTTCTTCTGGTGTGATCCAAATGACTGGAAGAATATAAAGATATTTCGGCATCGGAGGGTGGTATTTGGATTAAAATGTAGCCCTTTCCTTTTAGGAGCAGTTCTTGATTACCATTTGGACAAGGCAATGGAAGATTGTCAATATAGTAAAGAACAGATATCAAGACTTAAACAGAGCCTTTATGTGTACAATGTTGTAACCAGTGTTGATACTGAATCAGAACTGAAAGAATTCATTAATGAAGCACGTGATGTAATGCAGGAAGGAAAGTTCTACCTCAGAGGTTGGCAGGCCAACAATGATGCTTTCATTCTTGTAGGACAGACAGCGGTGCTAGGTTTACGATGGGATTTGGAATCTGACACCTTATTGTTAAACTTGGAATGGTTACAGAACCATGAATTGGGAGTGATCACGAAAAGATCCATTCTGTCAGTTGCACAAAAGGTATTTGATCCGATTGGCATAGTTAGTCCAGTACTTCTAGTTCCTAAATTGTTATTGCAAAAGATATGGCTAAGTGGTATATCTTGGGATGAAGAGGTTACTACTGATATTAAGGACCAATTTGTAACTTGGTATTCAAGCCTTTTTCTCCTGAAAGAGATGAGAATTCCACGCTGATTTCATTATTCCAAGAACCACAGGGATGTCAGTCTACATATTCTTGTGATGCTAGTGCACAGGCCTACGCTGCAGTAGTCTTCATACGACTACAAATTGATGGTGAGAGTAAGGTACACCTTCTTGCAGCCAGAGCAAGAGTAGCCCCACTAAAGACAGTCACCATTCCCCGACTGGAACTAATTGCTGCAACAGTGGGAGCTAGATTAGGTAATTCAGTGCTAGAAGGCCTAAACTACCAAGATGTCAAGTTGTATTTCTGGACTGATTCGACAACGGTTTTAGCATGGATTCGAAAGGAAGAAACATGGACTGTGTTTGTCAACAACCGTGTTAAAGAAATCCATCGGTTGACTTTACCAGAAATGTGGAGATATGTTCCTGGCCATTTGAATCCTGCAGATCTTCCTTCAAGATGTCTGGCAGAAACATTGTTAGCACTTCGATGGTGGGAGGGGCCAGAGTTTTTGCGAAAGAACTGGCCAGAGTGGCCTGGTGAAGTTCCACCTGCAGAGGCAGAGCTGATTTTGCAAGAAAAGAGAAAATCAACTCAAACAATGAGTTACTTTGTAGATACTTCATGTGAGTTATGTAGCACCCCAAAACATGTAAATAATGATCAGTGCAGGTACCACGATTTTAATTGGTATTACTTATATGTTTCAAGCTGTGGAAAAATAATTCGGTTGGTTGCTTGGATAAAGAGGTTTATCCAAAATACGCGAAGAGCAAACCTTACAAGAGCTCGTGGAGAATTATCATGTGAGGAGATGTCAGCAGAAAAAAAAATAGTCGCAAGATTGGTACAGGAAGAGTCTTTCCCAGGGGCTCACATCTAGTGGGTTGTGGGTTGGCAACCACGGGGCTCCAGGTGAGTCCGGCATTGCTTCCACTTACTTGAGCCAGGCTCCTCTCTTCTTTCCTGTCGACCTCCCTTGGTCAACTCTTGTTCTCTTCCGACCCCGACGGTATTACGTTATCCGAGGCCTAGGGAGTCTTTCACTTTCCCGCCTTAATTGGCCCTTGTCTCATCTTTCCTGATACCCTCCTTCTGTGAGGGGTCAGCCTGCTTTTCCTTTTACCTCCTGCCTTGTGCTCAAGGCCCTTAAGGAGGCAGGGTGCATGTAGCCCCACCACTTCTGGTGCGCCGTCGATAATGCTACACCTTCAGGGGCTCACGGCTGGTGAGTTGGCGCCCCCGAGGGATTCCTGAGCTGGGTCCGTTTTCCCCTTTTGTCCCTTCCCTTTGGGGCGGACCTTCTCCTCTCTCCCCTCTCCTCTCCTCTCCACTCCTCTTTTCCTTATATTTACTTTTCTCTTTAAGATTCCCGCCCTGTTTTTGTTACTTGGTTCACCGTGTGTCTAAATTCCCTTCTAGCGATTTATTAAGGCATTTTTCATCTACGTTGCATTTTGTAAGTTTTTTCGATCTAAATTACATCTCGCGATTGTTTTCAACTTCAATTGCATTTTGTAAAGATTGACAATCTAAATTGCTTTTTGGTAAGTCTTTCAATGCAGGTAGCCGGGCCTTTTAGTGAGAAATTTGAATTTCAATTACATTTTGTAAGTATTTTCAACCAAAACCGCATTTCGCACGAATTTTGAATCTAAATTGCATTTTGTTTGGTGGGCATATTGCACATATTTTGATTCTTAATTGCATTTTGTGGGTATTTTGAATCTAAATTACATTTTGTCAAGTATTTTCAATCTAAATTGCATTTTGTAAGTATTGTCAATCCACATGAGTCGTTTGAATCTACCGTACATTTTGTAAGCATTTTCAACTTCAATTGCATTTTGTAAGTATTTTGAATTTCAATTGCACTTTGTGAATAATTTGGATTGGAACTGGGATATTTCAATCTGAATTGCATCGTGTATTTTCAATTTCAATTGCATTTTGTAAGTATTTTGAACCTCAATTGCATTTTGTACGTTATTTCGATCTCATTTGCATTTTGTAAGTATTTTGAATTTCAATTGCATTTTGTAGGTATTTCGACGCTACATTGCATTTTGTACGTATTTTGAACCTAGCCTTCATTTTGTGGGTATTTTTCAATCTATTCCTTTTGTGAATCTTTTCGTTCTAAATTCCCTTTTGTAAAAACATTTTGTGGGTTGTTTCAATCTGAGTTCCTTTTTGTAAGTATATTCCGTCTCACTTAATTTTCGTTCTGGTTTCCGTTTCATTATCATTTTCGCTATCACCCAGATCATTAGGGGCCGATAACCTAGATGTTAGGCCCCTTAAAACAACAATTATCATCATCATCATCTTTCTCTTCAGAAAATGACAAAAGTCTCAGTAGCCTACATGTGTTTAGGGATGAGGAGGGACTTCTGAGACTGAAAATTAAAATCATTAATCGTAGTGACAGTGAGTATTTTTGTCTTGCCTTCAAACCATCCTGTGGTGCATCGTTTGATTATGAGTGAGCACAAAAAGAACGCTCATGCTGGTGTTCAAATATTATTAAGCATTTTGAGGGAACAGTATTGGATTTTGAAGGCTAGGAAGACTGTTCGACATATCCTGTCAAAGTGTGTTATTTGTGTTAGATATGTAGGACGTAATTTACAGGCTCGCATTGCCCCTCTACCCAAGTATCGAATCAAAGACTCTGCGGTATTTGAGGTAGTCGGTGTTGATTTGGCAGGGCCATTACATTTAAGAGATGGTGTTAAGGCTTGGATTTGCTTATTCACATGTGCTGTATATAGAGCTATACACCTGGAATTATTGTCATCTTTGTCTTCTGAAAATTTTCTTCAGGGACTTAGACGTTTTGTTGCTCGTCGAGGAAGGCCAGCAATCATTTATTCTGATAATGGATCGAACTTTGTGGACACTTCAAATGATTAGAAATCCGTTGACTGGAATAAGATCGTGCAATACAGCAGCTTGAAGAAAATAGAGTGGAAATTCATTACACCTACAGCCCCCTGGTGGGGTGGATTCTGGGAAAGACTCGTTGGAATAATGAAGCAGATTCTTCGGAAAGTTTTAGGTAAAGCCCTTCTTACCTATGAAGAGATGAACACTGTCCTGTGTGATACAGAGTCACTTATTAATTCTCGACCTCTGACTTACATTTCTGACTCGGACAGTGAACTGCTTCCTTTGTCACCAGCATTATTTTTACATGATATAAATGAAACTGGAGTATCTGATTGTGATGCTGTCGATGAGCACTCGCTCAATAAGAGACTGAAATATCGACAGAAACTAATGACTGACTTGAGAAACAGGTTCAGATCAGAATACCTAGGACTATTGGTTCAAAGACCTGATCCCAAGAAAGCTGAGGCTCAGATAAAAATAGGAGACATTGTCTTGATAGGAAGTGACCATGCCAAACGCATTGATTGGCCATTGGGCCGTGTTATGGAGATCATTCCAGGGAAGGATAATGTGACTCGTCTTGTACGCTTGAAAACAGCTACTACATCACTACTCCGTCCCATTCAGAGAGTTTATACTTTGGAGGTATCATCAAATTGGACTGACAATAGAAAGGTCCAACCAAGATGCATACCTAAATCCCCTATTCCTCTGAGAGAAGGGATGTCAAGAGTAACCACTAAAAGTGGTAGCGCTGTAAATACACCAAAGAGATTAGATTTATGATTACTGTATTTTGAGGTAATTATAGTTATTTTTGTATGGTTGAGTTGTTCTTCCACCAACTCAAGGTGGCATATCTTTTGGGCAAAAATGCTACATTGAGATTGTCATCTATTTCCACTGTTGTAAAATTAACTGTCATGGCATCCAGAAGTGTCAATAAATGGTTGTTTTGAATTGGTATATTTTCCTTAAATATAAAAGAAGAAAGAATCTGCGATACGCCGGTGAGCGTAAAAGTAAAAAGCTGGACCATTTTCATCATATTATTAGCTCGAGTGGTCAACGTGTCGGTCTACTAACCCCAATCTTGCAGGTTCGCTCCTGGCCGTGGTAAGTTTTTTTTTTAAGGCGGCAAAAATTGCGACACCATGTCATACGTTGTTGGCATGTCAAAGAACCCATTTGAAATTAGTAGGCAGTGTTCGTGATGGCAAAATTAATCTCGGGAGTTTCGGCCAACACTAAGTTCCTCATTTCTCTACTAGAAAGCGCTAAAGTGTACAAGGAGCTTACATATCTAACCTCCTTGACTTTCATAGTGCTTCAAGGAACAACAAAATTCGACATGCAAGCTACCCTTTGGGTGTCAAATAACATAGCTTGCATCCGAGGCCATACAATATTATTATCATCATATTATTTGATTATTATTTGACTTTCCTTCTTCATCTTGCCCAGATTCCAGCCACTGGTCGGGTCTGTTTGGAACATAAGCTTCTCCATCTCGTCCTTTCTCTTACATGCAGTTCTTTCAGCCACTTGTCTCTTGGTCTTTCTTCCTTGAATTTCATCCAGTGGCGGCTTGCGGATAATTGTTGTGGGCGTTGCACTATTTTCATTAAGGGGGGGGGGGGTAAATGATTGCTTGATATCACAGAAAACTGTATTCAATTGCGCCGTAAAACGAATGTTCCTCATTCATCACGAATGCTGCAGTTCTGAGAACATCACAATGGAGTATAGGTTAGTCTACATGAAAACCTTCACGAGAACATAACAACGTAACTTATATACGAGGGCGAGTGTCACAAGTAAGCGCAAATTATATAGTCAATGCCAAGGTAAGGTTATAATTGTTTTGGAGTGGAGCTTTGACTCCTGCAGTGCACTGGCTTTGCTCGTGACGTGGGTACACATGTATCAAATACGTCTTGCAATGGCCTTCCCAGTGTGTGCTAGCCAGCGTCTTGGTGAGGTGTACTTTTACCAACAGAAGAGCCCAATGGTACACCAGGGCGAAACGCTGGCAATTTGTTGAGTTATGCCGGAACCTTTATCACATTTTTTGGGTTTAAATATATAATGGCTCAACGGACAATACTTATTTTTCTTCTGGGAAAATTATGCATTGCCAGACATAGTATCACGGATGTCTCCATCCATGCCTCGGCTCCCTTATTGCAATCAGCGGGCAACGACCAGCCGAGTTAACTGATGGGATAAGGCTTAATCTGCCATACCCTTCATTATTGAGATCTGGTCAGTGCTGGGGTTGGCAACAACCAAACGGACGAGCGCTCTTAACCCTCTTACTCTCAAGGTAACGGTATATCGTTACTCATGCCTGGTGCGAAAACTGTCAGGGTAACGATATATCGTTACCTCGTCGGCACCCGCTGAAAACTTGAATAAGTTCTACATTTCCTCGTTAGATCACCCAAGCGTGCTAAACGAAGGTAGCCGGATTTCTATCTTCATTTATTCTTAGAGTTTGCGCAGTGTTTCTTGTTTATTTGGCGCGGAAATATAGTTTGTTTATGTTTCCGAACACGAGGTTAGCTTGAGATTGAGTCGTGATAATAGAGGTCATTTTTAGTGCTGTCTTTATTGGTTAATTGTTAGAATATAGTCAGTTGGTCATTTGTATATGTGTAGAAGTATAATTTGAAGCATTTTCTGTTAGGTTTGGTTCAAATTAGCTGTGACCTAGCACAATAGCCTAGCGTGTAATTATGGCTGCGTCATCTTCTCGGTTAAATGACCGTGATATTATCGAATATTTAGACACCTATGACAGTGATGATGATTTTCTTCCCGAATCTAGTAGTGATGACGATGATAATGACGTGAGAAAGGGTTACATCCAGAGTGCTTGTCTAAACACAGATATGTCATATATGTGAATAATCAACTTGTCTTTGGAATGAAGCTATAAGTTTAGAGCAGAGTAGGACAGATCTGAGTAGGCCTAATAATAGCATTCCAAAAAAAACTGAAAGAGAAGACAAACCACACATTTCTATAATTTTTGGTACACCCTGTAGAATATAGAAATTAATGAAATATTTTTCTCAGAAGGTCTTGTATCTATAGAATGTCCACAGTTAGTGTCGAGGTGATTCCTGTCAATGCAAAAAACCGTTTGCATTTTCTTAACAATATAGTGTACTTTCATCAGAAAATAGCCGTCAACTTCCTTGCATACCATTCAAAACGTGTTTTTTTTTATAAATCTGAAACCAGGGCACAGGAAGAACATGTGTGAACAAGTATGTTGTCTTCAGGTCCGACGAGAGGGGGGGTCAGGCAGGGCTGGTGCCCCGGGGCCCGACCCTTCCAAGGGGGCCCGGCGTCCTAGGAGGATCTGCAAAGCACTTATTTTTCAGGACGCGAATAGATATTTTCCCTTGCGAATCAAGCCCTTTCGTGATACGGTTTAACGTCTCAGTACCGTTAAACATAAAATGAATTGCCCTTCTTTATCTACGACTTAGAAATGACTCCGATTCCTGACGAAGCCGCGGCAGGAATGCAGGATTTGGCTTCCTGACTGCGGTGTTATTCGTAGTCTTACTCAACAGTTAAAAAAAGGCCTGTTTGTCGTTACAGATGTTAATTCATTTAGGGGCTTGCAACATTCAACCCGTGTACTTGGTAGCTAGTAGGTCTAGTATCACTGGCGGACAATGAACCATTGGCGCTCGGTTGGGGATGGTTTGCATCAAATAGTACTGTAGATATGATTCAGTATTTGCTGACGCGTTAGTTTTACGGTTTGTTTCTGAAGGCCTCCACGTTATTGAATGAAGTTGACTGAAAAGCAGTAGTTTTCACAAATATTAATGAAGCGAACAAAATAGAAAACCAAAAAATGTGCGAATTGTGTAGACTGAAGGGGAGGCTAGTGGTTGTTGTATATTAAGTGAGGTGTATTGGCAACATTGTTGTAACTATTTGTCTTGGAGAGTAAAAACTTAGACCCTCTTAAAACCATCAACTGCTGGACGAAAAGCGGGGTATACACTGTGCTGTGCTATGGCCTCTGTGACATGATAAATTGCATGTCGTATTCTTAGTTGCCGACTGGGAATGCGTTGACCGTCGCGACTATTACTGTAATTATTAGGGTTAAGAGTAGGGTAGGTGTACCTGGACTTGAAATAAGATACTGTCCCGGCATTGGTCTGGAGGGAGTGTGAAAAACCACACTCAGGATAGCCGCTGTCTGCGCCCGGATTCGAACCTCAGATCTATAGACTTGATGTAGGCCCCCATCACGGTCATAGGTGAGCTACACCACTGGGTCTTACTTGATGTTGTGAGAGCTTTTACTTCAATATCGGAGAGTCTTTTCTATAGCCACTAAATGTCAATGGTCACCTACTGTAATTTTTACTCCAAAATATTCCAATAATAATCACCCAAATGGCCTATCCTAAAACTCAATAATTTGGACCTAATTTTTGCAAACTTTTCCGGAGGAGGGCCAACGGACCCCACTCTGAGCTTGGTGATATTCCATACCCCAAGATCACCGGTGTTTCCACTCCCCCTTAATCTTGGCTTAAATCCGCCCATGATGGTCACCAGTCATAGATAGGATTGAGGATGTTTAGGAAAATCTGGCTCTAGTTTTGCTTACTGCAAAGCAATATTAAATTATAAGAAATCCACTGACTGCCAATTACAAAATATAGTTCAAATTCACATTTTCTTCTTTTGTGAAAACAAACACTGATCAGCTGCAATCTACTGATAGCACATAATAACTTGAGTTAAGTATGAGCACTGTATACCTGTGGTTAATTATGAAAATATATTTTGCTTTGTTTAATGTACAAAGGTGTGATCGCCGTTCAACCACTTATCAGTGTTTAGGCTTAGACCCAAGGGCGTGACTCTTCAAGGGCAGCAAATTTTAAGAATGTCAACATAAAAACACTATATGTAAAACGTATTTTAAAATACGTCTTGACTTTGTGTAAAAGTCATGTTTTCATTATGAAAAGAGATTACGTCATATGTCACAGAGGCCGTAGTACTGCACCTCTTATAACATGCAGTTCAGTGAGATGAACTTCCTGTTGATTAATTTTTGGTTATTGTGACGTAGGGATAGAATTGAGGAGGAAATGAATGTACGGGATAAAACGATGAATCATAGAAAATAAGCATAGAATAACCCACGGTGGAATTCTAACCCACCTGTTTCCGAGTTCATGGACAACAGCTTTTTTCAATGTGAGTATTTTCCCAAAGATAAATACTGTTAAAGCGATGCGATTACTGGTCCGATAAATGCAACTTTTTCCAAATTTGTGTACGACAAACGAGTATATTGATTTTATGAGTAGGCCTATCACCGAAGTTCTAAAATTATTGATATCAGAGATAATCTGCAGAACTTTAAATCTGAACACTGTGCATGCTTACAGTGTTACCTCATCGAGACAAATTTAGATTTGTCAAACGCCAAAACAGTTTATTGAATTTAATGAAAATTATTACGGTACCTAGTTTTTGATGGCTTTAATCTGATATTAATTTTTGTTAATTGAAAAGAATGCGTTAGTACGCGCTTGTCTGATATAAACATTGAATTTGCAAATAATTTTGGATGCATTCCTTCACTTTCACTGTTGTAAACTTTACATACTAGCATTAACTTATTTATATTGATAGTAATTCACGCTCTGCTTATGATAATAAATATAGCCTGGATTTAGTGGAATATATCCTTGAAATATTATTATTATATATGAATTGCAGCCAATGGTCATTTCAATTGAACGCCCGAGGACTCCCAACAAGTTCAATTTCAAGTAGTTCCAACTTTGGCTACCAGACGCCACTGTCACTGACACGCAGCGGGGAACGTTGGAACTTGATAGAGCGTTCCTAACCAAATAACCTACAAATTTAGGCTACACACTTCCAATTGTAGTGGTAGGTTCTTTTATATGCCATAAATCTATGACATGGGCCCGCCGGCTTTACTTCCCCTCCAAATTCAGGCATACTGAAGGATTTTAACGCTCTTAAAAATCCGACGACTTCGGCTGGGTTTACACCCGCGATTTGGGCATTGCAGTTCAGCAAGCTACAATTATTATTATTATTATTATTATTATTATTATTATTACTATTGCTTGATTGCTGGCTCTTTATGTTCTTGTAATTGATTTCGTGATGAACATTTAGTGCAAATAAAAAATCTGCAAAATCAGTTTGTGCAAATTTGCGAGGATTTTACAGAATTTGGTTTTAGAGGGGGGCCCGGGAGATTCCAGCCCCAGGGCCCGTCGTCGCTCTCCACGGCCCTGGTTGTCTTTATAATATCATTGCCTATGTGACCCAAAGTAGGACAAACTTAATTATTATGAATTTTAAAATCACATTTTGCTGCATAAAAAATATTTTAATTTTTTAAAATAATTTTTGTTCTACCTCATAAGTAAGATACGACCTTGAACTATTTTTCTCCCATATACTTGGCATTTCAGTTATATCTGTGGGTTGTTGTTTTTTTTTTCGTTGTGATACTTGCGAATGTGTAGGTGTTATAACGTTTTAGAAAACATTGGGTAATTTCATCAGAAAACAGCTGACGGACTTCAAGCATACCTCCCGAAATGGCCTGAGAGCAAGAGGGTTAAGACAGTTGGCGTGCTTTGCTTTCTCAGACAGTTCACAGTAACATCTATAAGATTTCCTGAATTATTGAAAAGCAAAATTTTGAATTCGTATACATTACAAAAGGAAACGTACAGATTTTATTACTACAAATGTTATTACCATATTAATTGTTTTTCTGAATTAATCTGTCGTGCAACACTGCAAACTTATTACCTTACCGATTGCTTCTGATTGGGATTACAGCACAGACCCTGCTATATAACGGGAGTGGGTCAAGATTCCGGGAAATACTCCCCAGTGAAAGAGTTTTAATGTTAAATGCCCAATTTTATTCAGAATAGAGGGGGGGGGGGGGGAGAAGGACCTACCACTGTGGGTATAAAGATTGAATGATATTCAGTCCTAAACTGGAATAGAAAGAACTGGTTCTCACTGTTTTCCTCAGCTCCAACAGTGATCGCGGTCTCGAGTATCTCAGCCGCTCCATGCCTCTTGGTAGACCGAGCGTCCCAATCTCCCGATCGGCAGGCATCAATCTCTTCGATGGTGTGGCTTCCACTTTCATTGACCTCTTATGACCTGAGCCAGCAGCTTTTAGGTAGATTTCATTAGAAAGCTAACTATTGCAATGGGTACCATGTTTCGACTTCCGGAAAATTTAGACATATCTTCGCGTTTCACATCCCCTAGACCCCAAAACCACCATCAGTTCAAAAGTTTATATATAATTTATGTATATATCACTTTCTTGTGGACACGATGACTACCGCAATTTTGCACGACTCACTTTGAACTTCTTACATAATATGTATCCCTATGAAATCTCGGTCGAGTTCGTTAATGGGTACAATCGGTCGAAGGGGGTGAAAATGGGGGGCTTTTACCAAAAAACTGAAATATCGCTATAACTCTCTTAATTTGTGAAATATTGAATCCATTCTAAATTCATACCATGTGTTGGATAAGGCCCAAAAATTTGTTTGAAAAGTTTTTTGATAGCGCCAACAATTGCCCAAAGGGGTGGGAAAAAGTGGGTTTTGCGGAAAACATTAATCATATCTCTCTTAATAGGCACAATATCAAAATCGTACAAAATGGACAATATTCCCCAAATAATTACCTAAAACTTTGAAAGAATTTTTGATATGACCCACCATTACGCCAAGGGATGAGCAAAATGATTTCGGAATTAGAAGGAAATGCCAAGAGCCATCAGAGGTTGCCATGAAACAGTACTAAAATGATGAGGGATGAGCTATCAGAGGTTGCCATGTTATCGCCATTGCACGAGATCACATTCAGATTTCCATCTGACTCTGTGCGAAGGGGCTTCGGTGACGTAACTGGTAGCATGCTGAACTTATGCCCAAGTTCGCGGGTTCAAGGCCGGCCAATGTCGTCGGATTTTCTAAGAGCGCTAAAAATCCCTCGGTGTGCCTTCCTTTGGAGGGGAAGTTCCAAGGTTCGTTGCGAGTAGCTGGTTACGGTGGCATCTAGTAGCCAAGTTCTCAGCTAGGTGTCGTTGACGGTAGTATTTGGTAGAAAAATTAGGAACTACTGTTTGAAATTGACCGTCTGCAGTCCTCACCTGAATTACCGACTAATACAGCCATCACAATTAACACCGTTTATCAGACAGATTCTACACACACCAAAAGTACACGGGGTCACATGACCACGTTGTCGCAGCCCCTAAACTGGGGAACCAACCAAGACTTATTATTATCCTGTAGAGAAAGGAAACACTTACAACCCACATGACCATGCTGTCGCAGCCCCTAAACTGGGCAACCAACCAAGACTTCTTATTATCCTGTAGAGAAAGGAAACCCTTACAACCCTCATGACCACGTTGTGGCAGCCCCTAAACTGAGGAACCAACCAAGACTTATTAAAGTCCTGTAGAGAAAGGAAAACCTTACAACCCTCATCACCACGTTGTCGCAGCCCCTAAACTGAGAAACCAACCAAACAAGACTTAAAACCTTACAACCTTCATGACCACGTTGTCGCAGCCCCTAAACTGAGAAACCAACCAAACAAGATTTATTAAAGTCCTGTAGAGAAAGGGAAACCTTACAACTCTCATGACCACGTTGCCGCAGCCCCTAAACTGGGGAACCAACCAAGACTTATTATTATCCTGTAGAGAAAGGAAACCCTTACAACCCTCATAACCACGTTGCCGCAGCCCATAAACTGAGGAACCAACCAACCGAGACTCATTATTGTCCTGTAGAGAAGGGAAACCCTCACAACCCCCATGACCAGGTTGTCGCAGCCCCTAAACTGAGGAACCAACCACCCAAGACTCATTATTGCCCTGTAGATAAAGGAAACCCTTACAACCCTTATGACCACGTAGTCGCAGCCCCTAAACTGAGGAACCAACCACCCAAGACTCATTATTGTCCTGTAGAGAAAGGAAACCCTTACTACCCCCATGACCACGTTGTCGCAGCCCCTAAACTGGGGAACCAACCAAGACTCATTATTGTCCAGTAGAGAAAGGAAACCCTTACAACCCTTATGACCACGTTGTCGCAGCCCCTAAACTGAGGAACCAACCACCCAAGACTCATTATTGTCCTGTAGAGAAAGGAAACCCTTACTACCCCCATGACCACGTTGTCGCAGCCCCTAAACTGGGGAACCAACCAAGACTCATTATTGTCCAGTAGAGAGAGGAAACCCTTACAACCCTCATGACCACGTTGTCGCAGCCCCTAAAATGAGGAACCAACCACCCAAGACTCATTATTGTCCTGTAGAGAAAGGAAACCCTTACAACCCTTATGACCACGTTGTCGCAGCCCCTAAACTGAGGAACCAACCACCCAAGACTCATTATTGTCCTGTAGAGAAAGGAACCCCTTACAACCCTTATGACCACGTTGTCGCAGCCCCTAAATTGAGGAATCAACCACCCAAGACTCATTATTGTCCTGTAGAGAAATGAAACCCTTACAACCCCCATGACCACGTTGTCGCAGCCCCTAAACTGGGGAACCAACCACCCAAGACTCATTTTTGTCCTGTAGAGAAAGGAAAACCTTACAACCCTCATGACCACGTTGCCGCAGCCACTAAACTGGGGAACCAACCAAGACTTATTATTATCCTGTAGAGAAAGGAAACCCTTACTACCCTCATGAGCACGTTGTCGCAGCCCCTAAACTGAGGAACCAACCACCCAAGACTCATTATTGTCCTGTAGATAAAGGAAACCCTTACAACCCTTATGAGCACGTTGTCGCAGCCCCTAAACTGGGGAACCAACCACCCAAGACTCATTATTGTCCTGTAGATAAAGGAAACCCTTACAACCCTTATGAGCACGTTGTCGCAGCCCCTAAACTGAGGAAAAAACCAACCAAGGCTTATTATTGTCCTGTAGAGAAAGGAAACACTTACAACCCTTATGACCACGTTGTCGCAGCCCCTAAACGGGGGAACCAACCACCCAAGACTCATTATTGTCCTGTAGATAAAGGAAACCCTTACAACACTCATGAGCACGTTGTCGCAGCCCCTAAACTGGGGAACCAACCACCCAAGGCTTATTATTGTCCTGTAGAGAAAGGAAACCCTTACAACCCTCATGAACGCGTTGCCGCAGCCCCTAAACTGGGGAACCAACCACCCGAGACTCATTATTGTCCTGTAGATAAAGGAAACCCTTACAACCTTCATGACCACGTTGTCGCAGCCCCTAAACTGAGGAACCAACCAAACAAGACTTATTATAGTCCTGTAGACAAAGGAAACCCTCTCAACCCCCATGAACACGTTGCCGAAGCCCCTAACCTGAGGAACCAACCACCCAAGACTCATTATTGTCCTGTAGAGAAAGGAAACCCTTACAACCCTTATGACCACGTTGCCGCAGCCCCTAAACTGAGGAACCAACCACCCAAGACTCATTATTGTCCTGTAGAAAAAGGAAACCCTCTCAACCCCCATGAACACGTTGCCGAAGCCCCTAACCTGAGGAACCAACCAACCAAGACTTATTATTATCCTGTAGAGAAAGGAAACCCTTACAACCCTCATGAGCACGTTGCCGCAACCCCTAAACTGGCGAACAAACCACCCAAGAGTCATTATTGTCCTGTAGAAAAAGGAAACCCTTACAACCCTCATGAGCACGTTGCCGCAGCCCCTAAACTGAGGAACCAACCACCCAAGACTCATTATTGTCCTGTAGAGAAAGGAAACCCTTACTACCCCCATGACCACGTTGTCGCCGCCCCTAAACTGAGGAACCAACCACCCAAGACTTATTATAGTCCTGTAGACAAAGGAAACCCTCTCAACCCCCATGAACACGTTGCCGAAGCCCCTAACCTGAGGAACCAACCAACCAAGACTTATTATTATCCTGTAGAGAAAGGAAACCCTTACAACCCTCATGAGCACGTTGCCGCAACCCCTAAACTGGCGAACAAACCACCCAAGAGTCATTATTGTCCTGTAGAAAAAGGAAACCCTTACAACCCTCATGAGCACGTTGCCGCAGCCCCTAAACTGAGGAACCAACCACCCAAGACTCATTATTGTCCTGTAGAGAAAGGAAACCCTTACTACCCCCATGACCACGTTGTCGCCGCCCCTAAACTGGGGAACCAACCAAGACTCATTATTGTCCTGTAGAGAGAGGAAACCCTTACAACCCTCATGACCACGTTGTCGCAGCCCCTAAACTGAGGAACCAACCACCCAAGACTCATTATTGTCCTGTAGAGAAAGGAATCCCTTACAACCCTTATGACCACGTTGTCGCAGCCCCTAAACTGAGGAACCAACCACCCAAGACTCATTATTGTCCTGTAGAGAAATGAAACCCTTACAACCCCCATGACCACGTTGTCGCAGCCCCTAAACTGGGGAACCAACCACCCAAGACTCATTTTTGTCCTGTAGAGAAAGGAAAACCTTACAATCCTCATGACCACGTTGCCGCAGCCCCTAAACTGGGGAACCAACCAAGACTTATTATTATCCTGTAGAGAAAGGAAACCCTTTCTACCCTCATGAGCACGTTGTCGCAGCCCCTAAACTGAGGAACCAACCACCCAAGACTCATTATTATCCTGTAGATAAAGGAAACCCTTACAACCCTTATGAGCACGTTGTCGCAGCCCCTAAACTGGGGAACCAACCACCCAAGATTCATTATTGTCCTGTAGATAAAGGAAACCCTTACAACCCTTATGAGCACGTTGTCGCAGCCCCTAAACTGAGGAACCAACCAACCAAGGCTTATTATTGTCCTGTAGAGAAAGGAAACCCTTACAACCCTTATGACCACGTTGTCGCAGCCCCAAAACTGGGGAACCAACCACCCAAGACCCATTATTGTCCAGTAGATAAAGGAAACCCTTACAACCCTCATGAGCACGTTGTCGCAGCCCCTAAACTGGGGAACCAACCACCCAAGGCTTATTATTGTCCTGTAGAGAAAGGAAAACTCTTACAACCCTTATGACCACGTTGTCGCAGCCCCTAAACTGAGGAACCAACCACCCAAGACTCATTATTGTCCTGTAGAGAAAGGAAATACTTACTACCTCCATGACCACGTTGTCGCAGCCCCTAAACTGGGGAACCAACCAAGACTCATTATTGTCCAGTAGAGAAAGGAAACCCTTACAACCCTTATGACCACGTTGTCGCAGCCCCTAAACTGAGGAACCAACCACCCAAGACTCATTATTGTCCTGTAGAGAAAGGAAACCCTTACTACCCCCATGACCACGTTGTCGCAGCCCCTAAACTGGGGAACCAACCAAGACTCATTATTGTCCAGTAGAGAGAGGAAACCCTTACAACACTCATGACCACGTTGTCGCAGCCCCTAAACTGAGGAACCAACCACCCAAGACTCATTATTGTCCTGTAGAGAAAGGAAACCCTTACAACCCTTATGACCACGTTGTCGCAGCCCCTAAACTGAGGAACCAACCACCCAAGACTCATTATTGTCCTGTAGAGAAAGGAACCCCTTACAACCCTTATGACCACGTTGTCGCAGCCCCTAAACTGAGGAATCAACCACCCAAGACTCATTATTGTCCTGTAGAGAAATGAAATTCTTACAACCCCAATGACCACGTTGTCGCAGCCCCTAAACTGGGGAACCAACCACCCAAGACTCATTTTTGTCCTGTAGAGAAAGGAAAACCTTACAACCCTCATGACCACGTTGCCGCAGCCACTAAACTGGGGAACCAACCAAGACTTATTATTATCCTGTAGAGAAAGTAAACCCTTACTACCCTCATGAGCACGTTGTCGCAGCCCCTAAACTGAGGAACCAACCACCCAAGACTCATTTTTGTCCTGTAGAGAAAGGAAAACCTTACAACCCTCATGACCACGTTGCCGCAGCCACTAAACTGGGGAACCAACCAAGACTTATTATTATCCTGTAGAGAAAGGAAACCCTTACAACCCTCAGGAGCACGTTGCCGCAGCCCCTAAACTGGCGAACAAACCACCCAAGAGTCATTATTGTCCTGTAGAAAAAGGAAACCCTTACAACCCTCATGAGCACGTTGCCGCAGCCCCTAAACTGAGGAACCAACCACCCAAGACTCATTATTGTCCTGTAGAGAAAGGAAACCCTTACTACCCCCATGACCACGTTGTCGCCGCCCCTAAACTGGGGAACCAACCAAGACTCATTATTGTCCTGTAGAGAGAGGAAACCCTTACAACCCTCATGACCACGTTGTCGCAGCCCCTAAACTGAGGAACCAACCACCCAAGACTCATTATTGTCCTGTAGAGAAAGGAATCCCTTACAACCCTTATGACCACGTTGTCGCAGCCCCTAAACTGAGGAACCAACCACCCAAGACTCATTATTGTCCTGTAGAGAAATGAAACCCTCACAACCCCCATGACCACGTTGTCGCAGCCCCTAAACTGGGGAACCAACCACCCAAGACTCATTTTTGTCCTGTAGAGAAAGGAAAACCTTACAATCCTCATGACCACGTTGCCGCAGCCCCTAAACTGGGGAACCAACCAAGACTTATTATTATCCTGTAGAGAAAGGAAACCCTTTCTACCCTCATGAGCATGTTGTCGCAGCCCCTAAACTGAGGAACCAACCACCCAAGACTCATTATTATCCTGTAGATAAAGGAAACCCTTACAACCCTTATGAGCAAGTTGTCGCAGCCCCTAAACTGGGGAACCAACCACCCAAGATTCATTATTGTCCTATAGATAAAGGAAACCCTTACAACCCTTATGAGCACGTTGTCGCAGCCCCTAAACTGAGGAACTAACCAACCAAGGCTTATTATTGTCCTGTAGAGAAAGGAAGCCCTTACAACCCTTATGACCACGTTGTCGCAGCCCCAAAACTGGGGAACCAACCACCCAAGACCCATTATTGTCCAGTAGATAAAGGAAACCCTTACAACCCTCATGAGCACGTTGTCGCAGCCCCTAAACTGGGGAACCAACCACCCAAGGCTTATTATTGTCCTGTAGAGAAAGGAAAACTCTTACAACCCTTATGACCACGTTGTCGCAGCCCCTAAACTGAGGAACCAACCACCCAAGACTCATTATTGTCCTGTAGAGAAAGGAAACACTTACTACCTCCATGACCACGTTGTCGCAGCCCCTAAACTGGGGAACCAACCAAGACTCATTATTGTCCAGTAGAGAAAGGAAACCCTTACAACCCTTATGACCACGTTGTCGCAGCCCCTAAACTGAGGAACCAACCACCCAAGACTCATTATTGTCCTGTAGAGAAAGGAAACCCTTACTACCCCCATGACCACGTTGTCGCAGCCCCTAAACTGGGGAACCAACCAAGACTCATTATTGTCCAGTAGAGAGAGGAAACCCTTACAACACTCATGACCACGTTGTCGCAGCCCCTAAACTGAGGAACCAACCACCCAAGTCTCATTATTGTCCTGTAGAGAAAGGAAACCCTTACAACCCTTATGACCACGTTGTCGCAGCCCCTAAACTGAGGAACCAACCACCCAAGACTCATTATTGTCCTGTAGAGAAAGGAACCCCTTACAACCCTTATGACCACGTTGTCGCAGCCCCTAAACTGAGGAATCAACCACCCAAGACTCATTATTGTCCTGTAGAGAAATGAAATTCTTACAACCCCAATGACCACGTTGTCGCAGCCCCTAAACTGGGGAACCAACCACCCAAGACTCATTTTTGTCCTGTAGAGAAAGGAAAACCTTACAACCCTCATGACCACGTTGCCGCAGCCACTAAACTGGGGAACCAACCAAGACTTATTATTATCCTGTAGAGAAAGGAAACCCTTACTACCCTCATGAGCACGTTGTCGCAGCCCCTAAACTGAGGAACCAACCACCCAAGACTCATTATTGTCCTGTAGATAAAGGAAACACTTACAACCCTTATGAGCACGTTGTCGCAGCCCCTAAACTGGGGAACCAACCACCCAAGACTCATTATTGTCCTGTAGATAAAGGAAACCCTTACAACCCTTATGAGCACGTTGTCGCAGCCCCTAAACTGAGGAAAAAACCAACCAAGGCTTATTATTGTCCTGTAGAGAAAGGAAACACTTACAACCCTTATGACCACGTTGTCGCAGCCCCTAAACGGGGGAACCAACCACCCAAGACTCATTATTGTCCTGTAGATAAAGGAAACCCTTACAACACTCATGAGCACGTTGTCGCAGCCCCTAAACTGGGGAACCAACCACCCAAGGCTTATTATTGTCCTGTAGAGAAAGGAAACCCTTACAACCCTCATGAACGCGTTGCCGCAGCCCCTAAACTGGGGAACCAACCACCCGAGACTCATTATTGTCCTGTAGATAAAGGAAACCCTTACAACCTTCATGACCACGTTGTCGCAGCCCCTAAACTGAGGAACCAACCAAACAAGACTTATTATAGTCCTGTAGACAAAGGAAACCCTCTCAACCCCCATGAACACGTTGCCGAAGCCCCTAACCTGAGGAACCAACCACCCAAGACTCATTATTGTCCTGTAGAGAAAGGAAACCCTTACAACCCTTATGACCACGTTGCCGCAGCCCCTAAACTGAGGAACCAATCACCCAAGACTCATTATTGTCCTGTAGAAAAAGGAAACCCTTACAACCCTCATGAGCACGTTGCCGCAGCCCCTAAACTGGCGAACAAACCACCCAAGAGTCATTATTGTCCTGTAGAAAAAGGAAACCCTTACAACCCTCATGAGCACGTTGCAGCAGCCCCTAAACTGAGGAACCAACCACCCAAGACTCATTATTGTCCTGTAGAGAAAGGAAACCCTTACTACCCCCATGACCACGTTGTCGCCGCCCCTAAACTGGGGAACCAACCAAGACTCATTATTGTCCTGTAGAGAGAGGAAACCCTTACAACCCTCATGACCACGTTGTCGCAGCCCCTAAACTGAGGAACCAACCACCCAAGACTCATTATTGTCCTGTAGAGGAAGGAATCCCTTACAACCCTTATGACCACGTTGTCGCAGCCCCTAAACTGAGGACCAACCACCCAAGACTCATTATTGTCCTGTAGAGAAAGGAACCCCTTACAACCCTTATGACCACGTTGTCGCAGCCCCTAAACTGAGGAACCAACCACCCAAGACTCATTATTGTCCTGTAGAGAAATGAAACCCTTACAACCCCCATGACCACGTTGTCGCAGCCCCTAAACTGGGGAACTAACCACCCAAGACTCATTTTTGTCCTGTAGAGAAAGGAAAACCTTACAATCCTCATGACCACGTTGCCGCAGCCCCTAAACTGGGGAACCAACCAAGACTTATTATTATCCTGTAGAGAAAGGAAACCCTTTCTACCCTCATGAGCACGTTGTCGCAGCCCCTAAACTGAGGAACCAACCACCCAAGACTCATTATTGTCCTGTAGATAAAGGAAACCCTTACAACCCTTATGAGCACGTTGTCGCAGCCCCTAAACTGGGGAACCTACCACCCAAGACTCATTATTGTCCTGTAGATAAAGGAAACCCTTACAACCCTTATGAGCACGTTGTCGCAGCCCCTAAACTGAGGAACCAACCAACCAAGGCTTATTATTGTCCTGTAGAGAAAGGAAACCCTTACAACCCTTATGACCACGTTGTCGCAGCCCCTAAACTGAGGAACCAACCACCCAAGACTCATTATTGTCCTGTAGATAAAGGAAACCCTTACAACCCTTATGAGCACGTTGTCGCAGCCCCTAAACTGAGGAACCAACCAACCAAGGCTTATTATTGTCCTGTAGAGAAAGGAAACCCTTACAACCCTTATGACCACGTTGTCGCAGCCCCAAAACTGGGGAACCAACCACCCAAGACCCATTATTGTCCAGTAGATAAAGGAAACCCTTACAACCCTCATGAGCACGTTGTCGCAGCCCCTAAACTGGGGAACCAACCACCCAAGGCTTATTATTGTCCTGTAGAGAAAGGAAACCCTTACAACCCTTATGACCACGTTGTCGCAGCCCCTAAACTGAGGAACCAACCACCCAAGACTCATTATTGTCCTGTAGAGAAAGGAAACACTTACTACCTCCATGACCACGTTGTCGCAGCCCCTAAACTGGGGAACCAACCAAGACTCATTATTGTCCTGTAGAGAGAGGAAACCCTTACAACCCTCATTACCACGTTGTCGCAACCCCTAAACTGAGGAACCAACCACCCAAGACTCATTATTGTCCTGTAGAGAAAGGAAACCCTTACAACCCTTATGACCACGTTGTCGCAGTCCCTAAACTGAGGAACCAACCACCCAAGACTCATTATTGTCCTGTAGAGAAATGAATCCCTTACAACCCCCATGACCACGTTGTCGCAGCCCCTAAACTGGGGAACCAACCACCCAAGACTCATTTTTGTCCTGTAGAGAAAGGAAAATCTTACAACTCTCATGACCACGTTGCCGCAGCCGCTAAACTGGGGAACCAACCAAGACTTATTATTATCCTGTAGAGAAAGGAAACCCTTACTACCCTCATGAGCACGTTGTCACAGCCCCTAAACTGAGGAACCAACCACCCAAGACTCATTATTGTCCTGTAGATAAAGGAAACCCTTACAACCCTTATGAGCACGTTGTCGCAGCTCCTAAACTGGGGAACCAACCACCCAAGACTCATTATTGTCCTGTAGAGAAAGGAACCCCTTACAACCCTTATGACCACGTTGTCGCAGCCCCTAAACTGAGGAATCAACCACCCAAGACTCATTATTGTCCTGTAGAGAAATGAAACCCTTACAACCCCCATGACCACGTTGTCGCAGCCCCTAAACTGGGGAACCAACCACCCAAGACTCATTTTTGTCCTTTAGAGAAAGGAAAACCTTACAACCCTCATGACCACGTTGCCGCAGCCACTAAACTGGGGAACCAACCAAGACTTATTATTATCCTGTAGAGAAAGGAAACCCTTACTACCCTCATGAGCACGTTGTCGCAGCCCCTAAACTGAGGAACCAACCACCCAAGACTCATTATTGTCCTGTAGATAAAGGAAACCCTTACAAACCTTATGAGCACGTTGTCGTAGCCCCTAAACTGGGGAACCAACCACCCAAGACTCATTATTGTCCGGTAGATAAAGGAAACCCTTACAACCCTTATGAGCACGTTGTCGCAGCCCCTAAACCGAGGAAAAAACCAACCATGGCTTATTATTGTCCTGTAGGGAAAGGAAACACTTACAACCTTTATGACCACGTTGTCGCAGCCCCTAAACGGGGGAACCAACCACCCAAGACTCATTATTGTCCAGTAGATAAAGGAAACCCTTACAACCCTCATGAGCACGTTGTCGCAGCCCCTAAACTGGGGAACCAACCACCCAAGGCTTATTATTGTCCTGTAGAGAAATGAAACCCTTACAACCCTCATGAACGCATTGCCGCAGCCCCTAAACTGGGGAACCAACCACCCGAGACTCATTATTGTCCTGTAGATAAAGGAAACCCTTACAACCCTCATGACCACGTTGTCGCAGCCCCTAAACTGAGGAACCAACCAAACAAGACTTATTATAGTCCTGTAGACAAAGGAAACCCTCTCAACCCCCATGAACACGTTGCCGAAGCCCCTAACCTGAGGAACCAACCACCCAAGACTCATTATTGTCCTGTAGAGAAAGGAAACCCTTACAACCCTTATGACCACGTTGCCGCAGCGCCTAAACTGAGGAACCAACCACCCAAGACTCATTATTGTCCTGTAGAAAAAGGAAACCCTTACAACCCTCATGAGCCCGCTGCCGCAGCCCCTAAACTGGCGAACAAACCACCCAAGAGTCATTATTGTCCTGTAGAAAAAGGAAACCCTTACAACCCTAATGAGCACGTTGCCGCAGCCCCTAAACTGAGGAACCAACCACCCAAGACTCATTATTGTCCTGTAGAGAAAGGAAACCCTTACTACCCCCATGACCACTTTGTCGCCGCCCCTAAACTGGGGAACCAACCAAGACTCATTATTGTCCTGTAGAGAGAGGAAACCCTTACAACCCTCATGACCACGTTGTCGCAGCCCCTAAACTGAGGAACCAACCACCCAAGACTCATTATTGTCCTGTAGAGAAAGGAATCCCTTACAACCCTTATGACCACGTTGTCGCAGCCCCTAAACTGAGGACCAACCACCCAAGACTCATTATTTTCCTGTAGAGAAAGGAACCCCTTACAACCCTTATGACCACGTTGTCGCAGCCCCTAAACTGAGGAACCAACCACCCAAGACTCATTATTGTCCTGTAGAGAAATGAAACCCTTACAACCCCCATGACCACGTTGTCGCAGCCCCTAAACTGGGGAACCAACCACCCAAGACTCATTTTTGTCCTGTAGAGAAAGGAAAACCTTACAAGCCTCATGACCACGTTGCCGCAGCCCCTAAACTGGGGAACCAACCAAGACTTATTATTATCCTATAGAGAAAGGAAACCCTTACTACCCTCATGAGCACGTTGTCGCAGCCCCTAAACTGAGGAACCAACCACCCAAGACTCATTATTGTCCTGTAGATAAAGGAAACCCTTACAACCCTTATGAGCACGTTGTCGCAGCCCCTAAACTGGGGAACCAACCACCCAAGACTCATTATTGTCCTGTAGATAAAGGAAACCCTTACAACCCTTATGAGCACGTTGTCGCAGCCCCTAAACTGAGGAACCAACCAACCAAGGCTTATTATTGTCCTGTAGAGAAAGGAAACCCTTACAACCCTTATGACCACGTTGTCGCAGCCCCTAAACTGGGGAACCAACCACCCAAGACTCATTATTGTCCAGTAGATAAAGGAAACCCTTACAACCCTCATGAGCACGTTGTCGCAGCCCCTAAACTGGGGAACCAACCACCCAAGGCTTATTATTGTCCTGTAGAGAAAGGAAACCCTTACAACCCTTATGACCACGTTGTCGCAGCCCCTAAACTGAGGAACCAACCACCCAAGACTCATTATTGTCCTGTAGAGAAAGGAAACACTTACTACCTCCATGACCACGTTGTCGCAGCCCCTAAACTGGGGAACCAACCAAGACTCATTATTGTCCTGTAGAGAGAGGAAACCCTTACAACCCTCATTACCACGTTGTCGCAACCCCTAAACTGAGGAACCAACCACCCAAGACTCATTATTGTCCTGTAGAGAAAGGAAACCCTTACAACCCTTATGACCACGTTGTCGCAGTCCCTAAACTGAGGAACCAACCACCCAAGACTCATTATTGTCCTGTAGAGAAATGAAACCCTTACAACCCCCATGACCACGTTATCGCAGCCCCTAAACTGGGGAACCAACCACCCAAGACTCATTTTTGTCCTGTAGAGAAAGGAAAATCTTACAACTCTCATGACCACGTTGCCGCAGCCGCTAAACTGGGGAACCAACCAAGACTTATTATTATCCTGTAGAGAAAGGAAACCCTTACTACCCTCATGAGCACGTTGTCGCAGCCCCTAAACTGAGGAACCAACCACCCAAGACTCATTATTGTCCTGTAGATAAAGGAAACCTTACAACCCTTATGAGCACGTTGTCGCAGCCCCTAAACTGGGGAAACAACCACCCAAGACTCATTATTGTCCTGTAGATAAAGGAAACCCTTACAACTCTTATGAGCACGTTGTCGCAGCCCCTAAACTGAGGAACCAACCAACCAAGGCTTATTATTGTCCTGTAGAGAAAGGAAACCCTTACAACCCTTATGCCACGTTGTCGCAGCCCCTAAACTGGGGAACCAACCACCCAAGACTCATTATTGTCCTGTAGATAAAGGAAACCCTTTCAACCCTCATGAACACGTTGCCGCAGCCCCTAAACTGGGGAACCAACCACCCGAGACTCATTATTGTCCTGTAGATTAAGGAAACCCTTTCAACCCTCATGACCACGTTGTCGCAGCCCCTAAACTGAGGAACCAACCAACCAAGACTTATTATAGTCCTGTAGACAAAGGAAACCCTCTCAACCCCCATGAACACGATGCCGCAGCCCCTAACCTGAGGAACCAACCAAGACTTATTATAGTCCTGTAGGGAAAGGAAACCCTCTGAAACCCCATGACCACGTTGCCGCAGCCCCTAAACTGAGGAACCAACCACCCAAGACTCATGATTCTCCTGTAGAAAAAGGAAACCCTTACATCCCACATGAGCACGTTGCCGCAGCCCCTAAATTGAGGAACCAACTACCCAAGACTCATTATTGTCCTGTAGAGAAAGGAAAACCATACATCCCTCATGACCACGTTACCGCAGCCCCTAAACTGGGGAACCAACCAAGACTCATTATTGTCCTGTAGAGAAAGGAAACCCTTACAACCCTTATGACCACGTTGTTGCAGTCCCTAAACTGAGGAACCAACCACCCAAGACTCATTATTGTCCTGTAGAGAAATGAATACCTTACAACCCCCATGACCACGTTGTCGCAGCCCCTAAACTGGGGAACCAACCACCCAAGACTCATTTTTGTCCTGTAGAGAAAGGAAAATCTTACAACTCTCATGACCACGTTGCCGCAGCCGCTAAACTGGGGAACCAACCAAGACTTATTATTATCCTGTAGAGAAAGGAAACCCTTACTACCCTCATGAGCACGTTGTCGCAGCCCCTAAACTGAGGAACCAACCACCCAAGACTCATTATTGTCCTGTAGATAAAGGAAACCCTTACAACCCTTATGAGCACGTTGTCGCAGCTCCTAAACTGGGGAACCAACCACCCAAGACTCATTATTGTCCTGTAGAGAAAGGAACCCCTTACAACACTTATGACCACGTTGTCGCAGCCCCTAAACTGAGGAATCAACCACCCAAGACTCATTATTGTCCTGTAGAGAAATGAAACCCTTACAACCCCCATGACCACGTTGTCGCAGCCCCTAAACTGGGGAACCAACCACCCAAGACTCATTATTGTCCTGTAGAGAAAGGAATCCCTTACAACCCATATGACCACGTTGTCGCAGCCCCTAAACTGAGGACCAACCACCCAAGACTCATTATTGTCCTGTAGAGAAAGGAACCCCTTACAACCCTTATGACCACGTTGTCGCAGCCCCTAAACTGAGGAACCAACCACCCAAGTCTCATTATTGTCCTGTAGAGAAATGAAACCCTTACAACCCCCATGACCACCTTGTCGCAGCCCCTAAACTGGGGAACCAACCACCCAAGACTCATTTTTGTCCTGTAGAGAAAGGAAAACCTTACAAGCCTCATGACCACGTTGCCGCAGCCCCTAAACTGGGGAACCAACCAAGACTTATTATTATCCTGTAGAGAAAGGAAACCCTTACTACCCTCATGAGCACGTTGTCGCAGCCCCTAAACTGAGGAACCAACCACCCAAGACTCATTATTGTCCTGTAGATAAAGGAAACCCTTACAACCCTTATGAGCACGTTGTCGCAGCCCCTAAACTGGGGAACCAACCACCCAAGACTCATTATTGTCCTGTAGATAAAGGAAACCCTTACAACCCTTATGAGCACGTTGTCGCAGCCCCTAAACTGAGGAACCAACCAACCAAGGCTTATTATTGTCCTGTAGATAAAGGAAACCCTTACAACCCTTATGACCACGTTGCCGCAGCCCCTAAATTGAGGAACCAACTACCCAAGACTCATTATTGTCCTGTAGAGAAAGGAAAACCATACATCCCTCATGACCACGTTACCGCAGCCCCTAAACTGGGGAACCAACCAAGACTTATTATTATCCTCTAGAGAAAGGAAACCCTTACTACCCTCATGAGCACGTTGTCGCAGCCCCTAAACTGGGGAACCAACCACCCAAGACTCATTATTGTCCTGTAGATCAAGGAAACCCTTACAACCCTTATGAGCACGTTGTCGCAGCCCCTAAACTGGGGAACCAACCTCCCAAGACTCATTATTGTCCTGTAGATAAAGGAAACCCTTACAACCCTTATGAGCACGTTGTCGCAGCCCCTAAACTGAGGAACCAACCAACCAAGGCTTATTATTGTCCTGTAGAGAAAGGAAACCCTTACAACGCTCATGAGCACGTTGTCGCAGCCCCTAAACTGAGGAACCAACCACCCAAGACTCATTATTGTCCTGTAGATAAAGGAAACCCTTACAACCCTTATGAGCACGTTGTCGCAGCCCCTAAACTGAGGAACCAACCACCCAAGACTCATTATTGTCCTGTAGATAAAGGAAACCCTTACAACCCTTATGAGCACGTTGTCGCAGCCCCTAAACTGGGGAACCAACCTCCCAAGACTCATTATTGTCCTGTAGATAAAGGAAACCCTTACAACCCCTATGAGCACGTTGTCGCAGCCCCTAAACTGGGGAACCAACCACCCAAGACTCATTTTTGTCCTGTAGAGAAAGGAAAATCTTACAAGCCTCATGACCACGTTGCCGCAGCCCCTAAACTGGGGAACCAACCAAGACTTATTATTATCCTGTAGAGAAAGGAAACCCTTACTACCCTCATGAGCAGGTTGTCGCAGCCCCTAAACTGAGGAACCAACCACCCAAGACTCATTATTGTCCTGTAGATAAAGGAAACCCTTACAACCCTTATGAGCACGTTGTCGCAGCCCCTAAACTGGGGAACCAACCACCCAAGACTCATTATTGTCCTGTAGATAAAGGAAACCCTTACAACCCTTATGAGCACGTTGTCGCAGCCCCTAAACTGAGGAACCAACCAACCAAGGCTTATTATTGTCCTGTAGAGAAAGGAAACCCTTACAACCCTTATGACCACGTTGTCGCAGCCCCTAAACTGGGGAACCAACCACCCAAGACTCATTATTGTCCAGTAGATAAAGGAAACCCTTACAACCCTCATGAGCACGTTGTCGCAGCCCCTAAACTGGGGAACCAACCACCCAAGGCTTATTATTGTCCTGTAGAGAAAGGAAACCCTTACAACCCTTATGACCACGTTGTCGCAGCCCCTAAACTGAGGAACCAACCACCCAAGACTCATTATTGTCCTGTAGAGAAAGGAAACACTTACTACCTCCATGACCACGTTGTCGCAGCCCCTAAACTGGGGAACCAACCAAGACTCATTATTGTCCTGTAGAGAGAGGAAACCCTTACAACCCTCATTACCACGTTGTCGCAACCCCTAAACTGAGGAACCAACCACTCAAGACTCATTATTGTCCTGTAGAGAAAGGAAACCCTTACAACCCTTATGACCACGTTGTCGCAGTCCCTAAACTGAGGAACCAACCACCCAAGACTCATTATTGTCCTGTAGAGAAATGAAACCCTTACAACCCCCATGACCACGTTGTCGCAGCCCCTAAACTGGGGAACCAACCACCCAAGACTCATTTTTGTCCTGTAGAGAAAGGAAAATCTTACAACTCTCATGACCACGTTGCCGCAGCCGCTAAACTGGGGAACCAACCAAGACTTATTATTATCCTGTAGAGAAAGGAAACCCTTACTACCCTCATGAGCACGTTGTCGCAGCCCCTAAACTGAGGAACCAACCACCCAAGACTCATTATTGTCCTGTAGATAAAGGAAACCTTACAACCCTTATGAGCACGTTGTCGCAGCCCCTAAACTGGGGAACCAACCACCCAAGACTCATTATTGTCCTGTAGATAAAGGAAACCCTTACAACTCTTATGAGCACGTTGTCGCAGCCCCTAAACTGAGGAACCAACCAACCAAGGCTTATTATTGTCCTGTAGAGAAAGGAAACCCTTACAACCCTTATGCCACGTTGTCGCAGCCCCTAAACTGGGGAACCAACCACCCAAGACTCATTATTGTCCTGTAGATAAAGGAAACCCTTTCAACCCTCATGAGCACGTTGTCGCAGCCCCTATACTGGGGAACCAACCACCCAAGGCTTATTATTGTCCTGTAGAGAAAGGAAACACTTACAACCCTCATGAACACGTTGCCGCAGCCCCTAAACTGGGGAACCAACCACCCGAGACTCATTATTGTCCTGTAGATAAAGGAAACCCTTACAACCCTCATGACCACGTTGTCGCAGCCCCTAAACTGAGGAACCAACCAACCGAGACTTATTATAGTCCTGTAGACAAAGGAAACCCTCTCAACCCCCATGAACACGATGCCGCAGCCCCTAACCTGAGGAACCAACCAACCAAGTCTTATTATAGTCCTGTAGGGAAAGGAAACCCTCTGAACTCCCATGACCACGTTGCCGCAGCCCCTAAACTGAGGAACCAACCACCCAAGACTCATTATTCTCCTGTAGAAAAAGGAAACCCTTACAACCCACATGAGCACGTTGCCGCAGCCCCTAAATTGAGGAACCAACCACCCAAGACTCATTATTTTCCTGTAGAGAAAGGAAAACCATACATCCCTCATGACCACGTTACCGCAGCCCCTAAACTGGGGAACCAACCAAGACTTATTATTATCCTGTAGAGAAAGGAAACCCTTACTACCCTCATGAGCAATTTGTCGCAGCCCCTAAACTGAGGAACCAACCACCCAAGACTCATTATTGTCCTGTAGATAAAGGAAACCCTTACAACCCTTATGAGCACGTTGTCGCAGCCCCTAAACTGGGGAACCAACCTCCCAAGACTCATTATTGTCCTGTAGATAAAGGAAACCCTTACAACCCTTATGAGCACGTTGTCGCAGCCCCTAAACTGAGGAACCAACCAACCAAGGCTTATTATTGTCCTGTAGAGAAAGGAAACCCTTACAACCCTTATGACCACGTTGTCGCAGCCCCTAATCTGGGGAATTAACCACCCAAGACCCATTATTGTCCTGTAGATAAAGGAAACCCTTACAACGCTCATGAGCATGTTGTCGCAGCCCCTAAACTGAGGAACCAACCACCCAAGACTCATTATTGTCCTGTAGATAAAGGAAACCCTTACAACCCACACGACCACGTTGTCGCAGCCCCTAAACTGGGGAACCAACCAAGAATTATTATTATCCTGTAGAGAATGGAAACCCTTACAACCCACACGTCCACGTTGTCGCAGCCCCTAAACTGAGGAACCAACCACCCAAGACTCATTATTGTCCTGTAGATAAAGGAAACCCTTACAACCCTTATGAGCACGTTGTCGCAGCCCCTAAACTGAGGAACCGACCAAGACTCATTATTGTCCTGTAGAGAAAGGAAACCCTTACAACCCACTCGACCACGTTGTCGCAGCCCCTAAACTGAGGAACCACCACCCAAGACTCAGTATTGACCTGTAGATAAATAAAACCCTCTCAACCCTCATGAACACGTTGCCGCAGCCCCTAAACTGAAGAACCAACCACCCAAGACTCATTATTGTCCTGTAGAGAAAGGAAACACTTACAACCCTCATGAACACGTTGCCGCAGCCCCTAAACTGGGGAACCAACCACCCGAGACTCATTATTGTCCTGTAGATAAAGGAAACACTTACAAACCTCATGACCACGTTGTCGCAGCCCCTAAACTGAGGAACCAACCAACCAAGACTTATTATAGTCCTGTAGACAAAGGAAACCCTCTCAACCCCCATGAACACGATGCCGCAGCCCCTAAACTGAGGAACCAACCAACCAAGACTTATTATAGTCCTGTAGGGAAAGGAAACCCTCTGAACTCCCATGACCACGTTGCCGCAGCCCCTAAACTGAGGAACCAACCACCCAAGACTCATTATTCTCCTGTAGAAAAAGGAAACCCTTACAACCCACATGAGCACGTTGCCGCAGCCCCTAAATTGAGGAACCAACCACCCAAGACTCATTATTGTCCTGTAGAGAAAGGAAAACCATACATCCCTCATGACCACGTTACCGCAGCCCCTAAACTGGGGAACCAACCAAGACTTATTATTATCCTGTAGAGAAAGGAAACCCTTACTACCCTCATGAGCACGTTGTCGCAGCCCCTAAACTGAGGAACCAACCACCCAAGACTCATTATTGTCCTGTAGATAAAGGAAACCCTTACAACCCTTATGAGCACGTTGTCGCAGCCCCTAAACTGGGGAACCAACCTCCCAAGACTCATTATTGTCCTGTAGATAAAGGAAACCCTTACAACCCTTATGAGCACGTTGTCGCAGCCCCTAAATTGAGGAACCAACCAACCAAGGCTTATTATTGTCCTGTAGAGAAAGGAAACCCTTACAACCCATATGACCACGTTGTCGCAGCCCCTAAACTGGGGAATTAACCACCCAAGACCCATTATTGTCCTGTAGATAAAGGAAACCCTTACAACGCTCATGAGCATGTTGTCGCAGCCCCTAAACTGGGGAACCAACCACCAAAGGCTTATTGTTGTCCTGTAGAGAAAGGAAACCCTTACAACCCTCATGAACGCGTTGCCGCAGCCCCTAATCTGGGGAACCAACCACCCGAGACTCATTATTGTCCTGTAGATAAAGGAAACCCTTACAACCCTCATGACCACGTTGTCGCAGCCCCTAAACTGAGGAACCAACCAACCAAGACTTATTATAGTCCTGTAGACTAAGGAAACCCTCTCAACACCCATGAACACGTTGCCGCAGCCCCTAACCTGAGGAACCAACCAACCAAGACTTATTATAGTCCTGTAGGGAAAGGAAACCCTCTGAACCCCCATGACCACGTTGCCGCAGCCCCTAAACTGAGGAACCAACCACCCAAGACTCATTATTGTCCTGTAGAAAAAGGAAACCCTTACAACCCTCATGAGCACGTTGCCGCAGCCCCTAAACTGAGGAACCAACCACCCAAGACTCAGTATTGTCCTGTAGAAAAAGGAAACCCTTACAACCCTCATGAGCACGTTGCCGCAGCCCCTAAACTGAGGAACCAACCACCCAAGACTCATTATTGTCCTGTAGATAAAGGAAACCCTTACAACCCTCATGACCACGTTGCCGCAGCCCCTAAACTGAGGAACCAACCACCCAAGCCTCATTATTTTCCTGTAGAAAAAAGGAAACCCTTACAACCCACATGACCACGTTGCCGCAGCCCATAAACTGAGGAACCAACCACCCAAGACTCATTATTGTCCTGTAGATAAAGGAATCCCTTACAACCCTCATGAGCACGTTACCGCAGCCCCTAAACTAAGGAACCATCCACCCAAGACTCATTATTGTCCTGTAGATAAAGGAAAGCTTACAACCCTCATGACCACGTTGCCGCAGCCCCTAAACTGAGGAACCATTCACCCAAGACTCATTATTGTCCTGTAGATAAATGAAACCCTTACAACCCTCATGAGCACGTTGTCGCAGCCCCTAAACTGGGGTACCAACCAAGACTTACTATTATCATGTAGATAAAGAAAACCCTTACAACCCAGAGGACCACGTTGTCGCAGCCCCTAAACTGAGGAACCAACCACCCAAGACTCATTATTGTCCTGTAGATAAAGGAAACCCTTACAACCCACACGACCACGTTGTCGCAGCCCCTAAACTGGGGAACCAACCAAGAATTATTATTATCCTGCAGAGAATGGAAACCCTTACAACCCACACGTCCACGTTGTCGCAGCCCCTAAACTGAGGAACCAACCACCCAAGACTCATTATTGTCCTGTAGATAAAGGAAACCCTTACAACCCTTATGAGCACGTTGTCGCAGCCCCTAAACTGAGGAACCGACCAAGTTTCATTATTGTCCTGTAGAGAAAGGAAACCCTTACAACCCACACGACCACGTTGTCGCAGCCCCTAAACTGAGGAACCACCACCCAAGACTCAGTATTGACCTGTAGATAAATAAAACCCTCTCAACCCTCATGAACACGTTGCCGCAGCCCCTAAACTGAAGAACCAATTACCCAAGACTCATTATTGTCCTGTAGATAAAGGATACCCTTACAACCCACACGACCACGTTGTCGCAGCCCCTAAACTGAGGAACCAACCACCCAAGACTCATTATTGTCCTGTAGATAAAGGAAACCCTTACAACCCTTATGAGCACGTTGTCGCAGCCCCTAAACTGAGGAACCAACCACCCAAGACTCATTATTGTCCTGTAGATAAAGGAAACCCTTACAACCCACACGACCACTTTGTCTTAGCCCCTAAACTGGGGAACCAACCAAGACATTATTATCCTGTAGAGAAAGGAAACCCTTACAACACACACGACCACGTTGTCGCAGCCCCTAAACTGAGGAACCAACCACCCAAGACTCATTATTGTCCTGTAGGTAAAGGAAACCCTTACAACCCACACGACCACGTTGTTGCAGCCCCTAAACTGAGGATCCAACCAACCAAGACATATTATTGTCCTGTAGAGGAAGGAAACCCTTACAACCCCCAAGACCACGTTGTCGCAGCCCCTAAACTGAGGAACCAACCAAGACCTATTATTGTCCTGTAGAGGAAGGAAACCCTTACAACCCCCATGACCACGTTGTGGCAGACCCTAAACTGAGGAACCAACCAACCAAGACCTACTATTGTCCTGAAGAGGAAAGAAATCCTTACAACCCCCAAGACCACGTTGTCGCAGCCCCTAAACTGAGGAACCAACCAACCAAGACTTATTATTATCCTGTAGAGAAAGGAAACCCTTACAACCCTCATGACCACGTTGTCGCAGCCCCTAAACTGAGGAACCAACCAACCAAGACCTACTATTGTCCTGAAGAGGAAAGAAATCCTTACAACCCCCAAGACCACGTTGTCGCAGCCCCTAAACTGAGGAACCAACCAACCAAGACTTATTATTATCCTGTAGAGAAAGGAAACCCTTACAACCCACATGACCAAGTTGTCGCAGCCCCTAAACTGAGGAACCAACCAACCAAGACTTCATATTGTCCTGTACAGAAAGCAAACATTTACAACCCTCATAACCACGTTGTCGCAGTCCCTAAACTGAGGAACCGACCAACCAAGTCACATTATTGTCCTGTAGAGAAAGGAAACCCTTACAACCCTCATGACCACGTTGCCGCAGCCCCTAAGTTGAGGAACCGACCAACCAAGACTCATTATTGTCCTGTAGAGAAAGGAAACCCTTACAATCCTCATGATCACGTTGTCGCAGAACCTAAACTGAGGAACCAACCAAGACTGATTATCGTCCTGTAGAGAAAGGAAACCCTTACTAACCTCATGACCACGTTGCCGCAGCCCCTAAATTGAGGAACCGACCAACCAAGACTCATTATTGTCCTGTAGAGAAAGGAAACCCTTACAACCCTCATAACCACGTTGTCGCAGACCCTAAACTGAGGGACCAACCAGGACTCATTATTGTTGTGTAGATAAAGGAAACACTTACAACCCTCATAACCACGTTGTCGCAGCCCCTAAACTGAGGAACCAACCTAGACTCATTATTGTCCTGTAGAAAAAGAAAACCCTCACAACCCACATGACCACGTTGTCGCAACCCCTAAACTGAGGAACCAACCAAGACTCATTATTGTCCTGAAGAAAAAGGAAACCTTCACAACCCACATGACCACGTTGCCGCAGCCCCTAAACTGAGGAACCGACCAACCAAGACTCATTATTGTCCTGTAGATAAAGGAAACACTTACAACCCTCATAACCACGTTGTCGCAGCCCCTAAACTGAGGAACCAACGAAGTCTCATTATTGTCCTGTAGAAAAAGGATACCCTTACAACACTCATGACCACGTTGTCGCAGCCCCTAAACTGAGGGACCAACCAAGACTCATTATTGTCCTGTAGAAAAAGGAAACCCTCACAACCCACATGACCACGTTGCCGCAGCCCCTAAACTGAGGAACCGACCAACCAAGACTCATTATTGTCCTGTAGAGAAAGGAAACCCTTACAACCCTCATAACCACGTTGTCGCAGACCCTAAACTGAGGAACAAACCAAGACTCATTATTGTCCTGTGGAGAAAGGAAACCTTCACAGCCCACATGACCACGTTGCCGCAGCCCCTAAACTGAGGAACCGACCAACCAAGACTTATTATTGTCCTGTAGAGGAAGGAAACCCTTACAACCCCCATGAAAACGTTGCCGCAGCCCCTAAACTGTGGAACCAACCAACCAAGACTTATCATTTTCCTGTAGAGAAAGGAAACCCTTACAACCTCCATGACCACGTTGCCGCTGCCCCTAAACTGAGGAACCAATCAACCAAGACTCATTATTGTCCTGTAGAGAACGGAAACCCTTACAACCCCCATGAACACGTTGTTGCAGACCCTAAACTGAGGAACCGACCAACCAAGACTCATTATTGTCCTGTAGAGAAAGGAAACCCTTACAACCCCCATAACCACATTGCCGCAGCCCCTAAACTTAGGAACCAACCAAGACTCATTATTGTCCTGAAGAGAAAGGAAACCCTTACAACCCCCATGACCACGTTGTTGCAGCCCCTAAACTGCGGAACCAACCAACCAAGACTCGTTATTGTCCTGTAGAGAAAGGAAACCCTTACAACCCCCATGAACACGTTACCGCAGCCCCTAAACTGAGGAAACGACCAACCAAGATTCATTATAGTCCTGTAGAGAAAGGAAACCCTTACAACCTCCATGACCACGTTGCCGCAGCCCCTAAACTGAGGAACCAACCAACCAAGACTCATTATTGTCCTGTAGAGAAAGGAAACCCTTACAACCCCCATGACCACGTTGTTGCAGCCCCTAAACTGAGGAACCAACCAACCAAGACATATTATTGCCCTGTACAGAAAGGAAACCTTCTCAACCCCCATGAACACGTTGTTGCAGCCCCTAAACTGAGGAACCGACAAACCAAGATTCATTATTGTCCTGTAGAGAAAGGAAACCCTTACAACCCCCATGAACACGATGCCGCAGCCCCTAAACTGAGGAACCAACCAAGACTTATCATTGTCCTGTAGAGAAAGCAAACACTTACAACCCTCATGACCACGTTGTCGCAGCCCCTAAACTGAGGAACCGATCAACCAAGACTCATTATTGTCCTGTAGAGAAAGGAAACCCTTACAACCCTCATAACCACGTTGTCGCAGCCCCTAAACTGAGGAACCAACCAAGACTCATTATTGTTCTGTAGAAAAAGGAAACCCTTACAACCCTCATAACCACGTTGTCGCAGACCCTAAACTGAGGAACCAACCAAGACTCATTATTGTCCTGTAGAGAAAGGAAACGCTTACAACCCTCATAACCACGTTGTCGCAGCCTCTAAACTGTGGAACCAACCAAGACTCATTATTGTCCTGCAGATAAAGGAAACCCTTACAACCCTCATGACCACGTTGCCGCAGCCCCTAAGCTGAGGAACCGACCAACCAAGACTCATTATTGTCCTGTAGAGAAAGGAAACCCCTACAACCCTCATGACCACGTTGCCGCAGCCCCTAAGCTGAGGAACCAACCAACCAAGACTCATTATTGTCCTGTAGAGAAAGGAAACCCTTACAACCCTCATGATCATGTTGTTGCAGACCCTAAACTGAGGAACCGACCGAGACTCATTATCGTCCTGTAGAGAAAGGAAACCCTTACAACCCTCATGAACACGTTGCCGCAGCCCCTAAACTGGGGAACCAACCACCCGAGACTCATTATTGTCCTGTAGATAAAGGAAACCCTTACAACCCTCATGACCACGTTGTCGCAGCCCCTAAACTGAGGAACCAACCAACCAAGACTTATTATAGTCCTGTAGACAAAGGAAACCCTCTCAACCCCCATGAACACGATGCCGCAGCCCCTAACCTGAGGAACCAACCAACCAAGTCTTATTATAGTCCTGTAGGGAAAGGAAACCCTCTGAACTCCCATGACCACGTTGCCGCAGCCCCTAAACTGAGGAACCAACCACCCAAGACTCATTATTCTCCTGTAGAAAAAGGAAACCCTTACAACCCACATGAGCACGTTGCCGCAGCCCCTAAATTGAGGAACCAACCACCCAAGACTCATTATTTTCCTGTAGAGAAAGGAAAACCATACATCCCTCATGACCACGTTACCGCAGCCCCTAAACTGGGGAACCAACCAAGACTTATTATTATCCTGTAGAGAAAGGAAACCCTTACTACCCTCATGAGCAATTTGTCGCAGCCCCTAAACTGAGGAACCAACCACCCAAGACTCATTATTGTCCTGTAGATAAAGGAAACCCTTACAACCCTTATGAGCACGTTGTCGCAGCCCCTAAACTGGGGAACCAACCTCCCAAGACTCATTATTGTCCTGTAGATAAAGGAAACCCTTACTACCCTTATGAGCACGTTGTCGCAGCCCCTAAATTGAGGAACCAACCAACAAAGGCTTATTATTGTCCTGTAGAGAAAGGAAACCCTTACAACCCTTATGACCACGTTGTCGCAGCCCCTAAACTGGGGAATTAACCACCCAAGACCCATTATTGTCCTGTAGATAAAGGAAACCCTTACAACGCTCATGAGCATGTTGTCGCAGCCCCTAAACTGGGGAACCAACCACCAAAGGCTTATTGTTGTCCTGTAGAGAAAGGAAACCCTTACAACCCTCATGAACGCGTTGCCGCAGCCCCTAATCTGGGGAACCAACCACCCGAGACTCATTATTGTCCTGTAGATAAAGGAAACCCTTACAACCCTCATGACCACGTTGTCGCAGCCCCTAAACTGAGGAACCAACCAACCAAGACTTATTATAGTCCTGTAGACTAAGGAAACCCTCTCAACACCCATGAACACGTTGCCGCAGCCCCTAACCTGAGGAACCAACCAACCAAGACTTATTATAGTCCTGTAGGGAAAGGAAACCCTCTGAACCCCCATGACCACGTTGCCGCAGCCCCTAAACTGAGGAACCAACCACCCAAGACTCATTATTGTCCTGTAGAAAAAGGAAACCCTTACAACCCTCATGAGCACGTTGCCGCAGCCCCTAAACTGAGGAACCAACCACCCAAGACTCAGTATTGTCCTGTAGAAAAAGGAAACCCTTACAACCCTCATGAGCACGTTGCCGCAGCCCCTAAACTGAGGAACCAACCACCCAAGACTCATTATTGTCCTGTAGATAAAGGAAACCCTTACAACCCTCATGACCACGTTGCCGCAGCCCCTAAACTGAGGAACCAACCACCCAAGCCTCATTATTTTCCTGTAGAAAAAAGGAAACCCTTACAACCCACATGACCACGTTGCCGCAGCCCATAAACTGAGGAACCAACCACCCAAGACTCATTATTGTCCTGTAGATAAAGGAAACCCTTACAACCCTCATGAGCACGTTACCGCAGCCCCTAAACTAAGGAACCATCCACCCAAGACTCATTATTGTCCTGTAGATAAAGGAAAGCTTACAACCCTCATGACCACGTTGCCGCAGCCCCTAAACTGAGGAACCATTCACCCAAGACTCATTATTGTCCTGTAGATAAATGAAACCCTTACAACCCTCATGAGCACGTTGTCGCAGCCCCTAAACTGGGGTACCAACCAAGACTTACTATTATCATGTAGATAAAGAAAACCCTTACAACCCAGAGGACCACGTTGTCGCAGCCCCTAAACTGAGGAACCAACCACCCAAGACTCATTATTGTCCTGTAGATAAAGGAAACCCTTACAACCCACACGACCACGTTGTCGCAGCCCCTAAACTGGGGAACCAACCAAGAATTATTATTATCCTGCAGAGAATGGAAACCCTTACAACCCACACGTCCACGTTGTCGCAGCCCCTAAACTGAGGAACCAACCACCCAAGACTCATTATTGTCCTGTAGATAAAGGAAACCCTTACAACCCTTATGAGCACGTTGTCGCAGCCCCTAAACTGAGGAACCGACCAAGTTTCATTATTGTCCTGTAGAGAAAGGAAACCCTTACAACCCACACGACCACGTTGTCGCAGCCCCTAAACTGAGGAACCACCACCCAAGACTCAGTATTGACCTGTAGATAAATAAAACCCTCTCAACCCTCATGAACACGTTGCCGCAGCCCCTAAACTGAAGAACCAATTACCCAAGACTCATTATTGTCCTGTAGATAAAGGATACCCTTACAACCCACACGACCACGTTGTCGCAGCCCCTAAACTGAGGAACCAACCACCCAAGACTCATTATTGTCCTGTAGATAAAGGAAACCCTTACAACCCTTATGAGCACGTTGTCGCAGCCCCTAAACTGAGGAACCAACCACCCAAGACTCATTATTGTCCTGTAGATAAAGGAAACCCTTACAACCCACACGACCACTTTGTCTTAGCCCCTAAACTGGGGAACCAACCAAGACATTATTATCCTGTAGAGAAAGGAAACCCTTACAACACACACGACCACGTTGTCGCAGCCCCTAAACTGAGGAACCAACCACCCAAGACTCATTATTGTCCTGTAGGTAAAGGAAACCCTTACAACCCACACGACCACGTTGTTGCAGCCCCTAAACTGAGGATCCAACCAACCAAGACATATTATTGTCCTGTAGAGGAAGGAAACCCTTACAACCCCCAAGACCACGTTGTCGCAGCCCCTAAACTGAGGAACCAACCAAGACCTATTATTGTCCTGTAGAGGAAGGAAACCCTTACAACCCCCATGACCACGTTGTGGCAGACCCTAAACTGAGGAACCAACCAACCAAGACCTACTATTGTCCTGAAGAGGAAAGAAATCCTTACAACCCCCAAGACCACGTTGTCGCAGCCCCTAAACTGAGGAACCAACCAACCAAGACTTATTATTATCCTGTAGAGAAAGGAAACCCTTACAACCCTCATGACCACGTTGTCGCAGCCCCTAAACTGAGGAACCAACCAACCAAGACCTACTATTGTCCTGAAGAGGAAAGAAATCCTTACAACCCCCAAGACCACGTTGTCGCAGCCCCTAAACTGAGGAACCAACCAACCAAGACTTATTATTATCCTGTAGAGAAAGGAAACCCTTACAACCCACATGACCAAGTTGTCGCAGCCCCTAAACTGAGGAACCAACCAACCAAGACTTCATATTGTCCTGTACAGAAAGCAAACATTTACAACCCTCATAACCACGTTGTCGCAGTCCCTAAACTGAGGAACCGACCAACCAAGACACATTATTGTCCTGTAGAGAAAGGAAACCCTTACAACCCTCATGACCACGTTGCCGCAGCCCCTAAGTTGAGTAACCGACCAACCAAGACTCATTATTGTCCTGTAGAGAAAGGAAACCCTTACAATCCTCATGATCACGTTGTCGCAGAACCTAAACTGAGGAACCAACCAAGACTGATTATCGTCCTGTAGAGAAAGGAAACCCTTACTAACCTCATGACAACGTTGCCGCAGCCCCTAAATTGAGGAACCGACCAACCAAGACTCATTATTGTCCTGTAGAGAAAGGAAACCCTTACAACCCTCATAACCACGTTGTCGCAGACCCTAAACTGAGGGACCAACCAGGACTCATTATTGTTGTGTAGATAAAGGAAACACTTACAACCCTCATAACCACGTTGTCGCAGCCCCTAAACTGAGGAACCAACCTAGACTCATTATTGTCCTGTAGAAAAAGAAAACCCTCACAACCCACATGACCACGTTGTCGCAACCCCTAAACTGAGGAACCAACCAAGACTCATTATTGTCCTGAAGAAAAAGGAAACCTTCACAACCCACATGACCACGTTGCCGCAGCCCCTAAACTGAGGAACCGACCAACCAAGACTCATTATTGTCCTGTAGATAAAGGAAACACTTACAACCCTCATAACCACGTTGTCGCAGCCCCTAAACTGAGGAACCAACGAAGTCTCATTATTGTCCTGTAGAAAAAGGATACCCTTACAACACTCATGACCACGTTGTCGCAGCCCCTAAACTGAGGGACCAACCAAGACTCATTATTGTCCTGTAGAAAAAGGAAACCCTCACAACCCACATGACCACGTTGCCGCAGCCCCTAAACTGAGGAACCGACCAACCAAGACTCATTATTGTCCTGTAGAGAAAGGAAACCCTTACAACCCTCATAACCACGTTGTCGCAGACCCTAAACTGAGGAACAAACCAAGACTCATTATTGTCCTGTAGAGAAAGGAAACCTTCACAGCCCACATGACCACGTTGCCGCAGCCCCTAAACTGAGGAACCGACCAACCAAGACTTATTATTGTCCTGTAGAGGAAGGAAACCCTTACAACCCCCATGAAAACGTTGCCGCAGCCCCTAAACTGTGGAACCAACCAACCAAGACTTATCATTTTCCTGTAGAGAAAGGAAACCCTTACAACCTCCATGACCACGTTGCCGCTGCCCCTAAACTGAGGAACCAATCAACCAAGACTCATTATTGTCCTGTAGAGAACGGAAACCCTTACAACCCCCATGAACACGTTGTTGCAGACCCTAAACTGAGGAACCGACCAACCAAGACTCATTATTGTCCTGTAGAGAAAGGAAACCCTTACAACCCCCATAACCACATTGCCGCAGCCCCTAAACTTAGGAACCAACCAAGACTCATTATTGTCCTGAAGAGAAAGGAAACCCTTACAACCCCCATGACCACGTTGTTGCAGCCCCTAAACTGCGGAACCAACCAACCAAGACTCGTTATTGTCCTGTAGAGAAAGGAAACCCTTACAACCCCCATGAACACGTTACCGCAGCCCCTAAACTGAGGAAACGACCAACCAAGATTCATTATAGTCCTGTAGAGAAAGGAAACCCTTACAACCTCCATGACCACGTTGCCGCAGCCCCTAAACTGAGGAACCAACCAACCAAGACTCATTATTGTCCTGTAGAGAAAGGAAACCCTTACAACCCCCATGACCACGTTGTTGCAGCCCCTAAACTGAGGAACCAACCAACCAAGACATATTATTGCCCTGTACAGAAAGGAAACCTTCTCAACCCCCATGAACACGTTGTTGCAGCCCCTAAACTGAGGAACCGACAAACCAAGATTCATTATTGTCCTGTAGAGAAAGGAAACCCTTACAACCCCCATGAACACGATGCCGCAGCCCCTAAACTGAGGAACCAACCAAGACTTATCATTGTCCTGTAGAGAAAGCAAACACTTACAACCCTCATGACCACGTTGTCGCAGCCCCTAAACTGAGGAACCGATCAACCAAGACTCATTATTGTCCTGTAGAGAAAGGAAACCCTTACAACCCTCATAACCACGTTGTCGCAGCCCCTAAACTGAGGAACCAACCAAGACTCATTATTGTTCTGTAGAAAAAGGAAACCCTTACAACCCTCATAACCACGTTGTCGCAGACCCTAAACTGAGGAACCAACCAAGACTCATTATTGTCCTGTAGAGAAAGGAAACGCTTACAACCCTCATAACCACGTTGTCGCAGCCTCTAAACTGTGGAACCAACCAAGACTCATTATTGTCCTGCAGATAAAGGAAACCCTTACAACCCTCATGACCACGTTGCCGCAGCCCCTAAGCTGAGGAACCGACCAACCAAGACTCATTATTGTCCTGTAGAGAAAGGAAACCCCTACAACCCTCATGACCACGTTGCCGCAGCCCCTAAGCTGAGGAACCAACCAACCAAGACTCATTATTGTCCTGTAGAGAAAGGAAACCCTTACAACCCTCATGATCATGTTGTTGCAGACCCTAAACTGAGGAACCGACCGAGACTCATTATCGTCCTGTAGAGAAAGGAAACCCTTACAACCCTCATGACCACGTTGCCGCAGCCCCTAAACTGAGGAACCGACCAACCAAGACTCATTATTGTCCTGTAGAGAAAGGAAACCCTTACAACCCTCATAACCACGTTGTCGCAGACCCTAAACTGAGGAACCAACCAAGACTCATTATTGTCCTGTTGATAGAGGAAACACTTACAACCCTCATAACCACGTTGTCGCAGCCCCTAAACTGAGGAAGCAACCAAGACTCATTATTGTCCTGTAGAAAAAGGAAACCCTTACAACCCTCATGACCACGTTGTCGCAGCCCCTAAACTGAGGAACCAACCAAGACTCATTATTGTCCTGTAGAAAAAGGAAACCCTCACAACCCACATGACCACGTTGTCGCAGCCCCTAAACTGAGGAACCAACCAAGACTCATTATTGTCCTGTAGAAAAAGAAACCCTCACAACCAACATGTCCACGTTGCCGCAGCCCCTAAACTGAGGAACCGACCAACCAAGATTCATTATTGTCCTGTAGATAAAGGAAACACTTACAACCCTCATAACCACGTTGTCGCAGCCCCTAAACTGAGGAACCAACCAAGACTCATGATTGTCCTATAGAAAAAGGAAACCCTTACAACCCTCATGAGCTCGTTGCCGCAGCCCCTAAACTGAGGAACCAACCACACAAGACTCAGTATTGTCCTGTAGAAAAAGGAAACCCTTACAACCCTCATGAGCACGTTGCCGCAGCCCCTAAACTGAGGAACCAACCACCCAAGACTCATTATTGTCCTGTAGATAAAGGAAACCTTTACAACCCTCATGACCACGTTGCCGCAGCCCCTAAACTGAGGAACCAACCACCCAAGTCTCATTATTTTCCTGTAGAAAAAAGGAAACCCTTACAACCCACATGACCACGTTGCCGCAGCCCATAAACTGAGGAACCAACCACCCAAGACTCATTATTGTCCTGTACATAAAGGAAACCCTTACAACCCTCATGAGCACGTTGCCGCAGCCCCTAAACTGAGGAACCAACCATCCAAGACTCATTATTGTCCTGTAGATAAAGGAAACCCTTACAACCCTCATGACCACGTTGCCGCAGCCCCTAAACTGAGGAACCAAACACCCAAGACTCATTATTGTCCTGTAGATAAAGGAAACCCTTACAACCCTCATGAGCACGTTGTCGCAGCCCCTAAACTGGGGTACCAACCAAGACTTTTTATTATCCTGTAGATAAAGGAAACCCTAACAAACCCACACGACCACGTTGTCGCAGCCCCTAAACTGAGGAACCAACCACCCAAGATTCATTATTGTCCTGTAGATAAAGGAAACCCTTACAACCCACACGACCACGTTGTCGCAGCCCCTAAACTGGGGAACCAACCAAGAATTATTATTATCCTGTAGAGTATGGAAACCCTTACAACCCACACGACCACGTTGTCGCAGCCCCTAAACTGAGGAACCACCACCCAAGACTCATTATTGTCCTGTAGATAAAGAAAACCCTCTCAACCCTCATGAACACGTTGCCGCAGCCCCTAAACTGAGGAACCAACCACCCAAGACTCATTATTGTCCTGTAGATAAAGGAAACCCTTACAACCCACACGACCACGTTGTCGCAGCCCCTAAACTGAGGAACCAACCACCCAAGACTCATTATTGTCCTGTAAATAAAGGAAACCCTTACAACCCTTATGAGCACGTTGTCGCAGCCCCTAAACTGAGGAACCGACCAAGACTCATTATTGTCCTGTAGAGAAAGGAAACCCTTACAACCCACACGACCACGTTGTCGCAGCCCCTAAACTGAGGAACCACCACCCAAGACTCATTATTGTCCTGTAGATAAAGAAAACCCTCTCAACCCTCATGAACACGTTGCCGCAGCCCCTAAACTGAGGAACCAACCACCCAAGACTCATTATTGTCCTGTAGATAAAGGAAACCCTTACAACCCACACGACCACGTTGTCGCAGCCCCTAAACTGAGGAACCAACCACCCAAGTCTCATTATTGTCCTGTAGATAAAGGAAACCCTTACAACCCACACGACCACGTTGTCGCAGCCCCTAAACTGAGGATCCAACCAACCAAGACATATTATTGTCCTGTAGAGGAAGGAAACCCTTACAACCCCCAAGACCACGTTGTCGCAGCCCCTAAACTGAGGAACCAACCAAGACCTATTATTGTCCTGTAGAGGAAGGAAACCCTTACAACCCCCATGACCACGTTGTGGCAGACCCTAAACTGAGGAACCAACCAACCAAGACTTATTATTATCCTGTAGAGAAAGGAAACCCTTACAACCCTCATGACCACGTTGTCGCAGCCCCTAAACTGAGGAACCAACCAACCAAGACCTATTATTGTCCTGTAGAGGAAGGAAACCCTTACAACCCTCATGACCATGTTGTCGCAGCCCCTAAACTGAGGAACCAACCAACCAAGATATTATTATCCAGTAGAGAAACGAAACCCTTACAACCCACATGACCAAGTTGTCGCAGCCCCTAAACTGAGGAACCAACCAACCAAGACCTACTATTGTCCTGAAGAGGAAAGAAATCCTTACAACCCCCAAGACCACGTTGTCGCAGCCCCTAAACTGAGGAACCAACCAACCAAGACTTATTATTATCCTGTAGAGAAAGGAAACCCTTACAACCCACATGACCAAGTTGTCGCAGCCCCTAAACTGAGGAACCAACCAACCAAGACTTCATATTGTCCTGTACAGAAAGCAAACATTTACAACCCTCATAACCACGTTGTCGCAGTCCCTAAACTGAGGAACCGACCAACCAAGACTCATTATTGTCCTGTAGAGAAAGGAAACCCTTACAACCCTCATGACCACGTTGCCGCAGCCCCTAAGTTGAGGAACCGACCAACCAAGACTCATTATTGTCCTGTAGAGAAAGGAAACCCTTACAATCCTCATGATCACGTTGTCGCAGAACCTAAACTGAGGAACCAACCAAGACTGATTATCGTCCTGTAGAGAAAGGAAACCCTTACTAACCTCATGACCACGTTGCCGCAGCCCCTAAATTGAGGAACCGACCAACCAAGACTCATTATTGTCCTGTAGAGAAAGAAACCCTTACAACCCTCATAACCACGTTGTCGCAGACCCTAAACTGAGGGACCAACCAGGACTCATTATTGTTGTGTAGATAAAGGAAACACTTACAACCCTCATAACCACGTTGTCGCAGCCCCTAAACTGAGGAACCAACCTAGACTCATTATTGTCCTGTAGAAAAAGAAAACCCTCACAACCCACATGACCACGTTGTCGCAACCCCTAAACTGAGGAACCAACCAAGACTCATTATTGTCCTGAAGAAAAAGGAAACCTTCACAACCCACATGACCACGTTGCCGCAGCCCCTAAACTGAGGAACCAACCAACCAAGACATATTATTGTCCTGTAGAGGAAGGAAACCCTTACAACCCACAAGACCACGTTGTTGCAGCCCCTAAACTGCGGAACCAACCAACCAAGACTCGTTATTGTCCTGTAGAGAAAGGAAACCCTTACAACCCCCATGAACACGTTACCGCAGCCCCTAAACTGAGGAACCAACCAAGACCTATTATTGTCCTGTAGAGGAAGGAAACCCTTACAACCCCCATGACAACGTTGTAGCAGACCCTAAACTGAGGAACCAACCAACCAAGACTTATTATTATCCTGTAGAGAAAGGAAACCCTTAAAACCCTCATGACCACGTTGTCGCAGCCCCTAAACTGAGGAACCAACCAACCAAGACCTATTATTGTCCTGTAGAGAAAGGAAACCCTTACAACCCTCATGACCATGTTGTCGCAGCCCCTAAACTGAGGAACCAACCAACCAAGACATTATTATCCAGTAGAGAAACGATACCCTTACAACCCACATGACCAAGTTGTCGCAGCCCCTAACCTGAGGAACCAACCATCCAAGATCTACTATTGTCCTGAAGAGGACGGAAATCCTTACAACATCCAAGACCACGTTGTCGCAGCCCCTAAACTGAGGAACCAAACAACCAAGACTTATTATTATCCTGTAGAGAAAGGAAACCCTTACAACCCACATGACCAAGTTGTCGCAGCCCCTAAACTGAGGAACCAACCAACCAAGACTTCATATTGCCCTGTACAGAAAGCAAACACTTACAACCCTCATGTCCACGTTACCGGAGCCCCTTAACTGAGGAACCAACCAACCAAGAATTATTATTGCCCTGTACAGAAAGGAGACCTTCTCAACCCCCATGAACACGTTGCCGCAGCTCCTTAACTGAGGATCCAACCAAGACTTGTCATTGTCCTGTAGAGAAAGGAAACCCTTACAACCCCCATGAACACGTTGCCGCAGCCCCTAAACTGAGGAACCAACCAAGACTTATCATTGTCCTGTAGAGAAAGGAAACCCTTACAACCCTCATAACCACGTTGTCGCAGCCCCTAAATTGAGGAACCGACCAACCAAGACTCATTATTGTCCTGTAGAGAAAGGATACCCTTACAACACTCATAACCACGTTGTCGCAGCCCCTAAACTGAGGAACCAACCAAGACTCATTATTGTCCTCTAGAAAAAGGAAACCCTTACAACCCTCATGACCACGTTGTCGCAGCCCCTAAACTGAGGAACCAACCAAGACTCATTATTGTCCTGTAGAAAAAGAAAACCCTCACAACCCACATGACCACGTTGTCGCAGCCCCTAAACTGAGGAACCAACCAAGACTCATTATTGTCCTGAAGAAAAAGGAAACCCTCACAACCCACATGACCACGTTGCCGCAGCCCTTAAACTGAGGAACCAACCAAGACTCATTATTGTCCTGAAGAAAAGGGAAACCCTCACAACCCACATGACGGCGTTGCCGCAGCCCTTAAACTGAGGAACCGACCAACCAAGACTCATTATTGTCCTGTAGATAAAGGAAACACTTACAACCCTCATAACCACGTTGTCGCAGCCCCTAAACTGAGGAACCAACCAAGACTCATTATTGTCCTGTAGAAAAAGGAAACCCTTACAACACTCATGACCACGTTGTCGCAGCCCCTAAACTGAGGAACCAACCAAGACTCATTATTGTCCTGTAGAAAAAGGAAACCCTCACAACCCACATGACCACGTTGCCGCAGCACCTAAACTGAGGAACCGACCAACCAAGACTCATTATTGTCCTGTAGAGAAAGGAAACCCTTACAACCCTCATAACCACGTTGTCGCAGAACCTAAACTGAGGAACCAACCAAGACTCATTATTGTCCTGTAGAGAAAGGAAACCTTCACAACCCACATGACCACGTTGCCGCAGCCCCTAAACTGAGGAACCAACCACCCAAGACTCATTATTGTCCTGTAGATAAAGGAAACACTTACAACCCTTATGAGCACGTTGTCGCAGCCCCTAAACTGGGGAACCAACCACCCAAGACTCATTATTGTCCTGTAGATAAAGGAAACCCTTACAACCCTTATGAGCACGTTGTCGCAGCCCCTAAACTGAGGAAAAAACCAACCAAGGCTTATTATTGTCCTGTAGAGAAAGGAAACACTTACAACCCTTATGACCACGTTGTCGCAGCCCCTAAACGGGGGAACCAACCACCCAAGACTCATTATTGTCCTGTAGATAAAGGAAACCCTTACAACACTCATGAGCACGTTGTCGCAGCCCCTAAACTGGGGAACCAACCACCCAAGGCTTATTATTGTCCTGTAGAGAAAGGAAACCCTTACAACCCTCATGAACGCGTTGCCGCAGCCCCTAAACTGGGGAACCAACCACCCGAGACTCATTATTGTCCTGTAGATAAAGGAAACCCTTACAACCTTCATGACCACGTTGTCGCAGCCCCTAAACTGAGGAACCAACCAAACAAGACTTATTATAGTCCTGTAGACAAAGGAAACCCTCTCAACCCCCATGAACACGTTGCCGAAGCCCCTAACCTGAGGAACCAACCACCCAAGACTCATTATTGTCCTGTAGAGAAAGGAAACCCTTAAAACCCTTATGACCACGTTGCCGCAGCCCCTAAACTGAGGAACCAACCACCCAAGACTCATTATTGTCCTGTAGAAAAAGGAAACCCTTACAACCCTCATGAGCACGTTGCCGCAGCCCCTAAACTGGCGAACAAACCACCCAAGAGTCATTATTGTCCTGTAGAAAAAGGAAACCCTTACAACCCTCATGAGCACGTTGCAGCAGCCCCTAAACTGAGGAACCAACCACCCAAGACTCATTATTGTCCTGTAGAGAAAGGAAACCCTTACTACCCCCATGACCACGTTGTCGCCGCCCCTAAACTGGGGAACCAACCAAGACTCATTATTGTCCTGTAGAGAGAGGAAACCCTTACAACCCTCATGACCACGTTGTCGCAGCCCCTAAACTGAGGAACCAACCACCCAAGACTCATTATTGTCCTGTAGAGGAAGGAATCCCTTACAACCCTTATGACCACGTTGTCGCAGCCCCTAAACTGAGGACCAACCACCCAAGACTCATTATTGTCCTGTAGAGAAAGGAACCCCTTACAACCCTTATGACCCCGTTGTCGCAGCCCCTAAACTGAGGAACCAACCACCCAAGACTCATTATTGTCCTGTAGAGAAATGAAACCCTTACAACCCCCATGACCACGTTGTCGCAGCCCCTAAACTGGGGAACCAACCACCCAAGACTCATTTTTGTCCTGTAGAGAAAGGAAAACCTTACAATCCTCATGACCACGTTGCCGCAGCCCCTAAACTGGGGAACCAACCAAGACTTATTATTATCCTGTAGAGAAAGTAAACCCTTTCTACCCTCATGAGCACGTTGTCGCAGCCCATAAACTGAGGAACCAACCACCCAAGACTCATTATTGTCCTGTAGATAAAGGAAACCCTTACAACCCTTATGAGCACGTTGTCGCAGCCCCTAAACTGGGGAACCAACCACCCAAGACTCATTATTGTCCTGTAGATAAAGGAAACCCTTACAACCCTTATGAGCACGTTGTCGCAGCCCCTAAACTGAGGAACCAACCAACCAAGGCTTATTATTGTCCTGTAGAGAAAGGAAACCCTTACAACCCTTATGACCACGTTGTCGCAGCCCCTAAACTGAGGAACCAACCACCCAAGACTCATTATTGTCCTGTAGATAAAGGAAACCCTTACAACCCTTATGAGCACGTTGTCGCAGCCCCTAAACTGAGGAACCAACCAACCAAGGCTTATTATTGTCCTGTAGAGAAAGGAAACCCTTACAACCCTTATGACCACGTTGTCGCAGCCCCAAAACTGGGGAACCAACCACCCAAGACCCATTATTGTCCAGTAGATAAAGGAAACCCTTACAACCCTCATGAGCACGTTGTCGCAGCCCCTAAACTGGGGAACCAACCACCCAAGGCTTATTATTGTCCTGTAGAGAAAGGAAACCCTTACAACCCTTATGACCACGTTGTCGCAGCCCCTAAACTGAGGAACCAACCACCCAAGACTCATTATTGTCCTGTAGAGAAAGGAAACACTTACTACCTCCATGAACACGTTGTCGCAGCCCCTAAACTGGGGAACCAACCAAGACTCATTATTTTCCTGTAGAGAGAGGAAACCCTTACAACCCTCATTACCACGTTGTCGCAACCCCTAAACTGAGGAACCAACCACCCAAGACTCATTATTGTCCTGTAGAGAAAGGAAACCCTTACAACCCTTATGACCACGTTGTCGCAGTCCCTAAACTGAGGAACCAACCACCCAAGACTCATTATTGTCCTGTAGAGAAATGAATCCCTTACAACCCCCATGACCACGTTGTCGCAGCCCCTAAACTGGGGAACCAACCACCCAAGACTCATTTTTGTCCTGTAGAGAAAGGAAAATCTTACAACTCTCATGACCACGTTGCCGCAGCCGCTAAACTGGGGAACCAACCAAGACTTATTATTATCCTGTAGAGAAAGGAAACCCTTACTACCCTCATGAGCACGTTGTCACAGCCCCTAAACTGAGGAACCAACCACCCAAGACTCATTATTGTCCTGTAGATAAAGGAAACCCTTACAACCCTTATGAGCACGTTGTCGCAGCTCCTAAACTGGGGAACCAACCACCCAAGACTCATTATTGTCCTGTAGAGAAAGGAACCCCTTACAACCCTTATGACCACGTTGTCGCAGCCCCTAAACTGAGGAATCAACCACCCAAGACTCATTATTGTCCTGTAGAGAAATGAAACCCTTACAACCCCCATGACCACGTTGTCGCAGCCCCTAAACTGGGGAACCAACCACCCAAGACTCATTTTTGTCCTTTAGAGAAAGGAAAACCTTACAACCCTCATGACCACGTTGCCGCAGCCACTAAACTGGGGAACCAACCAAGACTTATTATTATCCTGTAGAGAAAGGAAACCCTTACTACCCTCATGAGCACGTTGTCGCAGCCCCTAAACTGAGGAACCAACCACCCAAGACTCATTATTGTCCTGTAGATAAAGGAAACCCTTACAAACCTTATGAGCACGTTGTCGTAGCCCCTAAACTGGGGAACCAACCACCCAAGACTCATTATTGTCCGGTAGATAAAGGAAACCCTTACAACCCTTATGAGCACGTTGTCGCAGCCCCTAAACTGAGGAAAAAACCAACCAAGGCTTATTATTGTCCTGTAGGGAAAGGAAACACTTACAACCTTTATGACCACGTTGTCGCAGCCCCTAAACGGGGGAACCAACCACCCAAGACTCATTATTGTCCTGTAGATGAAGGAAACCATTACAACACTCATGAGCACGTTGTCGCAGCCCCTAAACTGGGGAACCAACCACCCAAGGCTTATTATTGTCCTGTAGAGAAATGAAACCCTTACAACCCTCATGAACGCATTGCCGTAGCCCCTAAACTGGGGAACCAACCACCCGAGACTCATTATTGTCCTGTAGATAAAGGAAACCCTTACAACCCTCAAGACCACGTTGTCGCAGCCCCTAAACTGAGGAACCAACCAAACAAGACTTATTATAGTCCTGTAGACAAAGGAAACCCTCTCAACCCCCATGAACACGTTGCCGAAGCCCCTAACCTGAGGAACCAACCACCCAAGACTCATTATTGTCCTGTAGAGAAAGGAAACCCTTACAACCCTTATGACCACGTTGCCGCAGCCCCTAAACTGAGGAACCAACCACCCAAGACTCATTATTGTCCTGTAGAAAAAGAAACCCTTACAACCCTCATGAGCCCGCTGCCGCAGCCCCTAAACTGGCGAACAAACCACCCAAGAGTCATTATTGTCCTGTAGAAAAAGGAAACCCTTACAACCCTAATGAGCACGTTGCCGCAGCCCCTAAACTGAGGAACCAACCACCCAAGACTCATTATTGTCCTGTAGAGAAAGGAAACCCTTACTACCCCCATGACCACTTTGTCGCCGCCCTTAAACTGGGGAACCAACCAAGACTCATTATTGTCCTGTAGAGAGAGGAAACCCTTACAACCCTCATGACCACGTTGTCGCAGCCCCTAAACTGAGGAACCAACCACCCAAGACTCATTATTGTCCTGTAGAGAAAGGAATCCCTTACAACCCTTATGACCACGTTGTCGCAGCCCCTAAACTGAGGACGAACCACCCAAGACTCATTATTTTCCTGTAGAGAAAGGAACCCCTTACAACCCTTATGACCACGTTGTCGCAGCACCTAAACTGAGGAACCAACCACCCAAGACTCATTATTGTCCTGTAGAGAAATGAAACCCTTACAACCCCCATGACCACGTTGTCGCAGCCCCTAAACTGGGGAACCAACCACCCAAGACTCATTTTTGTCCTGTAGAGAAAGGAAAACCTTACAAGCCTCATGACCACGTTGCCGCAGCCCCTAAACTGGGGAACCAACCAAGACTTATTATTATCCTGTAGAGAAAGGAAACCCTTACTACCCTCATGAGCACGTTGTCGCAGCCCCTAAACTGAGGAACCAACCACCCAAGACTCATTATTGTCCTGTAGATAAAGGAAACCCTTACAACCCTTATGAGCACGTTGTCGCAGCCCCTAAACTGGGGAACCAACCACCCAAGACTCATTATTGTCCTGTAGATAAAGGAAACCCTTACAACCCTTATGAGCACGTTGTCGCAGCCCCTAAACTGAGGAACCAACCAACCAAGGCTTATTATTGTCCTGTAGAGAAAGGAAACCCTTACAACCCTTATGACCACGTTGTCGCAGCCCCTAAACTGGGGAACCAACCACCCAAGACTCATTATTGTCCAGTAGATAAAGGAAACCCTTACAACCCTCATGAGCACGTTGTCGCAGCCCCTAAACTGGGGAACCAACCACCCAAGGCTTATTATTGTCCTGTAGAGAAAGGAAACCCTTACAACCCTTATGACCACGTTGTCGCAGCCCCTAAACTGAGGAACCAACCACCCAAGACTCATTATTGTCCTGTAGAGAAAGGAAACACTTACTACCTCCATGACCACGTTGTCGCAGCCCCTGAACTGGGGAACCAACCAAGACTCATTATTGTCCTGTAGAGAGAGGAAACCCTTACAACCCTCATTACCACGTTGTCGCAACCCCTAAACTGAGGAACCAACCACCCAAGACTCATTATTGTCCTGTAGAGAAAGGAAACCCTTACAACCCTTATGACCACGTTGTCGCAGTCCCTAAACTGAGGAACCAACCACCCAAGACTCATTATTGTCCTGTAGAGAAATGAAACCCTTACAACCCCCATGACCACGTTGTCGCAGCCCCTAAACTGGGGAACCAACCACCCAAGACTCATTTTTGTCCTGTAGAGAAAGGAAAATCTTACAACTCTCATGACCACGTTGCCGCAGCCGCTAAACTGGGGAACCAACCAAGACTTATTATTATCCTGTAGAGAAAGGAAACCCTTACTACCCTCATGAGCACGTTGTCGCAGCCCCTAAACTGAGGAACCAACCACCCAAGACTCATTATTGTCCTGTAGATAAAGGAAACCTTACAACCCTTATGAGCACGTTGTCGCAGCCCCTAAACTGGGGAAACAACCACCCAAGACTCATTATTGTCCTGTAGATAAAGGAAACCCTTACAACTCTTATGAGCACGTTGTCGCAGCCCCTAAACTGAGGAACCAACCAACCAAGGCTTATTATTGTCCTGTAGAGAAAGGAAACCCTTACAACCCTTATGCCACGTTGTCGCAGCCCCTAAACTGGGGAACCAACCACCCAAGACTCATTATTGTCCTGTAGATAAAGGAAACCCTTTCAACCCTCATGAACACGTTGCCGCAGCCCCTAAACTGGGGAACCAACCACCCGAGACTCATTATTGTCCTGTAGATAAAGGAAACCCTTACAACCCTCATGACCACGTTGTCGCAGCCCCTAAACTGAGGAACCAACCAACCAAGACTTATTATAGTCCTGTAGACAAAGGAAACCCTCTCAACCCCCATGAACACGATGCCGCAGCCCCTAACCTGAGGAACCAACCAACCAAGACTTATTATAGTCCTGTAGGGAAAGGAAACCCTCTGAAACCCCATGACCACGTTGCCGCAGCCCCTAAACTGAGGAACCAACCACCCAAGACTCATGATTCTCCTGTAGAAAAAGGAAACCCTTACATCCCACATGAGCACGTTGCCGCAGCCCCTAAATTGAGGAACCAACTACCCAAGACTCATTATTGTCCTGTAGAGAAAGGAAAACCATACATCCCTCATGACCACGTTACCGCAGCCCCTAAACTGGGGAACCAACCAAGACTCATTATTGTCCTGTAGAGAAAGGAAACCCTTACAACCCTTATGACCACGTTGTCGCAGTCCCTAAACTGAGGAACCAACCACCCAAGACTCATTATTGTCCTGTAGAGAAATGAATCCCTTACAACCCCCATGACCACGTTGTCGCAGCCCCTAAACTGGGGAACCAACCACCCAAGACTCATTTTTGTCCTGTAGAGAAAGGAAAATCTTACAACTCTCATGACCACGTTGCCGCAGCCGCTAAACTGGGGAACCAACCAAGACTTATTATTATCCTGTAGAGAAAGGATACCCTTACTACCCTCATGAGCACGTTGTCGCAGCCCCTAAACTGAGGAACCAACCACCCAAGACTCATTATTGTCCTGTAGATAAAGGAAACCCTTACAACCCTTATGAGCACGTTGTCGCAGCTCCTAAACTGGGGAACCAACCACCCAAGACTCATTATTGTCCTGTAGAGAAAGGAACCCCTTACAACCCTTATGACCACGTTGTCGCAGCCCCTAAACTGAGGAATCAACCACCCAAGTCTCATTATTGTCCTGTAGAGAAATGAAACCCTTACAACCCCCATGACCACGTTGTCGCAGCCCCTAAACTGGGGAACCAACCACCCAAGACTCATTATTGTCCTGTAGAGAAAGGAATCCCTTACAACCCATATGACCACGTTGTCGCAGCCCCTAAACTGAGGACCAACCACCCAAGACTCATTATTGTCCTGTAGAGAAAGGAACCCCTTACAACCCTTATGACCACGTTGTCGCAGCCCCTAAACTGAGGAACCAACCACCCAAGTCTCATTATTGTCCTGTAGAGAAATGAAACCCTTACAACCCCCATGACCACCTTGTCGCAGCCCCTAAACTGGGGAACCAACCACCCAAGACTCATTTTTGTCCTGTAGAGAAAGGAAAACCTTACAAGCCTCATGACCACGTTGCCGCAGCCCCTAAACTGGGGAACCAACCAAGACTTATAATTATCCTGTAGAGAAAGGAAACCCTTACTACCCTCATGAGCACGTTGTCGCAGCCCCTAAACTGAGGAACCAACCACCCAAGACTCATTATTGTCCTGTAGATAAAGGAAACCCTTACAACCCTTATGAGCACGTTGTCGCAGCCCCTAAACTGGGGAACCAACCACCCAAGACTCATTATTGTCCTGTAGATAAAGGAAACCCTTACAACCCTTATGAGCACGTTGTCGCAGCCCCTAAACTGAGGAACCAACCAACCAAGGCTTATTATTGTCCTGTAGAGAAAGGAAACCCTTACAACCCTTATGACCACGTTGTCGCAGCCCCTAAACTGGGGAACCAACCACCCAAGACTCATTATTGTCCAGTAGATAAAGGAAACCCTTACAACCCTCATGAGCACGTTGTCGCAGCCCCTAAACTGGGGAACCAACCACCCAAGGCTTATTATTGTCCTGTAGAGAAAGGAAACCCTTACAACCCTTATGACCACGTTGTCGCAGCCCCTAAACTGAGGAACCAACCACCCAAGACTCATTATTGTCCTGTAGAGAAAGGAAACACTTACTACCTCCATGACCACGTTGTCGCAGCCCCTAAACTGGGGAACCAACCAAGACTCATTATTGTCCTGTAGAGAGAGGAAACCCTTACAACCCTCATTACCACGTTGTCGCAACCCCTAAACTGAGGAACCAACCACCCAAGACTCATTATTGTCCTGTAGAGAAAGGAAACCCTTACAACCCTTATGACCACGTTGTCGCAGTCCCTAAACTGAGGAACCAACCACCCAAGACTCATTATTGTCCTGTAGAGAAATGAAACCCTTACAACCCCCATGACCACGTTGTCGCAGCCCCTAAACTGGGGAACCAACCACCCAAGACTCATTTTTGTCCTGTAGAGAAAGGAAAATCTTACAACTCTCATGACCACGTTGCCGCAGCCGCTAAACTGGGGAACCAACCAAGACTTATTATTATCCTGTAGAGAAAGGAAACCCTTACTACCCTCATGAGCACGTTGTCGCAGCCCCTAAACTGAGGAACCAACCACCCAAGACTCATTATTGTCCTGTAGATAAAGGAAACCTTACAACCCTTATGAGCACGTTGTCCCAGCCCCTAAACTGGGGAAACAACCACCCAAGACTCATTATTGTCCTGTAGATAAAGGAAACCCTTACAACTCTTATGAGCACGTTGTCGCAGCCCCTAAACTGAGGAACCAACCAACCAAGGCTTATTATTGTCCTGTAGAGAAAGGAAACGCTTACAACCCTTATGCCACGTTGTCGCTGCCCCTAAACTGGGGAACCAACCACCCAAGACTCATTATTGTCCTGTAGATAAAGGATACCCTTTCAACCCTCATGAACACGTTGCCGCAGCCCCTAAACTGGGGAACCAACCACCCGAGACTCATTATTGTCCTGTAGATAAAGGAAACCCTTACAACCCTCATGACCACGTTGTCGCAGCTCCTAAACTGAGGAACCAACCAACCAAGACTTATTATAGTCCTGTAGACAAAGGAAACCCTCTCAACCCCCATGAACACGATGCCGCAGCCCCTAACCTGAGGAACCAACCAACCAAGACTTATTATAGTCCTGTAGGGAAAGGAAACCCTCTGAACCCCCATGACCACGTTGCCGCAGCCCCTAAACTGAGGAACCAACCACCCAAGACTCATGATTCTCCTGTAGAAAAAGGAAACCCTTACAACCCACATGAGCACGTTGCCGCAGCCCCTAAATTGAGGAACCAACTACCCAAGACTCATTATTGTCCTGTAGAGAAAGGAAAACCATACATCCCTCATGACCACGTTACCGCAGCCCCTAAACTGGGGAACCAACCAAGACTTATTATTATCCTCTAGAGAAAGGAAACCCTTACTACCCTCATGAGCACGTTGTCGCAGCCCCTAAACTGGGGAACCAACCACCCAAGACTCATTATTGTCCTGTAGATCAAGGAAACCCTTACAACCCTTATGAGCACGTTGTCGCAGCCCCTAAACTGGGGAACCAACCTCCCAAGCCTCATTATTGTCCTGTAGATAAAGGAAACCCTTACAACCCTTATGAGCACGTTGTCGCAGCCCCTAAACTGAGGAACCAACCAACCAAGGCTTATTATTGTCCTGTAGAGAAAGGAAACCCTTACAACGCTCATGAGCACGTTGTCGCAGCCCCTAAACTGAGGAACCAACCACCCAAGACTCATTATTGTCCTGTAGATAAAGGAAACCCTTACAACCCTTATGAGCACGTTGTCGCAGCCCCTAAACTGAGGAACCAACCACCCAAGACTCATTATTGTCCTGTAGATAAAGGAAACCCTTACAACCCTTATGAGCACGTTGTTGCAGCCCCTAAACTGGGGAACCAACCTCCCAAGACTCATTATTGTCCTGTAGATAAAGGAAACCCTTACAACCCCTATGAGCACGTTGTCGCAGCCCCTAAACTGGGGAACCAACCACCCAAGACTCATTTTTGTCCTGTAGAGAAAGGAAAACCTTACAAGCCTCATGACCACGTTGCCGCAGCCCCTAAACTGGGGAACCAACCAAGACTTATTATTATCCTGTAGAGAAAGGAAACCCTTACTACCCTCATGAGCAGGTTGTCTCAGCCCCTAAACTGAGGAACCAACCACCCAAGACTCATTATTGTCCTGTAGATAAAGGAAACCCTTACAACCCTTATGAGCACGTTGTCGCAGCCCCTAAACTGGGGAACCAACCACCCAAGACTCATTATTGTCCTGTAGATAAAGGAAACCCTTACAACCTTTATGAGCACGTTGTCGCAGCCCCTAAACTGAGGAACCAACCAACCAAGGCTTATTATTGTCCTGTAGAGAAAGGAAACCCTTACAACACTTATGACCACGTTGTCGCAGCCCCTAAACTGGGGAACCAACCACCCAAGACTCATTATTGTCCAGTAGATAAAGGAAACCCTTACAACCCTCATGAGCACGTTGTCGCAGCCCCTAAACTGGGGAACCAACCACCCAAGGCTTATTATTGTCCTGTAGAGAAAGGAAACCCTTACAACCCTTATGACCACGTTGTCGCAGCCCCTAAACTGAGGAACCAACCACCCAAGACTCATTATTGTCCTGTAGAGAAAGGAAACACTTACTACCTCCATGACCACGTTGTCGCAGCCCCTAAACTGGGGAACCAACCAAGACTCATTATTGTCCTGTAGAGAGAGGAAACCCTTACAACCCTCATTACCACGTTGTCGCAACCCCTAAACTGAGGAACCAACCACTCAAGACTCATTATTGTCCTGTAGAGAAAGGAAACCCTTACAACCCTTATGACCACGTTGTCGCAGTCCCTAAACTGAGGAACCAACCACCCAAGACTCATTATTGTCCTGTAGAGAAATGAAACCCTTACAACCCCCATGACCACGTTGTCGCAGCCCCTAAACTGGGGAACCAACCACCCAAGACTCATTTTTGTCCTGTAGAGAAAGGAAAATCTTACAACTCTCATGACCACGTTGCCGCAGCCGCTAAACTGGGGAACCAACCAAGACTTATTATTATCCTGTAGAGAAAGGAAACCCTTACTACCCTCATGAGCACGTTGTCGCAGCCCCTAAACTGAGGAACCAACCACCCAAGACTCATTATTGTCCTGTAGGTAAAGGAAACCTTACAACCCTTATGAGCACGTTGTCGCAGCCCCTAAACTGGGGAAACAACCACCCAAGACTCATTATTGTCCTGTAGATAAAGGAAACCCTTACAACTCTTATGAGCACGTTGTCGCAGCCCCTAAACTGAGGAACCATCCAACCAAGGCTTATTATTGTCCTGTAGAGAAAGGAAACCCTTACAACCCTTATGCCACGTTGTCGCAGCCCCTAAACTGGGGAACCAACCACCCAAGACTCATTATTGTCCTGTAGATAAAGGAAACCCTTTCAACCCTCATGAACACGTTGCCGCAGCCCCTAAACTGGGGAACCAACCACCCGAGACTCATTATTGTCCTGTAGATAAAGGAAACCCTTACAACCCTCATGACCACGTTGTCGCAGCCCCTAAACTGAGGAACCAACCAACCAAGACTTATTATAGTCCTGTAGACAAAGGAAACCCTCTCAACCCCCATGAACACGATGCCGCAGCCCCTAACCTGAGGAACCAACCAACCAAGACTTATTATAGTCCTGTAGGGAAAGGAAACCCTCTGAACCCCCATGACCACGTTGCCGCAGCCCCTAAACTGAGGAACCAACCACCCAAGACTCATGATTCTCCTGTAGAAAAAGGAAACCCTTACAACCCACATGAGCACGTTGCCGCAGCCCCTAAATTGAGGAACCAACTACCCAAGACTCATTATTGTCCTGTAGAGAAAGGAAAACCATACATCCCTCATGACCACGTTACCGCAGCCCCTAAACTGGGGAACCAACCAAGACTCATTATTGTCCTGTAGAGAAAGGAAACCCTTACAACCCTTATGACCACGTTGTCGCAGTCCCTAAACTGAGGAACCAACCACCCAAGACTCCTTATTGTCCTGTAGAGAAATGAATCCCTTACAACCCCCATGACCACGTTGTCGCAGCCCCTAAACTGGGGAAGCAACCACCCAAGACTCATTTTTGTCCTGTAGAGAAAGGAAAATCTTACAACTCTCATGACCACGTTGCCGCAGCCGCTAAACTGGGGAACCAACCAAGACTTATTATTATCCTGTAGAGAAAGGAAACCCTTACTACCCTCATGAGCACGTTGTCGCAGCCCCTAAACTGAGGAACCAACCACCCAAGACTCATTATTGTCCTGTAGATAAAGGAAACCCTTACAACCCTTATGAGCACTTTGTCGCAGCTCCTAAACTGGGGAACCAACCACCCAAGACTCATTATTGTCCTGTAGAGAAAGGAACCCCTTACAACCCTCATGACCACGTTGTCGCAGCCCCTAAACTGAGGAATCAACCACCCAAGACTCATTATTGTCCTGTAGAGAAATGAAACCCTTACAACCCCCATGACCACGTTGTCGCAGCCCCTAAACTGGGGAACCAACCACCCAAGACTCATTATTGTCCTGTAGAGAAAGGAATCCCTTACATCCCTTATGACCACGTTGTCGCAGCCCCTAAACTGAGGACCAACCACCCAAGACTCATTATTGTCCTGTAGAGAAAGGAACCCCTTACAACCCTTATGACCACGTTGTCGCAGCCCCTAAACTGAGGAACCAACCACCCAAGACTCATTATTGTCCTGTAGAGAAATGAAACCCTTACAACCCCCATGACCACGTTGTCGCAGCCCCTAAACTGGGGAACCAACCACCCAAGACTCATTTTTGTCCTGTAGAGAAAGGAAAACCTTACAAGCCTCATGACCACGTTGCCGCAGCCCCTAAACTGGGGAACCAACCAAGACTTATTATTATCCTGTAGAGAAAGGAAACCCTTACTACCCTCATGAGCACGTTGTCGCAGCCCCTAAACTGAGGAACCAACCACCCAAGACTCATTATTGTCCTGTAGATAAAGGAAACCCTTACAACCCTTATGAGCACGTTGTCGCAGCCCCTAAACTGGGGAACCAACCACCCAAGACTCATTATTGTCCTGTAGATAAAGGAAACCCTTACAACCCTTATGAGCACGTTGACGAAGCCCCTAAACTGAGGAACCAACCAACCAAGGCTTATTATTGTCCTGTAGAGAAAGGAAACCCTTACAACCCTTATGACCACGTTGTCGCAGCCCCTAAACTGGGGAACCAACCACCCAAGACTCTTTATTGTCCAGTAGATAAAGGAAACCCTTACAACCCTCATGAGCACGTTGTCGCAGCCCCTAAACTGGGGAACCAACCACCCAAGGCTTATTATTGTCCTGTAGAGAAAGGAAACCCTTACAACCCCCATGACCACGTTGTCGCAGCCCCTAAACTGAGGAACCAACCACCCAAGACTCATTATTGTCCTGTAGAGAAAGGAAACACTTACTACCTCCATGACCACGTTGTCGCAGCCCCTAAACTGGGGAACCAACCAAGACTCATTATTGTCCTGTAGAGAGAGGAAACCCTTACAACCCTCATTACCACGTTGTCGCAACCCCTAAACTGAGGAACCAACCACCCAAGACTCATTATTGTCCTGTAGAGAAAGGAAACCCTTACAACCCTTATGACCACGTTGTCGCAGTCCCTAAACTGAAGAACCAACCACCCAAGACTCATTATTGTCCTGTAGAGAAATGAAACCCTTACAACCCCCATGACCACGTTGTCGCAGCCCCTAAACTGGGGAACCAACCACCCAAGACTCATTTTTGTCCTGTAGAGAAAGGAAAATCTTACAACTCTCATGACCACGTTGCCGCAGCCGCTAAACTGGGGAACCAACCAAGACTTATTATTATCCTGTAGAGAAAGGAAACCCTTACTACCCTCATGAGCACGTTGTCGCAGCCCCTAAACTGAGGAACCAACCACCCAAGACTCATTATTGTCCTGTAGATAAAGGAAACCTTACAACCCTTATGAGCACGTTGTCGCAGCCCCTAAACTGGGGAAACAACCACCCAAGACTCATTATTGTCCTGTAGATAAAGGAAACCCTTACAACCCTCATGACCACGTTGTCGCAGCCCCTAAACTGAGGAACCAACCAACCAAGACTTATTATAGTCCTGTAGACAAAGGAAACCCTCTCAACCCCCATGAACACGATGCCGCAGCCCCTAACCTGAGGAACCAACCAACCAAGACTTATTATAATCCTGTAGGGAAAGGAAACCCTCTGAACCCCCATGACCACGTTGCCGCAGCCCCTAAACTGAGGAACCAACCACCCAAGACTCATGATTCTCCTGTAGAAAAAGGAAACCCTTACAACCCACATGAGCACGTTGCCGCAGCCCCTAAATTGAGGAACCAACTACCCAAGACTCATTATTGTCCTGTAGAGAAAGGAAAACCATACATCCCTCATGACCACGTTACCGCAGCCCCTAAACTGGGGAACCAACCAAGACTTATTATTATCCTGTAGAGAAAGGAAACCCTTACTACCCTCATGAGCACGTTGTCGCAGCCCCTAAACTGGGGAACCAACCACCCAAGACTCATTATTGTCCTGTAGATAAAGGAAACCCTTACAACCCTTATGAGCACGTTGTCGCAGCCCCTAAACTGGGGAACCAACCTCCCAAGACTCATTATTGTCCTGTAGATAAAGGAAACCCTTACAACCCTTATGAGCACGTTGTCGCAGCCCCTAAACTGAGGAACCAACCAACCAAGGCTTATTATTGTCCTGTAGAGAAAGGAAACCCTTACAACGCTCATGAGCACGTTGTCGCAGCCCCTAAACTGAGGAACCAACCACCCAAGACTCATTATTGTCCTGTAGATAAAGGAAACCCTTACAACCCTTATGAGCACGTTGTCGCAGCCCCTAAACTGGGGAACCAACCTCCCAAGACTCATTATTGTCCTGTAGATAAAGGAAACCCTTACAACCCTTATGAGCACGTTGTCGCAGCCCCTAAACTGAGGAACCAACCAACCAAGGCTTATTATTGTCCTGTAGATAAAGGAAACCCTTACAACCCTTATGAGCACGTTGTCGCAGCCCCTAAACTGGGGAACCAACCTCCCAAGACTCATTATTGTCCTGTAGATAAAGGAAACCCTTACAACCCTTATGAGCATGTTGTCGCAGCCCCTAAACTGAGGAACCAACCACCCAAGACTCATTATAGTCCTGTAGAGAAAGGAATCCCTTACAACCCTTATGACCACGTTGTCGCAGCCCCTAAACTGAGGACCAACCACCCAAGACTCATTATTGTCCTGTAGAGAAAGGAACCCCTTACAACCCTTATGACAACGTTGTCGCAGCCCCTAAACTGAGGAACCAACCACCCAAGACTCATTATTGTCCTGTAGAGAAATGAAACCCTTACAACCCCCATGACCACGTTGTCGCAGCCCCTAAACTGGGGAACCAACCACCCAAGACTCATTTTTGTCCTGTAGAGAAAGGAAAACCTTACAATCCTCATGACCACGTTGCCGCAGCCCCTAAACTGGGGAACCAACCAAGACTTATTATTATCCTGTAGAGAAAGGAAACCCTTACTACCCTCATGAGCACGTTGTCGCAGCCCCTAAATTGAGGAACCAACCACCCAAGACTCATTATTGTCCTGTAGATAAAGGAAACCCTTACAACCCTTATGAGCACGTTGTCGCAGCCCCTAAACTGGGGAACCAACCACCCAAGACTCATTATTGTCCTGTAGATAAAGGAAACCCTTACAACCCTTATAAGCACGTTGTCGCAGCCCCTAAACTGAGGAACCAACCAACCAAGGCTTATTATTGTCCTGTAGAGAAAGCAAACCCTTACAACCCTTATGACCACGTTGTCGCAGCCCCTAAATTGAGGAACCAACCACCCAAGACTCATTATTTTCCTGTAGAGAAAGGAAAACCATACATCCCTCATGACCACGTTACCGCAGCCCCTAAACTGGGGAACCAACCAAGACTTATTATTATCCTGTAGAGAAAGGAAACCCTTACTACCCTCATGAGCAATTTGTCGCAGCCCCTAAACTGAGGAACCAACCACCCAAGACTCATTATTGTCCTGTAGATAAAGGAAACCCTTACAACCCTTATGAGCACGTTGTCGCAGCCCCTAAACTGGGGAACCAACCTCCCAAGACTCATTATTGTCCTGTAGATAAAGGAAACCCTTACAACCCTTATGAGCACGTTGTCGCAGCCCCTAAACTGAGGAACCAACCAACCAAGGCTTATTATTGTCCTGTAGAGAAAGGAAACCCTTACAACCCTTATGACCACGTTGTCGCAGCCCCTAATCTGGGGAATTAACCACCCAAGACCCATTATTGTCCTGTAGATAAAGGAAACCCTTACAACGCTCATGAGCATGTTGTCGCAGCCCCTAAACTGAGGAACCAACCACCCAAGACTCATTATTGTCCTGTAGATAAAGGAAACCCTTACAACCCACACGACCACGTTGTCGCAGCCCCTAAACTGGGGAACCAACCAAGAATTATTATTATCCTGTAGAGAATGGAAACCCTTACAACCCACACGTCCACGTTGTCGCAGCCCCTAAACTGAGGAACCAACCACCCAAGACTCATTATTGTCCTGTAGATAAAGGAAACCCTTACAACCCTTATGTGCACGTTGTCGCAGCCCCTAAACTGAGGAACCGACCAAGACTCATTATTGTCCTGTAGAGAAAGGAAACCCTTACAACCCACTCGACCACGTTGTCGCAGCCCCTAAACTGAGGAACCACCACCCAAGACTCAGTATTGACCTGTAGATAAATAAAACCCTCTCAACCCTCATGAACACGTTGCCGCAGCCCCTAAACTGAAGAACCAACCACCCAAGACTCATTATTGTCCTGTAGAGAAAGGAAACACTTACAACCCTCATGAACACGTTGCCGCAGCCCCTAAACTGGGGAACCAACCACCCGAGACTCATTATTGTCCTGTAGATAAAGGAAACACTTACAAACCTCATGACCACGTTGTCGCAGCCCCTAAACTGAGGAACCAACCAACCAAGACTTATTATAGTCCTGTAGACAAAGGAAACCCTCTCAACCCCCATGAACACGATGCCGCAGCCCCTAACCTGAGGAACCAACCAACCAAGACTTATTATAGTCCTGTAGGGAAAGGAAACCCTCTGAACTCCCATGACCACGTTGCCGCAGCCCCTAAACTGAGGAACCAACCACCCAAGACTCATTATTCTCCTGTAGAAAAAGGAAACCCTTACAACCCACATGAGCACGTTGCCGCAGCCCCTAAATTGAGGAACCAACCACCCAAGACTCATTATTGTCCTGTAGAGAAAGGAAAACCATACATCCCTCATGACCACGTTACCGCAGCCCCTAAACTGGGGAACCAACCAAGACTTATTATTATCCTGTAGAGAAAGGAAACCCTTACTACCCTCATGAGCACGTTGTCGCAGCCCCTAAACTGAGGAACCAACCACCCAAGACTCATTATTGTCCTGTAGATAAAGGAAACCCTTACAACCCTTATGAGCACGTTGTCGCAGCCCCTAAACTGGGGAACCAACCTCCCAAGACTCATTATTGTCCTGTAGATAAAGGAAACCCTTACAACCCTTATGAGCACGTTGTCGCAGCCCCTAAATTGAGGAACCAACCAACCAAGGCTTATTATTGTCCTGTAGAGAAAGGAAACCCTTACAACCCTTATGACCACGTTGTCGCAGCCCCTAAACTGGGGAATTAACCACCCAAGACCCATTATTGTCCTGTAGATAAAGGAAACCCTTACAACGCTCATGAGCATGTTGTCGCAGCCCCTAAACTGGGGAACCAACCACCAAAGGCTTATTGTTGTCCTGTAGAGAAAGGAAACCCTTACAACCCTCATGAACGCGTTGCCGCAGCCCCTAATCTGGGGAACCAACCACCCGAGACTCATTATTGTCCTGTAGATAAAGGAAACCCTTACAACCCTCATGACCACGTTGTCGCAGCCCCTAAACTGAGGAACCAACCAACCAAGACTTATTATAGTCCTGTAGACTAAGGAAACCCTCTCAACACCCATGAACACGTTGCCGCAGCCCCTAACCTGAGGAACCAACCAACCAAGACTTATTATAGTCCTGTAGGGAAAGGAAACCCTCTGAACCCCCATGACCACGTTGCCGCAGCCCCTAAACTGAGGAACCAACCACCCAAGACTCATTATTGTCCTGTAGAAAAAGGAAACCCTTACAACCCTCATGAGCACGTTGCCGCAGCCCCTAAACTGAGGAACCAACCTCCCAAGACTCATTATTGTCCTGTAGAAAAAGGAAACCCTTACAACCCTCATGAGCACGTTGCCGCAGCCCCTAAACTGAGGAACCAACTACCCAAGACTCATTATTGTCCTGTAGATAAAGGAAACCCTTACAACCCTCATGACCACGTTGCCGCAGCCCCTAAACTGAGGAACCAACCACCCAAGCCTCATTATTTTCCTGTAGAAAAAAGGAAACCCTTACAACCCACATGACCACGTTGCCGCAGCCCATAAACTGAGGAACCAACCACCCAAGACTCATTATTGTCCTGTAGATAAAGGAAACCCTTACAACCCTCATGAGCACGTTACCGCAGCCCCTAAACTAAGGAACCATCCACCCAAGACTCATTATTGTCCTGTAGATAAAGGAAAGCTTACAACCCTCATGACCACGTTGCCGCAGCCCCTAAACTGAGGAACCATTCACCCAAGACTCATTATTGTCCTGTAGATAAATGAAACCCTTACAACCCTCATGAGCACGTTGTCGCAGCCCCTAAACTGGGGTACCAACCAAGACTTACTATTATCATGTAGATAAAGAAAACCCTTACAACCCAGAGGACCACGTTGTCGCAGCCCCTAAACTGAGGAACCAACCACCCAAGACTCATTATTGTCCTGTAGATAAAGGAAACCCTTACAACCCACACGACCACGTTGTCGCAGCCCCTAAACTGGGGAACCAACCAAGAATTATTATTATCCTGCAGAGAATGGAAACCCTTACAACCCACACGTCCACGTTGTCGCAGCCCCTAAACTGAGGAACCAACCACCCAAGACTCATTATTGTCCTGTAGATAAAGGAAACCCTTACAACCCTTATGAGCACGTTGTCGCAGCCCCTAAACTGAGGAACCGACCAAGTTTCATTATTGTCCTGTAGAGAAAGGAAACCCTTACAACCCACACGACCACGTTGTCGCAGCCCCTAAACTGAGGAACCACCACCCAAGACTCAGTATTGACCTGTAGATAAATAAAAACCTCTCAACCCTCATGAACACGTTGCCGCAGCCCCTAAACTGAAGAACCAACCACCCAAGACTCATTATTGTCCTGTAGATAAAGGATACCCTTACAACCCACACGACCACGTTGTCGCAGCCCCTAAACTGAGGAACCAACCACCCAAGACTCATTATTGTCCTGTAGATAAAGGAAACCCTTACAACCCTTATGAGCACGTTGTCGCAGCCCCTAAACTGAGGAACCAACCACCCAAGACTCATTATTGTCCTGTAGATAAAGGAAACCCTTACAACCCACACGACCACTTTGTCTTAGCCCCTAAACTGGGGAACCAACCAAGACATTATTATCCTGTAGAGAAAGGAAACCCTTACAACACACACGACCACGTTGTCGCAGCCCCTAAACTGAGGAACCAACCACCCAAGACTCATTATTGTCCTGTAGGTAAAGGAAACCCTTACAACCCACACGACCACGTTGTTGCAGCCCCTAAACTGAGGATCCAACCAACCAAGACATATTATTGTCCTGTAGAGGAAGGAAACCCTTACAACCCCCAAGACCACGTTGTCGCAGCCCCTAAACTGAGGAACCAACCAAGACCTATTATTGTCCTGTAGAGGAAGGAAACCCTTACAACCCCCATGACCACGTTGTGGCAGACCCTAAACTGAGGAACCAACCAACCAAGACTTATTATTATCCTGTAGAGAAAGGAAACCCTTACAACCCTCATGACCACGTTGTCGCAGCCCCTAAACTGAGGAACCAACCAACCAAGACCTATTATTGTCCTGTAGAGGAAGGAAACCCTTACAACCCTCATGACCATGTTGTCGCAGCCCCTAAACTGAGGAACCAACCAACCAAGATATTATTATCCAGTAGAGAAACGAAACCCTTACAACCCACATGACCAAGTTGTCGCAGCCCCTAAACTGAGGAACCAACCAACCAAGACCTACTATTGTCCTGAAGAGGAAAGAAATCCTTACAACCCCCAAGACCACGTTGTCGCAGCCCCTAAACTGAGGAACCAACCAACCAAGACTTATTATTATCCTGTAGAGAAAGGAAACCCTTACAACCCACATGACCAAGTTGTCGCAGCCCCTAAACTGAGGAACCAACCAACCAAGACTTCATATTGTCCTGTACAGAAAGCAAACATTTACAACCCTCATAACCACGTTGTCGCAGTCCCTAAACTGAGGAACCGACCAACCAAGACTCATTATTGTCCTGTAGAGAAAGGAAACCCTTACAACCCTCATGACCACGTTGCCGCAGCCCCTAAGTTGAGGAACCGACCAACCAAGACTCATTATTGTCCTGTAGAGAAAGGAAACCCTTACAATCCTCATGATCACGTTGTCGCAGAACCTAAACTGAGGAACCAACCAAGACTGATTATCGTCCTGTAGAGAAAGGAAACCCTTACTAACCTCATGACCACGTTGCCGCAGCCCCTAAATTGAGGAACCGACCAACCAAGACTCATTATTGTCCTGTAGAGAAAGGAAACCCTTACAACCCTCATAACCACGTTGTCGCAGACCCTAAACTGAGGGACCAACCAGGACTCATTATTGTTCTGTAGATAAAGGAAACACTTACAACCCTCATAACCACGTTGTCGCAGCCCCTAAACTGAGGAACCAACCTAGACTCATTATTGTCCTGTAGAAAAAGAAAACCCTCACAACCCACATGACCACGTTGTCGCAACCCCTAAACTGAGGAACCAACCAAGACTCATTATTGTCCTGAAGAAAAAGGAAACCTTCACAACCCACATGACCACGTTGCCGCAGCCCCTAAACTGAGGAACCGACCAACCAAGACTCATTATTGTCCTGTAGATAAAGGAAACACTTACAACCCTCATAACCACGTTGTCGCAGCCCCTAAACTGAGGAACCAACGAAGTCTCATTATTGTCCTGTAGAAAAAGGATACCCTTACAACACTCATGACCACGTTGTCGCAGCCCCTAAACTGAGGGACCAACCAAGACTCATTATTGTCCTGTAGAAAAAGGAAACCCTCACAACCCACATGACCACGTTGCCGCAGCCCCTAAACTGAGGAACCGACCAACCAAGACTCATTATTGTCCTATAGAGAAAGGAAACCCTTACAACCCTCATAACCACGTTGTCGCAGACCCTAAACTGAGGAACAAACCAAGACTCATTATTGTCCTGTAGAGAAAGGAAACCTTCACAGCCCACATGACCACGTTGCCGCAGCCCCTAAACTGAGGAACCGACCAACCAAGACTTATTATTGTCCTGTAGAGGAAGGAAACCCTTACAACCCCCATGAAAACGTTGCCGCAGCCCCTAAACTGTGGAACCAACCAACCAAGACTTATCATTTTCCTGTAGAAAAAGGAAACCCTTACAACCTCCATGACCACGTTGCCGCTGCCCCTAAACTGAGGAACCAATCAACCAAGACTCATTATTGTCCTGTAGAGAACGGAAACCCTTACAACCCCCATGAACACGTTGTTGCAGACCCTAAACTGAGGAACCGACCAACCAAGATTCATTATTGTCCTGTAGAGAAAGGAAACCCTTACAACCCCCATAACCACATTGCCGCAGCCCCTAAACTTAGGAACCAACCAAGACTCATTATTGTCCTGAAGAGAAAGGAAACCCTTACAACCCCCATGACCACGTTGTTGCAGCCCCTAAACTGCGGAACCAACCAACCAAGACTCGTTATTGTCCTGTAGAGAAAGGAAACCCTTACAACCCCCATGAACACGTTACCGCAGCCCCTAAACTGAGGAAACGACCAACCAAGATTCATTATAGTCCTGTAGACAAAGGAAACCCTTACAACCTCCATGACCACGTTGCCGCAGCCCCTAAACTGAGGAACCAACCAACCAAGACTCATTATTGTCCTGTAGAGAAAGGAAACCCTTACAACCCCCATGACCACGTTGTTGCAGCCCCTAAACTGAGGAACCAACCAACCAAGACATATTATTGCCCTGTACAGAAAGGAAACCTTCTCAACCCCCATGAACACGTTGTTGCAGCCCCTAAACTGAGGAACCGACAAACCAAGATTCATTATTGTCCTGTAGAGAAAGGAAACCCTTACAACCCCCATGAACACGATGCCGCAGCCCCTAAACTGAGGAACCAACCAAGACTTATCATTGTCCTGTAGAGAAAGCAAACACTTACAACCCTCATGACCACGTTGTCGCAGCCCCTAAACTGAGGAACCGATCAACCAAGACTCATTATTGTCCTGTAGAGAAAGGAAACCCTTACAACCCTCATAACCACGTTGTCGCAGCCCCTAAACTGAGGAACCAACCAAGACTCATTATTGTTCTGTAGAAAAAGGAAACCCTTACAACCCTCATAACCACGTTGTCGCAGACCCTAAACTGAGGAACCAACCAAGACTCATTATTGCCCTGTAGAGAAAGGAAACGCTTACAACCCTCATAACCACGTTGTCGCAGCCTCTAAACTGTGGAACCAACCAAGACTCATTATTGTCCTGCAGATAAAGGAAACCCTTACAACCCTCATGACCACGTTGCCGCAGCCCCTAAGCTGAGGAACCGACCAACCAAGACTCATTATTGTCCTGTAGAGAAAGGAAACCCCTACAACACTCATGACCACGTTGCCGCAGCCCCTAATCTGAGGAACCAACCAACCAAGACTCATTATTGTCCTGTAGAGAAAGGAAACCCTTACAACCCTCATGATCATGTTGTTGCAGACCCTAAACTGAGGAACCGACCGAGACTCATTATCGTCCTGTAGAGAAAGGAAACCCTTACAACCCTCATGACCACGTTGCCGCAGCCCCTAAACTGAGGAACCGACCAACCAAGACTCATTATTGTCCTGTAGAGAAAGGAAACCCTTACAACCCTCATAACCACGTTGTCGCAGACCCTAAACTGAGGAACCAACCAAGACTCATGATTGTCCTGATGATAGAGGAAACACTTACAACCCTCATAACCACGTTGTCGCAGCCCCTAAACTGAGGAAGCAACCAAGACTCATTATTGTCCTGTAGAAAAAGGAAACCCTTACAACCCTCATGACCACGTTGTCGCAGCCCCTAAACTGAGGAACCAACCAAGACTCATTATTGTCCTGTAGAAAAAGGAAACCCTCACAACCCACATGACCACGTTGTCGCAGCCCCTAAACTGAGGAACCAACCAAGACTCATTATTGTCCTGTAGAAAAAGAAACCCTCACAACCAACATGTCCACGTTGCCGCAGCCCCTAAACTGAGGAACCGACCAACCAAGATTCATTATTGTCCTGTAGATAAAGGAAACACTTACAACCCTCATAACCACGTTGTCGCAGCCCCTAAACTGAGGAACCAACCAAGACTCATGATTGTCCTATAGAAAAAGGAAACCCTTACAACCCTCATGAGCTCGTTGCCGCAGCCCCTAAACTGAGGAACCAACCACACAAGACTCATTATTGTCCTGTAGAAAAAGGAAACCCTTACAACCCTCATGAGCACGTTGCCGCAGCCCCTAAACTGAGAAACCAACCACCAAAGACTCAGTATTGTCCTGTAGAAAAAGGAAACCCTTACAACCCTCATGAGCACGTTGCCGCAGCCCCTAAACTGAGGAACCAACCACCCAAGACTCATTATTGTCCTATAGATAAAGGAAACCTTTACAACCCTCATGACCACGTTGCCGCAGCCCCTAAACTGAGGAACCAACCACCCAAGTCTCATTATTTTCCTGTAGAAAAAAGGAAACCCTTACAACCCACATGACCACGTTGCCGCAGCCCATAAACTGAGGAACCAACCACCCAAGACTCATTATTGTCCTGTACATAAAGGAAACCCTTACAACCCTCATGAGCACGTTGCCGCAGCCCCTAAACTGAGGAACCAACCATCCAAGACTCATTATTGTCCTGTAGATAAAGGAAACCCTTACAACCCTCATGACCACGTTGCCGCAGCCCCTAAACTGAGGAACCAAACACCCAAGACTCATTATTGTCCTGTAGATAAAGGAAACCCTTACAACCCTCATGAGCACGTTGTCGCAGCCCCTAAACTGGGGTACCAACCAAGACTTATTATTATCCTGTAGATAAAGGAAACCCTAACAAACCCACACGACCACGTTGTCGCAGCCCCTAAACTGAGGAACCAACCACCCAAGATTCATTATTGTCCTGTAGATAAAGGAAACCCTTACAACCCACACGACCACGTTGTCGCAGCCCCTAAACTGGGGAACCAACCAAGAATTATTATTATCCTGTAGAGTATGGAAACCCTTACAACCCACACGACCACGTTGTCGCAGCCCCTAAACTGAGGAACCAACCACCCAAGACTCATTATTGTCCTGTAGATAAAGGAAACCCTTACAACCCTTATGAGCACGTTGTCGCAGCCCCTAAACTGAGGAACCGACCAAGACTCATTATTGTCCTGTAGAGAAAGGAAACCCTTACAACCCACACGACCACGTTGTCGCAGCCCCTAAACTGAGGAACCACCACCCAAGACTCATTATTGTCCTGTAGATAAAGAAAACCCTCTCAACCCTCATGAACACGTTGCCGCAGCCCCTAAACTGAGGAACCAACCACCCAAGACTCATTATTGTCCTGTAGATAAAGGAAACCCTTACAACCCACACGACCACGTTGTCGCAGCCCCTAAACTGAGGAACCAACCACCCAAGACTCATTATTGTCCTGTAAATAAAGGAAACCCTTACAACCCTTATGAGCACGTTGTCGCAGCCCCTAAACTGAGGAACCAACCACCCAAGACTCATTATTGTCCTGTAGATAAAGGAAACCCTTACAACCCACACGACCACGTTGTCGCAGCCCCTAAACTGAGGAACCAACCACCCAAGTCTCATTATTGTCCTGTAGATAAAGGAAACCCTTACAACCCACACGACCACGTTGTCGCAGCCCCTAAACTGAGGATCCAACCAACCAAGACATATTATTGTCCTGTAGAGGAAGGAAACCCTTACAACCCACAAGACCACGTTGTCGCAGCCCCTAAACTGAGGAACCAACCAAGTCCTATTATTGTCCTGTAGAGGAAGGAAACCCTTACAACCCCCATGACAACGTTGTAGCAGACCCTAAACTGAGGAACCAACCAACCAAGACTTATTATTATCCTGTAGAGAAAGGAAACCCTTAAAACCCTCATGACCACGTTGTCGCAGCCCCTAAACTGAGGAACCAACCAACCAAAACCTATTATTGTCCTGTAGAGAAAGGAAACCCTTACAACCCTCATGACCATGTTGTCGCAGCCCCTAAACTGAGGAACCAACCAACCAAGACATTATTATCCAGTAGAGTAACGATACCCTTACAACCCACATGACCAAGTTGTCGCAGCCCCTAACCTGAGGAACCAACCATCCAAGACCTACTATTGTCCTGAAGAGGACGGAAATCCTTACAACATCCAAGACCACGTTGTCGCAGCCCCTAAACTGAGGAACCAAACAACCAAGACTTATTATTATCCTGTAGAGAAAGGAAACCCTTACAACCCACATGACCAAGTTGTCGCAGCCCCTAAACTGAGGAACCAACCAACCAAGACTTCATATTGCCCTGTACAGAAAGCAAACACTTACAACCCTCATGTCCACGTTACCGGAGCCCCTTAACTGAGGAACCAACCAACCAAGAATTATTATTGCCCTGTACAGAAAGGAGACCTTCTCAACCCCCATGAACACGTTGCCGCAGCTCCTTAACTGAGGATCCAACCAAGACTTGTCATTGTCCTGTAGAGAAAGGAAACCCTTACAACCCCCATGAACACGTTGCCGCAGCCCCTAAACTGAGGAACCAACCAAGACTTTCATTGTCCTGTAGAGAAAGGAAACCCTTACAACCCTCATAACCACGTTGTCGCAGCCCCTAAATTGAGGAACCGACCAACCAAGACTCATTATTGTCCTGTAGAGAAAGGATACCCTTACAACACTCATAACCACGTTGTCGCAGCCCCTAAACTGAGGAACCAACCAAGACTCATTATTGTCCTCTAGAAAAAGGAAACCCTTACAACCCTCATGACCACGTTGTCGCAGCCCCTAAACTGAGGAACCAACCAAGACTCATTATTGTCCTGTAGAAAAAGAAAACCCTCACAACCCACATGACCACGTTGTCGCAGCCCCTAAACTGAGGAACCAACCAAGACTCATTATTGTCCTGAAGAAAAAGGAAACCCTCACAACCCACATGACCACGTTGCCGCAGCCCTTAAACTGAGGAACCAACCAAGACTCATTATTGTCCTGAAGAAAAGGGAAACCCTCACAACCCACATGACCACGTTGCCGCAGCCCTTAAACTGAGGAACCGACCAACCAAGACTCATTATTGTCCTGTAGATCAAGGAAACACTTACAACCCTCATAACCACGTTGTCGCAGCCCCTAAACTGAGGAACCAACCAAGACTCATTTTTGTCCTGTAGAAAAAGGAAACCCTTACAACACTCATGACCACGTTGTCGCAGCCCCTAAACTGAGGAACCAACCAAGACTCATTATTCTCCTGTAGAAAAAGGAAACCCTCACAACCCACATGACCACGTTGCCGCAGCACCTAAACTGAGGAACCGACCAACCAAGACTCATTATTGTCCTGTAGAGAAAGGAAACCCTTACAACCCTCATAACCACGTTGTCGCAGAACCTAAACTGAGGAACCAACCAAGACTCATTATTGTCCTGTAGAGAAAGGAAACCTTCACAACCCACATGACCACGTTGCCGCAGCCCCTAAACTGAGGAACCGACCAACCAAGACTTATTATTGTCCTGTAGAGGAAGGAAACCCTTACAACCCCCATGAAAACGTTGCCGCAGCCCCTAAACTGAGGAACCAAACAACCAAGGCTTATCATTTTCCTGTAGAGAAAGGAAACCCTTACAACCTCCATGACCCAAGTTGCCGCTGCCCCTAAACTGAGGAACCAACCAACCAAGACTCATTATTGTCCTGTAGAGAAAGGAAACCCTTACAACCGCCATGAACACGTTGTTGCAGGCCCTAAACTGAGGAACCGACCAACCAAGACTCATTATTGTCCTGTAGAGAAAGGAAACCCTTACAACCCCCATAACCACATTGCCGCAGCCCCTAAACTTAGGAACCAACCAAGACTCATTATAGTCCTGTAGAGAAAGGAAACCCTTACAACCCCCATGACCACGTTGTTGCAGCCCCTAAACTGCGGAACCAACCAACCAAGACTCATTATTGTCCTGTAGAGAAAGGAAACCATTACAACCCCCATGAACAAGTTGCCGCAGCCCCTAAACTGAGGAACCGACCAACCAAGATTCATTATAGTCCTGTAGAGAAAGGAAACCCTTACAACCTCCATGACCACGTTGCCGCAGCCCCTAAACTGAGCAACCAACCAACTAAGACTCATTATTGTCCTGTAGAGAAAGGAAACCCTTACAACCCCCATGACCACGTTGTTGCAGCCCCTAAACTGAGGAACCAACCAATCAAGACTTATTATTGCCCTGTACAGAAAGGAAACCTTCTCAACCCCCATGAACACGTTGTTGCAGCCCCTAAACTGAGGAACCGACAAACCAAGATTCATTATTGTCCTGTAGAGAAAGGAAACCCTTACAACCCCCATGAACACGTTGCCGCAGCCCCTAAACTGAGGAACCAACCAAGACTTATCATTGTCCTGTAGAGAAAGCAAACACTTACAACCCTCATGACCAAGTTGTCGCAGCCCCTAAACTGAGGAACCGACCAACCAAGACTCATTATTGTCCTGTAGAGAAAGGAAACCCTTACAACCCTCATAACCACGTTGTCGCAGCCCCTAAACTGAGGAACCAACCAAGACTCATTATTGTCCTGTAGAAAAAGGAAACCCTTACAACCCTCATAACCACGTTGTCGCAGACCCTAAACTGAGGAACCAACCAAGACTCATTATTGTCCTGTAGATAAAGGAAACGCTTACAACCCTCATAACCACGTTGTCGCAGCCTCTAAACTGAGGAACCAACCAAGACTCATTATTGTCCTGTAGATGAAGGAAACGTTTACAACCCTCATAACCACATTGCCGCAGCCCCTAAACTGAGAAACCAACCAACCTAGACTTATTATTGTCCTGTAGAGAAAGGAAACGCTTACAACCCTCATAACCGAGTTGTCGCAGCCTCTAAACTGAGGAACCAACCAAGACTCATTATTGTCCTGTAGATAAAGGAAACCCTTACAACCCTCATAACCACGTTGCCGCAGCCCCTAAGCTGAGGAACCGACCAACCAAGACTCATTATTGTCCTGTAGAGAAAGGAAACCCCTACAACCCTCATGACCACGTTGCCGCGGCCCCTAAGCTGAGGAACCAACCAACCAAGACTCATTATTGTCCTGTAGAGAAAGGAAACCCTTACAACCCTCATTATCACGTTGTTGCAGACCCTAAACTGAGGAACCGACCGAGACTCATTATCGTCCTGTAGAGAAAGGAAACCCTTACAACCCTCATGACCAGGTTGCCGCAGCCCCTAAACTGAGGAACCGACCAACCAAGACTCATTATTGTCCTGTAGAGAAAGGAAACCCTTACAACCCTCATAACCACGTTGTCGCAGACTATAAACTGAGGAACCAACCAAGACTCATTATTGTCCTGTTGATAAAGGAAACACCTACAACCCTCATAACCACGTTGTCGCAGCCCCTAAACTGAGGAAGCAACCAAGACTCATTATTGTCCTGTAGAAAAAGGAAACCCTTACAACACTCATGACCACGTTGTCGCAGCCCCTAAACTGAGGAACCAACCAAGACTCATTATTGTCCTGTAGAAAAAGGAAACCCTCACAACCAACATGACCACGTTGCCGTAGCCCCTAAACTGAGGAACCGACCAACCAAGACTCATTATTGTCCCGTAGGTAAAGGAAACACTTACAACCCTCATAACCACGTTGTCGCAGCCCCTAAACTGAGGAACCAACCAAGACTCATTATTGTCCTGTAGAAAAAGGAAACCCTTACAACCCTCATGACCACGTTGTCGCAGCCCCTAAACTGAGGAACCAACCAAGACTCATTATTGTCCTGTAGAAAAAGGAAACCCTCACAACCCACAAGACCACGTTGCCGCAGCCCCTAAACTGAGGAACCGACCAACCAAGACTCATTATTGTCCTGTAGAGAAAGGAAACCCTTACAACCCTCATAACCACGTTGTCGCAGAACCTGAACTGAGGAACCAACCAGGACTCATTATTGTCCTGTAGATAAAGGAATCACTTACAACCCTCATAACCACGTTGTCGCAGCCCCTAAACTGAGGAAGCAACCAAGACTCATTATTGTCCTGTAGAAAAAGGAAACCCCTACAACCCTCATGAACACGTTGCCACAGCCCCTAAACTGAGGAACCGACCAACCAAGACTTATTATAGTCCTGTAGAGAAAGGAATCCCTCTCATCCCCCATGACCACGTTGTCGCAGCCCCTAAACTGAGGAACCAACCAAGACTCATTATTGTCCTGTAGAAAAAGAAACCCTCACAACCAACATGTCCACGTTGCCGCAGCCCCTAAACTGAGGACCCGACCAACCCAGATTCATTATTGTCCTGTAGATAAAGGAAAAACTTACAACCCTCATAACCACGTTGTCGCAGCCCCTAAACTGAGGAACCAACCAAGACTCATGATTGTCCTATAGAAAAAGGAAACCCTTACAACCCTCATGAGCACGTTGCCGCAGCCCCTAAACTGAGGAACCAACCACCCAAGACTCATTATTGTCCTGTAGATAAAGGAAACCTTTACAACCCTCATGACCACGTTGCCGCAGCCCCTAAACTGAGGAACCAACCACCCAAGTCTCATTATTTTCCTGTAGAAAAAAGGAAACCCTTACAACCCACAAGACCACGTTCCCGCAGCCCATAAACTGAGGAACCAACCACCCAAGACTCATTATTGTCCTGTAGATAAAGGAAACCCTTACAACCCTCATGAGCACGTTGCCGCAGCCCCTAAACTGAGGAACCAACCTCCCAAGACTCATTATTTTCCTGTAGATAAAGGAAACCCTTACAACCCTCATGAGCACGTTGTCGCAGCCCCTAAACTGAGGAACCAACCACCCAAGACTCATTATTGTCCTGTAGATAAAGGAAACCCTTACAAACCTTATGAGCACGTTGTCGTAGCCCCTAAACTGGGGAACCAACCACCCAAGACTCATTATAGTCCGGTAGATAAAGGAAACCCTTACAACCCTTATGAGCACGTTGTCGCAGCCCCTAAACTGAGGAAAAAACCAACCAAGGCTTATTATTGTCCTGTAGGGAAAGGAAACACTTACAACCTTTATGACCACGTTGTCGCAGCCCCTAAACGGGGGAACCAACCACCCAAGACTCATTATTGTCCTGTAGATGAAGGAAACCATTACAACACTCATGAGCACGTTGTCGCAGCCCCTAAACTGGGGAACCAACCACCCAAGGCTTATTATTGTCCTGTAGAGAAATGAAACCCTTACAACCCTCATGAACGCATTGCCGCAGCCCCTAAACTGGGGAACCAACCACCCGAGACTCATTATTGTCCTGTAGATAAAGGAAACCCTTACAACCCTCATGACCACGTTGTCGCAGCCCCTAAACTGAGGAACCAACCAAACAAGACTTATTATAGTCCTGTAGACAAAGGAAACCCTCTCAACCCCCATGAACACGTTGCCGAAGCCCCTAACCTGAGGAACCAACCACCCAAGACTCATTATTGTCCTGTAGAGAAAGGAAACCCTTACAACCCTTATGACCACGTTGCCGCAGCCCCTAAACTGAGGAACCAACCACCCAAGACTCATTATTGTCCTGTAGAAAAAGGAAACCCTTACAACCCCCATGACCACTTTGTCGCCGCCCCTAAACTGGGGAACCAACCAAGACTCATTATTGTCCTGTAGAGAGAGGAAACCCTTACAACCCTAATGAGCCCGCTGCCGCAGCCCCTAAACTGGCGAACAAACCACCCAAGAGTCATTATTGTCCTGTAGAAAAAGGAAACCCTTACAACCCTAATGAGCACGTTGCCGCAGCCCCTAAACTGAGGAACCAACCACCCAAGACTCATTATTGTCCTGTAGAGAAAGGAAACCCTTACTACCCCCATGACCACTTTGTCGCCGCCCCTAAACTGGGGAACCAACCAAGACTCATTATTGTCCTGTAGAGAGAGGAAACCCTTACAACCCTCATGACCACGTTGTCGACACCCCTAAACTGAGGAACCAACCATCCAAGACTCATTATTGTCCTGTAGAGAAAGGAATCCCTTACAACCCTTATGACCACGTTGTCGCAGCCCCTAAACTGAGGACCAACCACCCAAGACTCATTATTTTCCTGTAGAGAAAGGAACCCCTTACAACCCTTATGACCACGTTGTCGCAGCCCCTAAACTGAGGAACCAACCACCCAAGACTCATTATTGTCCTGTAGAGAAATGAAACCCTTACAACCCCCATGACCACGTTGTCGCAGCCCCTAAACTGGGGAACCAACCACCCAAGACTCATTTTTGTCCTGTAGAGAAAGGAAAACCTTACAAGCCTCATGACCACGTTGCCGCAGCCCCTAAACTGGGGAACCAACCAAGACTTATTATTATCCTGTAGAGAAAGGAAACCCTTACTACCCTCATGAGCACGTTGTCGCAGCCCCTAAACTGAGGAACCAACCACCCAAGACTCATTATTGTCCTGTAGATAAAGGAAACCCTTACAACCCTTATGACCACGTTGTCGCAGCCCCTAAACTGAGGAACCAACCACCCAAGACTCATTATTGTCCTGTAGAGAAAGGAAACACTTACTACCTCCATGACCACGTTGTCGCAGCCCCTAAACTGGGGAACCAACCAAGACTCATTATTGTCCTGTAGAGAAAGGAATCCCTTACAACCCTTATGACCACGTTGTCGCAGCCCCTAAACTGAGGACCAACCACCCAAGACTCATTATTTTCCTGTAGAGAAAGGAACCCCTTACAACCCTCATGAGCACGTTGTCGCAGCCCCTAAACTGAGGAACCAACCACCCAAGACTCATTATTGTCCTGTAGATAAAGGAAACCCTTACAACCCTTATGAGCACGTTGTCGCAGCCCCTAAACTGGGGAACCAACCACCCAAGACTCATTATTGTCCTGTAGATAAAGGAAACCCTTACAACCCTTATGAGCACGTTGTCGCAGCCCCTAAACTGAGGAACCAACCAACCAAGGCTTATTATTGTCCTGTAGAGAAAGGAAACCCTTACAACCCTTATGACCACGTTGTCGCAGCCCCTAAACTGGGGAACCAACCACCCAAGACTCATTATTGTCCAGTAGATAAAGGAAACCCTTACAACCCTCATGAGCACGTTGTCGCAGCCCCTAAACTGGGGAACCAACCACCCAAGGCTTATTATTGTCCTGTAGAGAAAGGAAACCCTTACAACCCTTATGACCACGTTGTCGCAGCCCCTAAACTGAGGAACCAACCACCCAAGACTCATTATTGTCCTGTAGAGAAAGGAAACACTTACTACCTCCATGACCACGTTGTCGCAGCCCCTAAACTGGGGAACCAACCAAGACTCATTATTGTCCTGTAGAGAGAGGAAACCCTTACAACCCTCATTACCACGTTGTCGCAACCCCTAAACTGAGCAACCAACCACCCAAGACTCATTATTGTCCTGTAGAGAAAGGAAACCCTTACAACCCTTATGACCACGTTGTCGCAGTCCCTAAACTGAGGAACCAACCACCCAAGACTCATTATTGTCCTGTAGAGAAATGAAACCCTTACAACCCCCATGACCACGTTGTCGCAGCCCCTAAACTAGGGAACCAACCACCCAAGACTCATTTTTGTCCTGTAGAGAAAGGAAAATCTTACAACTCTCATGACCACGTTGCCGCAGCCGCTAAACTGGGGAACCAACCAAGACTTATTATTATCCTGTAGAGAAAGGAAACCCTTACTACCCTCATGAGCACGTTGTCGCAGCCCCTAAACTGAGGAACCAACCACCCAAGACTCATTATTGTCCTGTAGATAAAGGAAACCTTACAACCCTTATGAGCACGTTGTCGCAGCCCCTAAACTGGGGAAACAACCACCCAAGACTCATTATTGTCCTGTAGATAAAGGAAACCCTTACAACTCTTATGAGCACGTTGTCGAAGCCCCTAAACTGAGGAACCAACCAACCAAGGCTTATTATTGTCCTGTAGAGAAAGGAAACCCTTACAACCCTTATGCCACGTTGTCGCAGCCCCTAAACTGGGGAACCAACCACCCAAGACTCATTATTGTCCTGTAGATAAAGGAAACCCTTTCAACCCTCATGAACACGTTGCCGCAGCCCCTAAACTGGGGAACCAACCACCCGAGACTCATTATTGTCCTGTAGATAAAGGAAACCCTTACAACCCTCATGACCACGTTGTCGCAGCCCCTAAACTGAGGAACCAACCAACCAAGACTTATTATAGTCCTGTAGACAAAGGAAACCCTCTCAACCCCCATGAACACGATGCCGCAGCCCCTAACCTGAGGAACCAACCAACCAAGACTTATTATAGTCCTGTAGGGAAAGGAAACCCTCTGAAACCCCATGACCACGTTGCCGCAGCCCCTAAACTGAGGAACCAACCACCCAAGACTCATGATTCTCCTGTAGAAAAAGGAAACCCTTACATCCCACATGAGCACGTTGCCGCAGCCCCTAAATTGAGGAACCAACTACCCAAGACTCATTATTGTCCTGTAGAGAAAGGAAAACCATACATCCCTCATGACCACGTTACCGCAGCCCCTAAACTGGGGAACCAACCAAGACTCATTATTGTCCTGTAGAGAAAGGAAACCCTTACAACCCTTATGACCACTTTGTCGCAGTCCCTAAACTGAGGAACCAACCACCCAAGACTCATTATTGTCCTGTAGAGAAATGAATCCCTTACAACCCCCATGACCACGTTGTCGCAGCCCCTAAACTGGGGAACCAACCACCCAAGACTCATTTTTGTCCTGTAGAGAAAGGAAAATCTTACAACTCTCATGACCACGTTGCCGCAGCCGCTAAACTGGGGAACCAACCAAGACTTATTATTATCCTGTAGAGAAAGGAAACCCTTACTACCCTCATGAGCACGTTGTCGCAGCCCCTAAACTGAGGAACCAACCACCCAAGACTCATTATTGTCCTGTAGATAAAGGAAACCCTTACAACCCTTATGAGCACGTTGTCGCAGCTCCTAAACTGGGGAACCAACCACCCAAGACTCATTATTGTCCTGTAGAGAAAGGAACCCCTTACAACCCTTATGACCACGTTGTCGCAGCCCCTAAACTGAGGAATCAACCACCCAAGACTCATTATTGTCCTGTAGAGAAATGAAACCCTTACAACCCCCATGACCACGTTGTCGCAGCCCCTAAACTGGGGAACCAACCACCCAAGACTCATTATTGTCCTGTAGAGAAAGGAATCCCTTACAACCCATATGACCACGTTGTCGCAACCCCTAAACTGAGGACCAACCACCCAAGACTCATTATTGTCCTGTAGAGAAAGGAACCCCTTACAACCCTTATGACCACGTTGTCGCAGCCCCTAAACTGAGGAACCAACCACCCAAGTCTCATTATTGTCCTGTAGAGAAATGAAACCCTTACAACCCCCATGACCACCTTGTCGCAGCCCCTAAACTGGGGAACCAACCACCCAAGACTCATTTTTGTCCTGTAGAGAAAGGAAAACCTTACAAGCCTCATGACCACGTTGCCGCAGCCCCTAAACTGGGGAACCAACCAAGACTTATTATTATCCTGTAGAGAAAGGAAACCCTTACTACCCTCATGAGCACGTTGTCGCAGCCCCTAAACTGAGGAACCAACCACCCAAGACTCATTATTGTCCTGTAGATAAAGGAATCCCTTACAACCCTTATGAGCACGTTGTCGCAGCCCCTAAACTGGGGAACCAACCACCCAAGACTCATTATTGTCCTGTAGATAAAGGAAACCCTTACAACCCTTATGAGCACGTTGTCGCAGCCCCTAAACTGAGGAACCAACCAACCAAGGCTTATTATTGTCCTGTAGAGAAAGGAAACCCTTACAACCCTTATGACCACGTTGTCGCAGCCCCTAAACTGGGGAACCAACCACCCAAGACTCATTATTGTCCAGTAGATAAAGGAAACCCTTACAACCCTCATGAGCACGTTGTCGCAGCCCCTAAACTGGGGAACCAACCACCCAAGGCTTATTATTGTCCTGTAGAGAAAGGAAACCCTTACAACCCTTATGACCACGTTGTCGCAGCCCCTAAACTGAGGAACCAACCACCCAAGACTCATTATTGTCCTGTAGAGAAAGGAAACACTTACTACCTCCATGACCACGTTGTCGCAGCCCCTAAACTGGGGAACCAACCAAGACTCATTATTGTCCTGTAGAGAGAGGAAACCCTTACAACCCTCATTACCACGTTGTCGCAACCCCTAAACTGAGGAACCAACCACCCAAGACTCATTATTGTCCTGTAGAGAAAGGAAACCCTTACAACCCTTATGACCACGTTGTCGCAGTCCCTAAACTGAGGAACCAACCACCCAAGACTCATTATTGTCCTGTAGAGAAATGAAACCCTTACAACCCCCATGACCACGTTGTCGCAGCCCCTAAACTGGGGAACCAACCACCCAAGACTCATTTTTGTCCTGTAGAGAAAGGAAAATCTTACAACTCTCATGACCACGTTGCCGCTGCCGCTAAACTGGGGAACCAGCCAAGACTTATTATTATCCTGTAGAGAAAGGAAACCCTTACTACCCTCATGAGCACGTTGTCGCAGCCCCTAAACTGAGGAACCAACCACCCAAGACTCATTATTGTCCTGTAGATAAAGGAAACCTTACAACCCTTATGAGCACGTTGTCGCAGCCCCTAAACTGGGGAAACAACCACCCAAGACTCATTATTGTCCTGTAGATAAAGGAAACCCTTACAACTCTTATGAGCACGTTGTCGCAGCCCCTAAACTGAGGAACCAACCAACCAAGGCTTATTATTGTCCTGTAGAGAAAGGAAACGCTTACAACCCTTATGCCACGTTGTCGCAGCCCCTAAACTGGGGAACCAACCACCCAAGACTCATTATTGTCCTGTAGATAAAGGATACCCTTTCAACCCTCATGAACACGTTGCCGCAGCCCCTAAACTGGGGAACCAACCACCCGAGACTCTTTATTGTCCTGTAGATAAAGGAAACCCTTACAACCCTCATGACCACGTTGTCGCAGCTCCTAAACTGAGGAACCAACCAACCAAGACTTATTATAGTCCTGTAGACAAAGGAAACCCTCTCAACCCCCATGAACACGATGCCGCAGCCCCTAACCTGAGGAACCAACCAACCAAGACTTATTATAGTCCTGTAGGGAAAGGAAACCCTCTGATCCCCCATGACCACGTTGCCGCAGCCCCTAAACTGAGGAACCAACCACCCAAGACTCATGATTCTCCTGTAGAAAAAGGAAACCCTTACAACCCACATGAGCACGTTGCCGCAGCCCCTAAATTGAGGAACCAACTACCCAAGACTCATTATTGTCCTGTAGAGAAAGGAAAACCATACATCCCTCATGACCACGTTACCGCAGCCCCTAAACTGGGGAACCAACCAAGACTTATTATTATCCTCTAGAGAAAGGAAACCCTTACTACCCTCATGAGCACGTTGTCGCAGCCCCTAAACTGGGGAACCAACCACCCAAGACTCATTATTGTCCTGTAGATCAAGGAAACCCTTACAACCCTTATGAGCACGTTGTCGCAGCCCCTAAACTGGGGAACCAACCTCCCAAGACTCATTATTGTCCTGTAGATAAAGGAAACCCTTACAACCCTTATGAGCACGTTGTCGCAGCCCCTAAACTGAGGAACCAACCAACCAAGGCTTATTATTGTCCTGTAGAGAAAGGAAACCCTTACAACGCTCATGAGCACGTTGTCGCAGCCCCTAAACTGAGGAACCAACCACCCAAGACTCATTATTGTCCTGTAGATAAAGGAAACCCTTACAACCCTTATGAGCACGTTGTCGCAGCCCCTAAACTGAGGAACCAACCACCCAAGACTCATTATTGTCCTGTAGATAAAGGAAACCCTTACAAACCTTATGAGCACGTTGTCGCAGCCCCTAAACTGGGGAACCAACCTCCCAAGACTCATTATTGTCCTGTAGATAAAGGAAACCCTTACAACCCCTATGAGCACGTTGTCGCAGCCCCTAAACTGGGGAACCAACCACCCAAGACTCATTTTTGTCCTGTAGAGAAAGGAAAACCTTACAAGCCTCATGACCACGTTGCCGCAGCCCCTAAACTGGGGAACCAACCAAGACTTATTATTATCCTGTAGAGAAAGGAAACCCTTACTACCCTCATGAGCAGGTTGTCGCAGCCCCTAAACTGAGGAACCAACCACCCAAGACTCATTATTGTCCTGTAGATAAAGGAAACCCTTACAACCCTTATGAGCACGTTGTCGCAGCCCCTAAACTGGGGAACCAACCACCCAAGACTCATTATTGTCCTGTAGATAAAGGAAACCCTTACAACCCTTATGAGCACGTTGTCGCAGCCCCTAAACTGAGGAACCAACCAACCAAGGCTTATTATTGTCCTGTAGAGAAAGGAAACCCTTACAACCCTTATGACCACGTTGTCGCAGCCCCTAAACTGGGGAACCAACCACCCAAGACTCATTATTGTCCAGTAGATAAAGGAAACCCTTACAACCCTCATGAGCACGTTGTCGCAGCCCCTAAACTGGGGAACCAACCACCCAAGGCTTATTATTGTCCTGTAGAGAAAGGAAACCCTTACAACCCTTATGACCACGTTGTCGCAGCCCCTAAACTGAGGAACCAACCACCCAAGACTCATTATTGTCCTGTAGAGAAAGGAAACACTTACTACCTCCATGACCACGTTGTCGCAGCCCCTAAACTGGGGAACCAACCAAGACTCATTATTGTCCTGTAGAGAGAGGAAACCCTTACAACCCTCATTACCACGTTGTCGCAACCCCTAAACTGAGGAACCAACCACTCAAGACTCATTATTGTCCTGTAGAGAAAGGAAGCCCTTACAACCCTTATGACCACGTTGTCGCAGTCCCTAAACTGAGGAACCAACCACCCAAGACTCATTATTGTCCTGTAGAGAAATGAAACCCTTACAACCCCCATGACCACGTTGTCGCAGCCCCTAAACTGGGGAACCAACCACCCAAGACTCATTTTTGTCCTGTAGAGAAAGGAAAATCTTACAACTCTCATGACCACGTTGCCGCAGCCGCTAAACTGGGGAACCAACCAAGACTTATTATTATCCTGTAGAGAAAGGAAACCCTTACTACCCTCATGAGCACGTTGTCGCAGCCCCTAAACTGAGGAACCAACCACCCAAGACTCATTATTGTCCTGTAGATAAAGGAAACCTTACAACCCTTATGAGCACGTTGTCGCAGCCCCTAAACTGGAGAAACAACCACCCAAGACTCATTATTGTCCTGTAGATAAAGGAAACCCTTACAACTCTTATGAGCACGTTGTCGCAGCCCCTAAACTGAGGAACCAACCAACCAAGGCTTATTATTGTCCTGTAGAGAAAGGAAACCCTTACAACCCTTATGCCACGTTGTCGCAGCCCCTAAACTGGGGAACCAACCACCCAAGACTCATTATTGTCCTGTAGATAAAGGAAACCCTTTCAACCCTCATGAACACGTTGCCGCAGCCCCTAAACTGGGGAACCAACCACCCGAGACTCATTATTGTCCTGTAGATAAAGGAAACCCTTACAACCCTCATGACCACGTTGTCGCAGCCCCTAAACTGAGGAACCAACCAACCAAGACTTATTATAGTCCTGTAGACAAAGGAAACCCTCTCAACCCCCATGAACACGATGCCGCAGCCCCTAACCTGAGGAACCAACCAACCAAGACTTATTATAGTCCTGTAGGGAAAGGAAACCCCCTGAACTCCCATGACCACGTTGCCGCAGCCCCTAAACTGAGGAACCAACCACCCAAGACTCATGATTCTCCTGTAGAAAAAGGAAACCCTTACAACCCACATGAGCACGTTGCCGCAGCCCCTAAATTGAGGAACCAACTACCCAAGACTCATTATTGTCCTGTAGAGAAAGGAAAACCATACATCCCTCATGACCACGTTACCGCAGCCCCTAAACTGGGGAACCAACCAAGACTCATTATTGTCCTGTAGAGAAAGGAAACCCTTACAACCCTTATGACCACGTTGTCGCAGTCCCTAAACTGAGGAACCAACCACCCAAGACTCATTATTGTCCTGTAGAGAAATGAATCCCTTACAACCCCCATGACCACGTTGTCGCAGCCCCTAAACTGGGGAAGCAACCACCCAAGACTCATTTTTGTCCTGTAGAGAAAGGAAAATCTTACAACTCTCATGACCACGTTGCCGCAGCCGCTAAACAGGGGAACCAACCAAGACTTATTATTATCCTGTAGAGAAAGGAAACCCTTACTACCCTCATGAGCACGTTGTCGCAGCCCCTAAATTGAGGAACCAACCACCCAAGACTCATTATTGTCCTGTAGATAAAGGAAACCCTTACAACCCTTATGAGCACGTTGTCGCAGCTCCTAAACTGGGGAACCAACCACCCAAGACTCATTATTGTCCTGTAGAGAAAGGAACCCCTTACAACCCTCATGACCACGTTGTCGCAGCCCCTAAACTGAGGAATCAACCACCCAAGACTCATTATTGTCCTGTAGAGAAATGAAACCCTTACAACCCCCATGACCACGTTGTCGCAGCCCCTAAACTGGGGAACCAACCACCCAAGACTCATTATTGTCCTGTAGAGAAAGGAATCCCTTACAACCCTTATGACCACGTTGTCGCAGCCCCTAAACTGAGGACCAACCACCCAAGACTCATTATTGTCCTGTAGAGAAAGGAACCCCTTACAACCCTTATGACCACGTTGTCGCAGCCCCTAAACTGAGGAACCAACCACCCAAGACTCATTATTGTCCTGTAGAGAAATGAAACCCTTACAACCCCCATGACCACGTTGTCGCAGCCCCTAAACTGGGGAACCAACCACCCAAGACTCATTTTTGTCCTGTAGAGAAAGGAAAACCTTACAAGCCTCATGACCACGTTGTCGCAGCCGCTAAACTGGGGAACCAACCAAGACTTATTATTATCCTGTAGAGAAAGGAAACCCTTACTACCCTCATGAGCACGTTGTCGCAGCCCCTAAACTGAGGAACCAACCACCCAAGACTCATTATTGTCCTGTAGATAAAGGAAACCCTTACAACCCTTATGAGCACGTTGTCGCAGCTCCTAAACTGGGGAACCAACCACCCAAGACTCATTATTGTCCTGTAGAGAAAGGAACCCCTTACAACCCTCATGACCACGTTGTCGCAGCCCCTAAACTGAGAAATCAACCACCCAAGACTCATTATTGTCCTGTAGAGAAATGAAACCCTTACAACCCCCATGACCACGTTGTCGCAGCCCCTAAACTGGGGAACCAACCACCCAAGACTCATTATTGTCCTGTAGAGAAAGGAATCCCTTACAACCCTTATGACCACGTTGTCGCAGCCCCTAAACTGAGGACCAACCACCCAAGACTCATTATTGTCCTGTAGAGAAAGGAACCCCTTACAACCCTTATGACCACGTTGTCGCAGCCCCTAAACTGAGGAACCAACCACCCAAGACTCATTATTGTCCTGTAGAGAAATGAAACCCTTACAACCCCCATGACCACGTTGTCGCAGCCCCTAAACTGGGGAACCAACCACCCAAGACTCATTTTTTCCTGTAGAGAAAGGAAAACCTTACAAGCCTCATGACCACGTTGCCGCAGCCCCTAAACTGGGGAACCAACCAAGACTTATTATTATCCTGTAGAGAAAGGAAACCCTTACTACCCTCATGAGCACGTTGTCGCAGCCCCTAAACTGAGGAACCAACCACCCAAGACTCATTATTGTCCTGTAGATAAAGGAAACCCTTACAACCCTTATGAGCACGTTGTCGCAGCCCCTAAACTGGGGAACCAACCACCCAAGACTCATTATTGTCCTGTAGATAAAGGAAACCCTTACAACCCTTATGAGCACGTTGTCGCAGCCCCTAAACTGAGGAACCAACCAACCAAGGCTTATTATTGTCCTGTAGAGAAAGGAAACCCTTACAACCCTTATGACCACGTTGTCGCAGCCCCTAAACTGGGGAACCAACCACCCAAGACTCTTTATTGTCCAGTAGATAAAGGAAACCCTTACAACCCTCATGAGCACGTTGTCGCAGCCCCTAAACTGGGGAACCAACCACCCAAGGCTTATTATTGTCCTGTAGAGAAAGGAAACCCTTACAAACCTTATGACCACGTTGTCGCAGCCCCTAAACTGAGGAACCAACCACCCAAGACTCATTATCGTCCTGTAGAGAAAGGAAACACTTACTACCTCCATGACCACGTTGTCGCAGCCCCTAAACTGGGGAACCAACCAAGACTCATTATTGTCCTGTAGAGAGAGGAAACCCTTACAACCCTCATTACCACGTTGTCGCAACCCCTAAACTGAGGAACCAACCACCCAAGACTCATTATTGTCCTGTAGAGAAAGGAAACCCTTACAACCCTTATGACCACGTTGTCGCAGTCCCTAAACTGAGGAACCAACCACCCAAGACTCATTATTGTCCTGTAGAGAAATGAAACCCTTACAACCCCCATGACCACGTTGTCGCAGCCCCTAAACTGGGGAACCAACCACCCAAGACTCATTTTTGTCCTGTAGAGAAAGGAAAATCTTACAACTCTCATGACCACGTTGCCGCAGCCGCTAAACTGGGGAACCAACCAAGACTTATTATTATCCTGTAGAGAAAGGAAACCCCTACTACCCTCATGAGCACGTTGTCGCAGCCCCTAAACTGAGGAACCAACCACCCAAGACTCATTATTGTCCTGTAGATAAAGGAAACCTTACAACCCTTATGAGCACGTTGTCGCAGCCCCTAAACTGGGGAAACAACCACCCAAGACTCATTATTGTCCTGTAGATAAAGGAAACCCTTACAACTCTTATGAGCACGTTGTCGCAGCCCCTAAACTGAGGAACCAACCAACCAAGGCTTATTATTGTCCTGTAGAGAAAGGAAACCCTTACAACCCTTATGCCACGTTGTCGCAGCCCCTAAACTGGGGAACCAACCACCCAAGACTCATTATTGTCCTGTAGATAAAGGAAACCCTTTCAACCCTCATGAACACGTTGCCGCAGCCCCTAAACTGGGGAACCAACCACCCGAGACTCATTATTGTCCTGTAGATAAAGGAAACCCTTACAACCCTCATGACCACGTTGTCGCAGCCCCTAAACTGAGGAACCAACCAACCAAGACTTATTATAGTCCTGTAGACAAAGGAAACCCTCTCAACCCCCATGAACACGATGCCGCAGCCCCTAACCTGAGGAACCAACCAACCAAGACTTATTATAATCCTGTAGGGAAAGGAAGCCCTCTGAACCCCCATGACCACGTTGCCGCAGCCCCTAAACTGAGGAACCAACCACCCAAGACTCATGATTCTCCTGTAGAAAAAGGAAACCCTTACAACCCACATGAGCACGTTGCCGCAGCCCCTAAATTGAGGAACCAACTACCCAAGACTCATTATTGTCCTGTAGAGAAAGGAAAACCATACATCCCTCATGACCACGTTACCGCAGCCCCTAAACTGGGGAACCAACCAAGACTTATTATTATCCTGTAGAGAAAGGAAACCCTTACTACCCTCATGAGCACGTTGTCGCAGCCCCTAAACTGGGGAACCAACCACCCAAGACTCATTATTGTCCTGTAGATAAAGGAAACCCTTAAAACCCTTATGAGCACGTTGTCGCAGCCCCTAAACTGGGGAACCAACCTCCCAAGACTCATTATTGTCCTGTAGATAAAGGAAACCCTTACAACCCTTATGAGCACGTTGTCGCAGCCCCTAAACTGAGGAACCAACCAACCAAGGCTTATTATTGTCCTGTAGAGAAAGGAAACCCTTACAACGCTCATGAGCACGTTGTCGCAGCCCCTAAACTGAGGAACCAACCACCCAAGACTCATTATTGTCCTGTAGATAAAGGAAACCCTTACAACCCTTATGAGCACGTTGTCGCAGCCCCTAAACTGGGGAACCAACCTCCCAAGACTCATTATTGTCCTGTAGATAAAGGAAACCCTTACAACCCTTATGAGCACGTTGTCGCAGCCCCTAAACTGAGGAACCAACCAACCAAGGCTTATTATTGTCCTGTAGATAAAGGAAACCCTTACAACCCTTATGAGCACGTTGTCGCAGCCCCTAAACTGGGGAACCAACCTCCCAAGACTCATTATTGTCCTGTAGATAAAGTAAACCCTTACAACCCTTATGAGCATGTTGTCGCAGCCCCTAAACTGAGGAACCAACCACCCAAGACTCATTATAGTCCTGTAGAGAAAGGAATCCCTTACAACCCTTATGACCACGTTGTCGCAGCCCCTAAACTGAGGACCAACCACCCAAGACTCATTATTGTCCTGTAGAGAAAGGAACCCCTTACAACCCTTATGACAACGTTGTCGCAGCCCCTAAACTGAGGAACCAACCACCCAAGACTCATTATTGTCCTGTAGAGAAATGAAACCCTTACAACCCCCATGACCACGTTGTCGCAGCCCCTAAACTGGGGAACCAACCACCCAAGACTCATTTTTGTCCTGTAGAGAAAGGAAAACCTTACAATCCTCATGACCACGTTGCCGCAGCCCCTAAACTGGGGAACCAACCAAGACTTATTATTATCCTGTAGAGAAAGGAAACCCTTACTACCCTCATGAGCACGTTGTCGCAGCCCCTAAATTGAGGAACCAACCACCCAAGACTCATTATTGTCCTGTAGATAAAGGAAACCCTTACAACCCTTATGAGCACGTTGTCGCAGCCCCTAAACTGGGGAACCAACCACCCAAGACTCATTATTGTCCTGTAGATAAAGGAAACCCTTACAACCCTTATGAGCACGTTGTCGCAGCCCCTAAACTGAGGAACCAACTAACCAAGGCTTATTATTGTCCTGTAGAGAAAGGAAACCCTTACAACCCTTATGACCACGTTGTCGCAGCCCCTAAACTGGGGAATCAACCACCCAAGACTCATTATTGTCCAGTAGATAAAGGAAACCCTTACAACCCTCATGAGCACGTTGTCGCAGCCCCTAAACTGGGGAACCAACCACCCAAGGCTTATTATTGTCCTGTAGAGAAAGGAAACCCTTACAACCCTTATGACCACGTTGTCGCAGCCCCTAAACTGAGGAACCAACCACCCAAGACTCATTATTGTCCTGTAGAGAAAGGAAACACTTACTACCTCCATGACCACGTTGTCGCAGCCCCTAAACTGGGGAACCAACCAAGACTCATTATTGTCCTGTAGAGAGAGGAAACCCTTACAACCCACATTTCTCACGTTGTCGCAACCCCTAAACTGAGGAACCAACCACCCAAGACTCATTATTGTCCTGTAGAGAAAGGAAACCCTTACAACCCTTATGACCACGTCGTCGCAGTCCCTAAACTGAGGAACCAACCACCCAAGACTCATTATTGTCCTGTAGAGAAATGAAACCCTTACAACCCCCATGACCACGTTGTCGCAGCCCCTAAACTGGGGAACCAACCACCCAAGACTCATTTTTGTCCTGTAGAGAAAGGAAAATCTTACAACTCTCATGACCACGTTGCCGCAACCGCTAAACTGGGGAACCAACCAAGACTTATTATTATCCTGTAGAGAAAGGAAACCCTTACTACCCTCATGAGCACGTTGTCGCAGCCCCTAAACTGAGGAACCAACCACCCAAGACTCATTATTGTCCTGTAGATAAAGGAAACCTTACAACCCTTATGAGCACGTTGTCGCAGCCCCTAAACTGGGGAACCAACCACCCAAGACTCATTATTGTCCTGTAGATAAAGGAAACCCTTACAACTCTTATGAGCACGTTGTCGCAGCCCCTAAACTGAGGAACCAACCAACCAAGTCTTATTATTGTCCTGTAGAGAAAGGAAACCCTTACAACCCTTATGCCACGTTGTCGCAGCCCCTAAACTGGAGAACCAACCACCCAAGACTCATTATTGTCCTGTAGATAAAGGAAACCCTTTCAACCCTCATGAGCACGTTGTCGCAGCCCCTATACTGGGGAACCAACCACCCAAGGCTTATTATTGTCCTGTAGAGAAAGGAAACACTTACAACCCTCATGAACACGTTGCCGCAGCCCCTAAACTGGGGAACCAACCACCCGAGACTCATTATTGTCCTGTAGATAAAGGAAACCCTTACAACCCTCATGACCACGTTGTCGCAGCCCCTAAACTGAGGAACCAACCAACCAAGACTTATTATAGTCCAGTAGACAAAGGAAACCCTCTCAACCCCCATGAACACGATGCCGCAGCCCCTAACCTGAGGAACCAACCAACCAAGTCTTATTATAGTCCTGTAGGGAAAGGAAACCCTCTGAACTCCCATGACCACGTTGCCGCAGCCCCTAAACTGAGGAACCAACCACCCAAGACTCATTATTCTCCTGTAGAAAAAGGAAACCCTTACAACCCACATGAGCACGTTGCCGCAGCCCCTAAATTGAGGAACCAACCACCCAAGACTCATTATTGTCCTGTAGAGAAAGGAAAACCATACATCCCTCATGACCACGTTACCGCAGCCCCTAAACTGGGGAACCAACCAAGACTTATTATTATCCTGTAGAGAAAGGAAACCCTTACTACCCTCATGAGCAATTTGTCGCAGCCCCTAAACTGAGGAACCAACCACCCAAGACTCATTATTGTCCTGTAGATAAAGGAAACCCTTACAACCCTTATGAGCACGTTGTCGCAGCCCCTAAACTGGGGAACCAACCTCCCAAGACTCATTATTGTCCTGTAGATAAAGGAAACCCTTACAACCCTTATGAGCACGTTGTCGCAGCCCCTAAACTGAGGAACCAACCAACCAAGGCTTATTATTGTCCTGTAGAGAAAGGAAACCCTTACAACCCTTATGACCACGTTGTCGCAGCCCCTAATCTGGGGAATTAACCACCCAAGACCCATTATTGTCCTGTAGATAAAGGAAACCCTTACAACGCTCATGAGCATGTTGTCGCAGCCCCTAAACTGAGGAACCAACCACCCAAGACTCATTATTGTCCTGTAGATAAAGGAAACCCTTACAACCCACACGACCACGTTGTCGCAGCCCCTAAACTGGGGAACCAACCAAGAATTATTATTATCCTGTAGAGAATGGAAACCCTTACAACCCACACGTCCACGTTGTCGCAGCCCCTAAACTGAGGAACCAACCACCCAAGACTCATTATTGTCCTGTAGATAAAGGAAACCCTTACAACCCTTATGAGCACGTTGTCGCAGCCCCTAAACTGAGGAACCGACCAAGACTCATTATTGTCCTGTAGAGAAAGGAAACCCTTACAACCCACTCGACCACGTTGTCGCAGCCCCTAAACTGAGGAACCACCACCCAAGACTCAGTATTGACCTGTAGATAAATAAAACCCTCTCAACCCTCATGAACACGTTGCCGCAGCCCCTAAACTGAAGAACCAACCACCCAAGACTCATTATTGTCCTGTAGAGAAAGGAAACACTTACAACCCTCATGAACACGTTGCCGCAGCCCCTAAACTGGGGAACCAACCACCCGAGACTCATTATTGTCCTGTAGATAAAGGAAACACTTACAAACCTCATGACCACGTTGTCGCAGCCCCTAAACTGAGGAACCAACCAACCAAGACTTATTATAGTCCTGTAGACAAAGAAACCCTCTCAACCCCCATGAACACGATGCCGCAGCCCCTAACCTGAGGAACCAACCAACCAAGACTTATTATAGTCCTGTAGGGAAAGGAAACCCTCTGAACTCCCATGACCACGTTGCCGCAGCCCCTAAACTGAGGAACCAACCACCCAAGACTCATTATTCTCCTGTAGAAAAAGGAAACCCTTACAACCCACATGAGCACGTTGCCGCAGCCCCTAAATTGAGGAACCAACCACCCAAGACTCATTATTGTCCTGTAGAGAAAGGAAAACCATACATCCCTCATGACCACGTTACCGCAGCCCCTAAACTGGGGAACCAACCAAGACTTATTATTATCCTGTAGAGAAAGGAAACCCTTACTACCCTCATGAGCACGTTGTCGCAGCCCCTAAACTGAGGAACCAACCACCCAAGACTCATTATTGTCCTGTAGATAAAGGAAACCCTTACAACCCTTATGAGCACGTTGTCGCAGCCCCTAAACTGGGGAAGCAACCTCCCAAGACTCATTATTGTCCTGTAGATAAAGGAAACCCTTACAACCCTTATGAGCACGTTGTCGCAGCCCCTAAATTGAGGAACCAACCAACCAAGGCTTATTATTGTCCTGTAGAGAAAGGAAACCCTTACAACCCTTATGACCACGTTGTCGCAGCCCCTAAACTGGGGAATTAACCACCCAAGACCCATTATTGTCCTGTAGATAAAGGAAACCCTTACAACGCTCATGAGCATGTTGTCGCAGCCCCTAAACTGGGGAACCAACCACCAAAGGCTTATTGTTGTCCTGTAGAGAAAGGAAACCCTTACAACCCTCATGAACGCGTTGCCGCAGCCCCTAATCTGGGGAACCAACCACCCGAGACTCATTATTGTCCTGTAGATAAAGGAAACCCTTACAACCCTCATGACCACGTTGTCGCAGCCCCTAAACTGAGGAACCAACCAACCAAGACTTATTATAGTCCTGTAGACTAAGGAAACCCTCTCAACACCCATGAACACGTTGCCGCAGCCCCTAACCTGAGGAACCAACCAACCAAGACTTATTATAGTCCTGTAGGGAAAGGAAACCCTCTGAACCCCCATGACCACGTTGCCGCAGCCCCTAAACTGAGGAACCAACCACCCAAGACTCATTATTGTCCTGTAGAAAAAGGAAACCCTTACAACCCTCATGAGCACGTTGCCGCAGCCCCTAAACTGAGGAACCAACCACCCAAGACTCATTATTGTCCTGTAGAAAAAGGAAACCCTTACAACCCTCATGAGCACGTTGCCGCAGCCCCTAAACTGAGGAACCAACCACCCAAGACTCAGTATTGTCCTGTAGAAAAAGGAAACCCTTACAACCCTCATGAGCACGTTGCCGCAGCCCCTAAACTGAGGAACCAACCACCCAAGACTCATTATTGTCCTGTAGATAAAGGAAACCCTTACAACCCTCATGACCACGTTGCCGCAGCCCCTAAACTGAGGAACCAACCACCCAAGCCTCATTATTTTCCTGTAGAAAAAAGGAAACCCTTACAACCCACATGACCACGTTGCCGCAGCCCCTAAACTGGGGAACCAACCACCCAAGACTCATTTTTGTCCTGTAGAGAAAGGAAAACCTTACAAGCCTCATGACCACGTTGCCGCAGCCGCTAAACTGGGGAACCAACCAAGGCTTATTATTGTCCTGTAGAGAAAGGAAACCCTTACAACCCTTATGACCACGTTGTCGCAGCCCCTAAACTGAGGAACCAACCACCCAAGACTCATTATTGTCCTGTAGAGAAATGAAACCCTTACAACCCCCATGACCACGTTGTCGCAGCCCCTAAACTGGGGAACCAACCACCCAAGACTCATTTTTGTCCTGTAGAGAAAGGAAAACCTTACAAGCGTCATGACCACGTTGCCGCAGCCGCTAAACTGGGGAACCAACCAAGACTTATTATTATCCTGTAGAGAAAGGAAACCCTTACTACCCTCATGAGCACGTTGTCGCAGCCCCTAAACTGAGGAACCAACCACCCAAGACTCATTATTGTCCTGTAGATAAAGGAAACCCTTACAACCCTTATGAGCACGTTGTCGCAGCTCCTAAACTGGGGAACCAACCACCCAAGACTCATTATTGTCCTGTAGAGAAAGGAACCCCTTACAACCCTCATGACCACGTTGTCGCAGCCCCTAAACTGAGGAATCAACCACCCAAGACTCATTATTGTCCTGTAGAGAAATGAAACCCTTACAACCCCCATGACCACGTTGTCGCAGCCCCTAAACTGGGGAACCAACCACCCAAGACTCATTATTGTCCTGTAGAGAAAGGAACCCCTTACAACCCTTATGACCACGTTGTCGCAGCCCCTAAACTGAGGAACCAACCACCCAAGACTCATTATTGCCCTGTAGAGAAATGAAACCCTTACAACCCCCACGACCACGTTGTCGCAGCCCCTAAACTGGGGAACCAACCACCCAAGACTCATTTTTGTCCTGTAGAGAAAGGAAAACCTTACAAGCCTCATGACCACGTTGCCGCAGCCCCTAAACTGGGGAACCAACCAAGACTTATTATTATCCTGTAGAGAAAGGAAACCCTTACTACCCTCATGAGCACGTTGTCGCAGCCCCTAAACTGAGGAACCAACCACCCAAGACTCATTATTGTCCTGTAGATAAATAAACCCTTACAACCCTTATGAGCACGTTGTCGCAGCCCCTAAACTGGGGAACCAACCACCCAAGACTCATTATTGTCCTGTAGATAAAGGAAACCCTTACAACCCTTATGAGCACGTTGTCGCAGCCCCTAAACTGAGGAACCAACCAACCAAGGCTTATTATTGTCCTGTAGAGAAAGGAAACCCTTACAACCCTTATGACCACGTTGTCGCAGCCCCTAAACTGGGGAACCAACCACCCAAGACTCTTTATTGTCCAGTAGATAAAGGAAACCCTTACAACCCTCATGAGCACGTTGTCGCAGCCCCTAAACTGGGGAACCAACCACCCAAGGCTTATTATTGTCCTGTAGAGAAAGGAAACCCTTACAACCCTTATGACCACGTTGTCGCAGCCCCTAAACTGAGGAACCAACCACCCAAGACTCATTATTGTCCTGTAGAGAAAGGAAACACTTACTACCTCCATGACCACGTTGTCGCAGCCCCTAAACTGGGGAACCAACCAAGACTCATTATTGTCCTGTAGAGAGAGGAAACCCTTACAACCCTCATTACCACGTTGTCGCAACCCCTAAACTGAGGAACCAACCACCCAAGACTCATTATTGTCCTGTAGAGAAAGGAAACCCTTACAACCCTTATGACCACGTTGTCGCAGTCCCTAAACTGAGGAACCAACCACCCAAGACTCATTATTGTCCTGTAGAGAAATGAAACCCTTACAACCCCCATGACCACGTTGTCGCAGCCCCTAAACTGGGGAACCAACCACCCAAGACTCATTTTTGTCCTGTAGAGAAAGGAAAATCTTACAACTCTCATGACCACGTTGCCGCAGCCGCTAAACTGGGGAACCAACCAAGACTTATTATTATCCTGTAGAGAAAGGAAACCCTTACTACCCTCATGAGCACGTTGTCGCAGCCCCTAAACTGAGGAACCAACCACCCAAGACTCATTATTGTCCTGTAGATAAAGGAAACCTTACAACCCTTATGAGCACGTTGTCGCAGCCCCTAAACTGGGGAAACAACCACCCAAGACTCATTATTGTCCTGTAGATAAAGGAAACCCTTACAACTCTTATGAGCACGTTGTCGCAGCCCCTAAACTGAGGAACCAACCAACCAAGGCTTATTATTGTCCTGTAGAGAAAGGAAACCCTTACAACCCTTATGCCACGTTGTCGCAGCCCCTAAACTGGGGAACCAACCACCCAAGACTCATTATTGTCCTGTAGATAAAGGAAACCCTTTCAACCCTCATGAACACGTTGCCGCAGCCCCTAAACTGGGGAACCAACCACCCGAGACTCATTATTGTCCTGTAGATAAAGGAAACCCTTACAACCCTCATGACCACTTTGTCGCAGCCCCTAAACTGAGGAACCAACCAACCAAGACTTATTATAGTCCTGTAGACAAAGGAAACCCTCTCAACCCCCATGAACACGATGCCGCAGCCCCTAACCTGAGGAACCAACCAACCAAGACTTATTATAATCCTGTAGGGAAAGGAAGCCCTCTGAACCCCCATGACCACGTTGCCGCAGCCCCTAAACTGAGGAACCAACCACCCAAGACTCATGATTCTCCTGTAGAAAAAGGAAACCCTTACAACCCACATGAGCACGTTGCCGCAGCCCCTAAATTGAGGAACCAACTACCCAAGACTCATTATTGTCCTGTAGAGAAAGGAAAACCATACATCCCTCATGACCACGTTACCGCAGCCCCTAAACTGGGGAACCAACCAAGACTTATTATTATCCTGTAGAGAAAGGAAACCCTTACTACCCTCATGAGCACGTTGTCGCAGCCCCTAAACTGGGGAACCAACCACCCAAGACTCATTATTGTCCTGTAGATAAAGGAAACCCTTACAACCCTTATGAGCACGTTGTCGCAGCCCCTAAACTGGGGAACCAACCTCCCAAGACTCATTATTGTCCTGTAGATAAAGGAAACCCTTACAACCCTTATGAGCAGGTTGTCGCAGCCCCTAAACTGAGGAACCAACCAACCAAGGCTTATTATTGTCCTGTAGAGAAAGGAAACCCTTACAACGCTCATGAGCACGTTGTCGCAGCCCCTAAACTGAGGAACCAACCACCCAAGACTCATTATTGTCCTGTAGATAAAGGAAACCCTTACAACCCTTATGAGCACGTTGTCGCAGCCCCTAAACTGGGGAACCAACCTCCCAAGACTCATTATTGTCCTGTAGATAAAGGAAACCCTTACAACCCTTATGAGCACGTTGTCGCAGCCCCTAAACTGAGGAACCAACCAACCAAGGCTTATTATTGTCCTGTAGATAAAGGAAACCCTTACAACCCTTATGAGCACGTTGTCGCAGCCCCTAAACTGGGGAACCAACCTCCCAAGACTCATTATTGTCCTGTAGATAAAGGAAACCCTTACAACCCTTATGAGCATGTTGTCGCAGCCCCTAAACTGAGGAACCAACCACCCAAGACTCATTATAGTCCTGTAGAGAAAGGAATCCCTTACAACCCTTATGACCACGTTGTCGCAGCCCCTAAACTGAGGACCAACCACCCAAGACTCATTATTGTCCTGTAGAGAAAGGAACCCCTTACAACCCTTATGACAACGTTGTCGCAGCCCCTAAACTGAGGAACCAACCACCCAAGACTCATTATTGTCCTGTAGAGAAATGAAACCCTTACAACCCCCATGACCACGTTGTCGCAGCCCCTAAACTGGGGAACCAACCACCCAAGACTCATTTTTGTCCTGTAGAGAAAGGAAAACCTTACAATCCTCATGACCACGTTGCCGCAGCCCCTAAACTGGGGAACCAACCAAGACTTATTATTATCCTGTAGAGAAAGGAAACCCTTACTACCCTCATGAGCACGTTGTCGCAGCCCCTAAATTGAGGAACCAACCACCCAAGACTCATTATTGTCCTGTAGATAAAGGAAACCCTTACAACCCTTATGAGCACGTTGTCGCAGCCCCTAAACTGGGGAACCAACCACCCAAGACTCATTATTGTCCTGTAGATAAAGGAAACCCTTACAACCCTTATGAGCACGTTGTCGCAGCCCCTAAACTGAGGAACCAACCAACCAAGGCTTATTATTGTCCTGTAGAGAAAGGAAACCCTTACAACCCTTATGACCACGTTGTCGCAGCCCCTAAACTGGGGAACCAACCACCCAAGACTCATTATTGTCCAGTAGATAAAGGAAACCCTTACAACCCTCATGAGCACGTTGTCGCAGCCCCTAAACTGGGGAACCAACCACCCAAGGCTTATTATTGTCCTGTAGAGAAAGGAAACCCTTACAACCCTTATGACCACGTTGTCGCAGCCCCTAAACTGAGGAACCAACCACCCAAGACTCATTATTGTCCTGTAGAGAAAGGAAACACTTACTACCTCCATGACCACGTTGTCGCAGCCCCTAAACTGGGGAACCAACCAAGACTCATTATTGTCCTGTAGAGAGAGGAAACCCTTACAACCCACATTTCTCACGTTGTCGCAACCCCTAAACTGAGGAACCAACCACCCAAGACTCATTATTGTCCTGTAGAGAAAGGAAACCCTTACAACCCTTATGACCACGTTGTCGCAGTCCCTAAACTGAGGAACCAACCACCCAAGACTCATTATTGTCCTGTAGAGAAATGAAACCCTTACAACCCCCATGACCACGTTGTCGCAGCCCCTAAACTGGGGAACCAACCACCCAAGACTCATTTTTGTCCTGTAGAGAAAGGAAAATCTTACAACTCTCATGACCACGTTGCCGCAGCCGCTAAACTGGGGAACCAACCAAGACTTATTATTATCCTGTAGAGAAAGGAAACCCTTACTACCCTCATGAGCACGTTGTCGCAGCCCCTAAACTGAGGAACCAACCACCCAAGACTCATTATTGTCCTGTAGATAAAGGAAACCTTACAACCCTTATGAGCACGTTGTCGCAGCCCCTAAACTGGGGAACCAACCACCCAAGACTCATTATTGTCCTGTAGATAAAGGAAACCCTTACAACTCTTATGAGCACGTTGTCGCAGCCCCTAAACTGAGGAACCAACCAACCAAGGCTTATTATTGTCCTGTAGAGAAAGGAAACCCTTACAACCCTTATGCCACGTTGTCGCAGCCCCTAAACTGGGGAACCAACCACCCAAGACTCATTATTGTCCTGTAGATAAAGGAAACCCTTTCAACCCTCATGAGCACGTTGTCGCAGCCCCTATACTGGGGAACCAACCACCCAAGGCTTATTATTGTCCTGTAGAGAAAGGAAACACTTACAACCCTCATGAACACGTTGCCGCAGCCCCTAAACTGGGGAACCAACCACCCGAGACTCATTATTGTCCTGTAGATAAAGGAAACCCTTACAACCCTCATGACCACGTTGTCGCAGCCCCTAAACTGAGGAACCAACCAACCAAGACTTATTATAGTCCTGTAGACAAAGGAAACCCTCTCAACCCCCATGAACACGATGCCGCAGCCCCTAACCTGAGGAACCAACCAACCAAGTCTTATTATAGTCCTGTAGGGAAAGGAAACCCTCTGAACTCCCATGACCACGTTGCCGCAGCCCCTAAACTGAGGAACCAACCACCCAAGACTCATTATTCTCCTGTAGAAAAAGGAAACCCTTACAACCCACATGAGCACGTTGCCGCAGCCCCTAAATTGAGGAACCAACCACCCAAGACTCATTATTTTCCTGTAGAGAAAGGAAAACCATACATCCCTCATGACCACGTTACCGCAGCCCCTAAACTGGGGAACCAACCAAGACTTATTATTATCCTGTAGAGAAAGGAAACCCTTACTACCCTCATGAGCAATTTGTCGCAGCCCCTAAACTGAGGAACCAACCACCCAAGACTCATTATTGTCCTGTAGATAAAGGAAACCCTTACAACCCTTATGAGCACGTTGTCGCAGCCCCTAAACTGGGGAACCAACCTCCCAAGACTCATTATTGTCCTGTAGATAAAGGAAACCCTTACAACCCTTATGAGCACGTTGTCGCAGTCCCTAAACTGAGGAACCAACCAACCAAGGCTTATTATTGTCCTGTAGAGAAAGGAAACCCTTACAACCCTTATGACCACGTTGTCGCAGCCCCTAATCTGGGGAATTAACCACCCAAGACCCATTATTGTCCTGTAGATAAAGGAAACCCTTACAACGCTCATGAGCATGTTGTCGCAGCCCCTAAACTGAGGAACCAACCACCCAAGACTCATTATTGTCCTGTAGATAAAGGAAACCCTTACAACCCACACGACCACGTTGTCGCAGCCCCTAAACTGGGGAACCAACCAAGAATTATTATTATCCTGTAGAGAATGGAAACCCTTACAACCCACACGTCCACGTTGTCGCAGCCCCTAAACTGAGGAACCAACCACCCAAGACTCATTATTGTCCTGTAGATAAAGGAAACCCTTACAACCCTTATGAGCACGTTGTCGCAGCCCCTAAACTGAGGAACCGACCAAGACTCATTATTGTCCTGTAGAGAAAGGAAACCCTTACAACCCACTCGACCACGTTGTCGCAGCCCCTAAACTGAGGAACCACCACCCAAGACTCAGTATTGACCTGTAGATAAATAAAACCCTCTCAACCCTCATGAACACGTTGCCGCAGCCCCTAAACTGAAGAACCAACCACCCAAGACTCATTATTGTCCTGTAGAGAAAGGAAACACTTACAACCCTCATGAACACGTTGCCGCAGCCCCTAAACTGGGGAACCAACCACCCGAGACTCATTATTGTCCTGTAGATAAAGGAAACACTTACAAACCTCATGACCACGTTGTCGCAGCCCCTAAACTGAGGAACCAACCAACCAAGACTTATTATAGTCCTGTAGACAAAGGAAACCCTCTCAACCCCCATGAACACGATGCCGCAGCCCCTAACCTGAGGAACCAACCAACCAAGACTTATTATAGTCCTGTAGGGAAAGGAAACCCTCTGAACTCCCATGACCACGTTGCCGCAGCCCCTAAACTGAGGAACCAACCACCCAAGACTCATTATTCTCCTGTAGAAAAAGGAAACCCTTACAACCCACATGAGCACGTTGCCGCAGCCCCTAAATTGAGGAACCAACCACCCAAGACTCATTATTATCCTGTAGAGAAAGGAAAACCATACATCCCTCATGACCACGTTACCCCAGCCCCTAAACTGGGGAACCAACCAAGACTTATTATTATCCTGTAGAGAAAGGAAACCCTTACTACCCTCATGAGCACGTTGTCGCAGCCCCTAAACTGAGGAACCAACCACCCAAGACTCATTATTGTCCTGTAGATAAAGGAAACCCTTACAACCCTTATGAGCACGTTGTCGCAGCCCCTAAACTGGGGAACCAACCTCCCAAGACTCATTATTGTCCTGTAGATAAAGGAAACCCTTACAACCCTTATGAGCACGTTGTCGCAGCCCCTAAATTGAGGAACCAACCAACCAAGGCTTATTATTGTCCTGTAGAGAAAGGAAACCCTTACAACCCTTATGACCACGTTGTCGCAGCCCCTAAACTGGGGAATTAACCACCCAAGACCCATTATTGTCCTGTAGATAAAGGAAACCCTTACAACGCTCATGAGCATGTTGTCGCAGCCCCTAAACTGGGGAACCAACCACCAAAGGCTTATTGTTGTCCTGTAGAGAAAGGAAACCCTTACAACCCTCATGAACGCGTTGCCGCAGCCCCTAATCTGGGGAACCAACCACCCGAGACTCATTATTGTCCTGTAGATAAAGGAAACCCTTACAACCCTCATGACCACGTTGCCGCAGCCCCTAAACTGAGGAACCAACCACCCAAGCCTCATTATTTTCCTGTAGAAAAAAGGAAACCCTTACAACCCACATGACCACGTTGCCGCAGCCCATAAACTGGGGAACCAACCACCAAAGGCTTATTGTTGTCCTGTAGAGAAAGGAAACCCTTACAACCCTCATGAACGCGTTGCCGCAGCCCCTAATCTGGGGAACCAACCACCCGAGACTCATTATTGTCCTGTAGATAAAGGAAACCCTTACAACCCTCATGAACGCGTTGCCGCAGCCCCTAACCTGAGGAACCAACCAACCAAGACTTATTATAGTCCTGTAGGGAAAGGAAACCATCTGAACCCCCATGACCACGTTGCCGCAGCCCCTAAACTGAGGAACCAACCACCCAAGACTCATTATTGTCCTGTAGAAAAAGGAAACCCTTACAACCCTCATGAGCACGTTGCCGTAGCCCCTAAACTGAGGAACCAACCACCCAAGACTCATTATTGTCCTGTAGAAAAAGGAAACCCTTACAACCCTCATGAGCACGTTGCCGCAGCCCCTAAACTGAGGAACCAACCACCCAAGACTCAGTATTGTCCTGTAGAAAAAGGAAACCCTTACAACCCTCATGAGCACGTTGCCGCAGCCCCTAAACTGAGGAACCAACCACCCAAGACTCATTATTGTCCTGTAGATAAAGGAAACCCTTACAACCCTCATGACCACGTTGCCGCAGCCCCTAAACTGAGGAACCAACCACCCAAGCCTCATTATTTTCCTGTAGAAAAAAGGAAACCCTTACAACCCACATGACCACGTTGCCGCAGCCCATAAACTGAGGAACCAACCACCCAAGACTCATTATTGTCCTGTAGATAAAGGAAACCCTTACAACCCTCATGAGCACGTTACCGCAGCCCCTAAACTAAGGAACCATCCACCCAAGACTCATTATTGTCCTGTAGATAAAGGAAAGCTTACAACCCTCATGACCACGTTGCCGCAGCCCCTAAACTGAGGAACCATTCACCCAAGACTCATTATTGTCCTGTAGATAAATGAAACTTTTACAACCCTCATGAGCACGTTGTCGCAGCCCCTAAACTGGGGTACCAACCAAGACTTACTATTATCATGTAGATAAAGAAAACCCTTACAACCCAGAGGACCACGTTGTCGCAGCCCCTAAACTGAGGAACCAACCACCCAAGACTCATTATTGTCCTGTAGATAAAGGAAACCCTTACAACCCTTATGAGCACGTTGTCGCAGCCCCTAAACTGAGGAACCGACCAAGTTTCATTATTGTCCTGTAGAGAAAGGAAACCCTTACAACCCACACGACCACGTTGTCGCAGCCCCTAAACTGAGGAACCACCACCCAAGACTCAGTATTGACCTGTAGATAAATAAAACCCTCTCAACCCTCATGAACACGTTGCCGCAGCCCCTAAACTGAAGAACCAACCACCCAAGACTCATTATTGTCCTGTAGATAAAGGATACCCTTACAACCCACACGACCACGTTGTCGCAGCCCCTAAACTGAGGAACCAACCACCCAAGACTCATTATTGTCCTGTAGATAAAGGAAACCCTTACAACCCTTATGAGCACGTTGTCGCAGCCCCTAAACTGAGGAACCAACCACCCAAGACTCATTATTGTCCTGTAGATAAAGGAAACCCTTACAACCCACACGACCACTTTGTCTTAGCCCCTAAACTGGGGAACCAACCAAGACATTATTATCCTGTAGAGAAAGGAAACCCTTACAACACACACGACCACGTTGTCGCAGCCCCTAAACTGAGGAACCAACCACCCAAGACTCATTATTGTCCTGTAGGTAAAGGAAACCCTTACAACCCACACGACCACGTTGTTGCAGCCCCTAAACTGAGGATCCAACCAACCAAGACATATTATTGTCCTGTAGAGGAAGGAAACCCTTACAACCCCCAAGACCACGATGTCGCAGCCCCTAAACTGAGGAACCAACCAAGACCTATTATTGTCCTGTAGAGGAAGGAAACCCTTACAACCCCCATGACCACGTTGTGGCAGACCCTAAACTGAGGAACCAACCAACCAAGACTTATTATTATCCTGTAGAGAAAGGAAACCCTTACAACCCTCATGACCACGTTGTCGCAGCCCCTAAACTGAGGAACCAACCAACCAAGACCTATTATTGTCCTGTAGAGGAAGGAAACCCTTACAACCCTCATGACCATGTTGTCGCAGCCCCTAAACTGAGGAACCAACCAACCAAGATATTATTATCCAGTAGAGAAACGAAACCCTTACAACCCACATGACCAAGTTGTCGCAGCCCCTAAACTGAGGAACCAACCAACCAAGACCTACTATTGTCCTGAAGAGGAAAGAAATCCTTACAACCCCCAAGACCACGTTGTCGCAGCCCCTAAACTGAGGAACCAACCAACCAAGACTTATTATTATCCTGTAGAGAAAGGAAACCCTTACAACCCACATGACCAAGTTGTCGCAGCCCCTAAACTGAGGAACCAACCAACCAAGACTTCATATTGTCCTGTACAGAAAGCAAACATTTACAACCCTCATAACCACGTTGTCGCAGTCCCTAAACTGAGGAACCGACCAACCAAGACTCATTATTGTCCTGTAGAGAAAGGAAACCCTTACAACCCTCATGACCACGTTGCCGCAGCCCCTAAGTTGAGGAACCGACCAACCAAGACTCATTATTGTCCTGTAGAGAAAGGAAACCCTTACAATCCTCATGATCACGTTGTCGCAGAACCTAAACTGAGGAACCAACCAAGACTGATTATCGTCCTGTAGAGAAAGGAAACCCTTACTAACCTCATGACCACGTTGCCGCAGCCCCTAAATTGAGGAACCGACCAACCAAGACTCATTATTGTCCTGTAGAGAAAGGAAACCCTTACAACCCTCATAACCACGTTGTCGCAGACCCTAAACTGAGGGACCAACCAGGACTCATTATTGTTGTGTAGATAAAGGAAACACTTACAACCCTCATAACCACGTTGTCGCAGCCCCTAAACTGAGGAACCAACCTAGACTCATTATTGTCCTGTAGAAAAAGAAAACCCTCACAACCCACATGACCACGTTGTCGCAACCCCTAAACTGAGGAACCAACCAAGACTCATTATTGTCCTGAAGAAAAAGGAAACCTTCACAACCCACATGACCACGTTGCCGCAGCCCCTAAACTGAGGAACCGACCAACCAAGACTCATTATTGTCCTGTAGATAAAGGAAACACTTACAACCCTCATAACCACGTTGTCGCAGCCCCTAAACTGAGGAACCAACGAAGTCTCATTATTGTCCTGTAGAAAAAGGATACCCTTACAACACTCATGACCACGTTGTCGCAGCCCCTAAACTGAGGGACCAACCAAGACTCATTATTTTCCTGTAGAAAAAGGAAACCCTCACAACCCACATGACCACGTTGCCGCAGCCCCTAAACTGAGGAACCGACCAACCAAGACTCATTATTGTCCTGTAGAGAAATGAAACCCTTACAACCCTCATAACCACGTTGTCGCAGCCCCTAAACTGAGGAACCGACCAACCAAGACTTATTATTGTCCTGTAGAGGAAGGAAACCCTTACAACCCCCATGAAAACGTTGCCGCAGCCCCTAAACTGTGGAACCAACCAACCAAGACTTATCATTTTCCTGTAGAGAAAGGAAACCCTTACAACCTCCATGACCACGTTGCCGCTGCCCCTAAACTGAGGAACCAATCAACCAAGACTCATTATTGTCCTGTAGAGAACGGAAACCCTTACAACCCCCATGAACACGTTGTTGCAGACCCTAAACTGAGGAACCGACCAACCAAGACTCATTATTGTCCTGTAGAGAAAGGAAACCCTTACAACCCCCATAACCACATTGCCGCAGCCCCTAAACTTAGGAACCAACCAAGACTCATTATTGTCCTGAAGAGAAAGGAAACCCTTACAACCCCCATGACCACGTTGTTGCAGCCCCTAAACTGCGGAACCAACCAACCAAGACTCGTTATTGTCCTGTAGAGAAAGGAAACCCTTACAACCCCCATGAACACGTTACCGCAGCCCCTAAACTGAGGAAACGACCAACCAAGATTCATTATAGTCCTGTAGAGAAAGTAAACCCTTACAACCTCCATGACCACGTTGCCGCAGCCCCTAAACTGAGGAACCAACCAACCAAGACTCATTATTGTCCTGTAGAGAAAGGAAACCCTTACAACCCCCATGACCACGTTGTTGCAGCCCCTAAACTGAGGAACCAACCAACCAAGACATATTATTGCCCTGTACAGAAAGGAAACCTTCTCAACCCCCATGAACACGTTGTTGCAGCCCCTAAACTGAGGAACCGACAAACCCAGATTCATTATTGTCCTGTAGAGAAAGGAAACCCTTACAACCCCCATGAACACGATGCCGCAGCCCCTAAACTGAGGAACCAACCAAGACTTATCATTGTCCTGTAGAGAAAGCAAACACTTACAACCCTCATGACCACGTTGTCGCAGCCCCTAAACTGAGGAACCGATCAACCAAGACTCATTATTGTCCTGTAGAGAAAGGAAACCCTTACAACCCTCATAACCACGTTGTCGCAGCCCCTAAACTGAGGAACCAACCAAGACTCATTATTGTTCTGTAGAAAAAGGAAACCCTTACAACCCTCATAACCACGTTGTCGCAGACCCTAAACTGAGGAACCAACCAAGACTCATTATTGTCCTGTAGAGAAAGGAAACGCTTACAACCCTCATAACCACGTTGTCGCAGCCTCTAAACTGTGGAACCAACCAAGACTCATTATTGTCCTGCAGATAAAGGAAACCCTTACAACCCTCATGACCACGTTGCCGCAGCCCCTAAGCTGAGGAACCGACCAACCAAGACTCATTATTGTCCTGTAGAGAAAGGAAACCCCTACAACCCTCATGACCACGTTGCCGCAGCCCCTAAGCTGAGGAACCAACCAACCAAGACTCATTATTGTCCTGTAGAGAAAGGAAACCCTTACAACCCTCATGATCATGTTGATGCAGACCCTAAACTGAGGAACCGACCGAGACTCATTATCGTCCTGTAGAGAAAGGAAACCCTTACAACCCTCATGACCACGTTGCCGCAGCCCCTAAACTGAGGAACCGACCAACCAAGACTCATTATTGTCCTGTAGAGAAAGGAAACCCTTACAACCCTCATAACCACGTTGTCGCAGACCCTAAACTGAGGAACCAACCAAGACTCATTATTGTCCTGTTGATAGAGGAAACACTTACAACCCTCATAACCACGTTGTCGCAGCCCCTAAACTGAGGAAGCAACCAAGACTCATTATTGTCCTGTAGAAAAAGGAAACCCTTACAACCCTCATGACCACGTTGTCGCAGCCCCTAAACTGAGGAACCAACCAAGACTCATTATTGTCCTGTAGAAAAAGGAAACCCTCACAACCCACATGACCACGTTGTCGCAGCCCCTAAACTGAGGAACCAACCAAGACTCATTATTGTCCTGTAGAAAAAGAAACCCTCACAACCAACATGTCCACGTTGCCGCAGCCCCTAAACTGAGGAACCGACCAACCAAGATTCATTATTGTCCTGTAGATAAAGGAAACACTTACAACCCTCATAACCACGTTGTCGCAGCCCCTAAACTGAGGAACCAACCAAGACTCATGATTGTCCTATAGAAAAAGGAAACCCTTACAACCCTCATGAGCTCGTTGCCGCAGCCCCTAAACTGAGGAACCAACCACACAAGACTCATTATTGTCCTGTAGAAAAAGGAAACCCTTACAACCCTCATGAGCACGTTGCCGCAGCCCCTAAACTGAGAAACCAACCACCAAAGACTCAGTATTGTCCTGTAGAAAAAGGAAACCCTTACAACCCTCATGAGCACGTTGCCGCAGCCCCTAAACTGAGGAACCAACCACCCAAGACTCATTATTGTCCTGTAGATAAAGGAAACCTTTACAACCCTCATGACCACGTTGCCGCAGCCCCTAAACTGAGGAACCAACCACCCAAGTCTCATTATTTTCCTGTAGAAAAAAGGAAACCCTTACAACCCACATGACCACGTTGCCGCAGCCCCTAAACTGAGGAACCAAACACCCAAGACTCATTATTGTCCTGTAGATAAAGGAAACCCTTACAACCCTCATGAGCACGTTGTCGCAGCCCCTAAACTGGGGTACCAACCAAGACTTATTATTATCCTGTAGAGTATGGAAACCCTAACAAACCCACACGACCACGTTGTCGCAGCCCCTAAACTGAGGAACCAACCACCCAAGATTCATTATTGTCCTGTAGATAAAGGAAACCCTTACAACCCACACGACCACGTTGTCGCAGCCCCTAAACTGGGGAACCAACCAAGAATTATTATTATCCTGTAGAGTATGGAAACCCTTACAACCCACACGACCACGTTGTCGCAGCCCCTAAACTGAGGAACCAACCACCCAAGACTCATTATTGTCCTGTAGATAAAGGAAACCCTTACAACCCTTATGAGCACGTTGTCGCAGCCCCTAAACTGAGGAACCGACCAAGACTCATTATTGTCCTGTAGAGAAAGGAAACCCTTACAACCCACACGACCACGTTGTCGCAGCCCCTAAACTGAGGAACCACCACCCAAGACTCATTATTGTCCTGTAGATAAAGAAAACCCTCTCAACCCTCATGAACACGTTGCCGCAGCCCCTAAACTGAGGAACCAACCACCCAAGACTCATTATTGTCCTGTAGATAAAGGAAACCCTTACAACCCACACGACCACGTTGTCGCAGCCCCTAAACTGAGGAACCAACCACCCAAGACTCATTATTGTCCTGTAAATAAAGGAAACCCTTACAACCCTTATGAGCACGTTGTCGCAGCCCCTAAACTGAGGAACCAACCACCCAAGACTCATTATTGTCCTGTAGATAAAGGAAACCCTTACAACCCACACGACCACGTTGTCGCAGCCCCTAAACTGAGGAACCAACCACCCAAGTCTCATTATTGTCCTGTAGATAAAGGAAACCCTTACAACCCACACGACCACGTTGTCGCAGCCCCTAAACTGAGGATCCAACCAACCAAGACATATTATTGTCCTGTAGAGGAAGGAAACCCTTACAACCCACAAGACCACGTTATCGCAGCCCCTAAACTGAGGAACCAACCAAGACCTATTATTGTCCTGTAGAGGAAGGAAACCCTTACAACCCCCATGACAACGTTGTAGCAGACCCTAAACTGAGGAACCAACCAACCAAGACTTATTATTATCCTGTAGAGAAAGGAAACCCTTAAAACCCTCATGACCACGTTGTCGCAGCCCCTAAACTGAGGAACCAACCAACCAAGACCTATTATTGTCCTGTAGAGAAAGGAAACCCTTACAACCCTCATGACCATGTTGTCGCAGCCCCTAAACTGAGGAACCAACCAACCAAGACATTATTATCCAGTAGAGAAACGATACCCTTACAACCCACATGACCAAGTTGTCGCAGCCCCTAACCTGAGGAACCAACCATCCAAGACCTACTATTGTCCTGAAGAGGACGGAAATCCTTACAACATCCAAGACCACGTTGTCGCAGCCCCTAAACTGAGGAACCAAACAACCAAGACTTATTATTATCCTGTAGAGAAAGGAAACCCATACAACCCACATGACCAAGTTGTCGCAGCCCCTAAACTGAGGAACCAACCAACCAAGACTTCATATTGCCCTGTACAGAAAGCAAACACTTACAACCCTCATGTCCACGTTACCGGAGCCCCTTAACTGAGGAACCAACCAACCAAGAATTATTATTGCCCTGTACAGAAAGGAGACCTTCTCAACCCCCATGAACACGTTGCCGCAGCTCCTTAACTGAGGATCCAACCAAGACTTGTCATTGTCCTGTAGAGAAAGGAACCCTTACAACCCCCATGAACACGTTGCCGCAGCCCCTAAACTGAGGAACCAACCAAGACTTATCATTGTCCTGTAGAGAAAGGAAACCCTTACAACCCTCATAACCACGTTGTCGCAGCCCCTAAATTGAGGAACCGACCAACCAAGACTCATTATTGTCCTGTAGAGAAAGGATACCCTTACAACACTCATAACCACGTTGTCGCAGCCCCTAAACTGAGGAACCAACCAAGACTCATTATTGTCCTCTAGAAAAAGGAAACCCTTACAACCCTCATGACCACGTTGTCGCAGCCCCTAAACTGAGGAACCAACCAAGACTCATTATTGTCCTGTAGAAAAAGAAAACCCTCACAACCCACATGACCACGTTGTCGCAGCCCCTAAACTGAGGAACCAACCAAGACTCATTATTGTCCTGAAGAAAAAGGAAACCCTCACAACCCACATGACCACGTTGCCGCAGCCCTTAAACTGAGGAACCAACCAAGACTCATTATTGTCCTGAAGAAAAGGGAAACCCTCACAACCCACATGACCACGTTGCCGCAGCCCTTAAACTGAGGAACCGACCAACCAAGACTCATTATTGTCCTGTAGATAAAGGAAACACTTACAACCCTCATAACCACGTTGTCGCAGCCCCTAAACTGAGGAACCAACCAAGACTCATTATTGTCCTGTAGAAAAAGGAAACCTTTACAACACTCATGACCACGTTGTCGCAGCCCCTAAACTGAGGAACCAACCAAGACTCATTATTGTCCTGTAGAAAAAGGAAACCCTCACAACCCACATGACCACGTTGCCGCAGCACCTAAACTGAGGAACCGACCAACCAAGACTCATTATTGTCCTGTAGAGAAAGGAAACCCTTACAACCCTCATAACCACGTTGTCGCAGAACCTAAACTGAGGAACCAACCAAGACTCATTATTGTCCTGTAGAGAAAGGAAACCTTCACAACCCACATGACCACGTTGCCGCAGCCCCTAAACTGAGGAACCAAACAACCAAGGCTTATCATTTTCCTGTAGAGAAAGGAAACCCTTACAACCTCCATGACCACGTTGCCGCTGCCCCTAAACTGAGGAACCAACCAACCAAGACTCATTATTGTCCTGTAGAGAAAGGAAACCCTTACAACCCCCATGAACACGTTGTTGCAGACCCTAAACTGAGGAACCGACCAACCAAGACTCATTATTGTCCTGTAGAGAAAGGAAACCCTTACAACCCCCATAACCACATTGCCGCAGCCCCTAAACTTAGGAACCAACCAAGACTCATTATAGTCCTGTAGAGAAAGGAAACCCTTACAACCCCCATGACCACGTTGTTGCAGCCCCTAAACTGCGGAACCAACCAACCAAGACTCATTATTGTCCTGTAGAGAAAGGAAACCATTACAACCCCCATGAACAAGTTGCCGCAGCCCCTAAACTGAGGAACCGACCAACCAAGATTCATTATAGTCCTGTAGAGAAAGGAAACCCTTACAACCTCCATGACCACGTTGCCGCAGCCCCTAAACTGAGCAACCAACCAACTAAGACTCATTATTGTCCTGTAGAGAAAGGAAACCCTTACAACCCCCATGACCACGTTGTTGCAGCCCCTAAACTGAGGAACCAACCAATCAAGACTTATTATTGCCCTGTACAGAAAGGAAACCTTCTCAACCCCCATGAATACGTTGTTGCAGCCCCTAAACTGAGGAACCGACAAACCAAGATTCATTATTGTCCTGTAGAGAAAGGAAACCCTTACAACCCCCATGAACACGTTGCCGCAGCCCCTAAACTGAGGAACCAACCAAGACTTATCATTGTCCTGTAGAGAATGCAAACACTTACAACCCTCATGACCAAGTTGTCGCAGCCCCTAAACTGAGGAACCGACCAACCAAGACTCATTATTGTCCTGTAGAGAAAGGAAACCCTTACAACCCTCATAACCACGTTGTCGCAGCCCCTAAACTGAGGAACCAACCAAGACTCATTATTGTCCTGTAGAAAAAGGAAACCCTTACAACCCTCATAACCACGTTGTCGCAGACCCTAAACTGAGGAACCAACCAAGACTCATTATTCTCCTGTAGATAAAGGAAACGCTTACAACCCTCATAACCACGTTGTCGCAGCCTCTAAACTGAGGAACCAACCAAGACTCATTATTGTCCTGTAGATGAAGGAAACGTTTACAACCCTCATAACCACATTGCCGCAGCCCCTAAACTGAGAAACCAACCAACCTAGACTTATTATTGTCCTGTAGAGAAAGGAAACGCTTACAACCCTCATAACCGAGTTGTCGCAGCTTCTAAACTGAGGAACCAACCAAGACTCATTATTGTCCTGTAGATAAAGGAAACCCTTACAACCCTCATAACCACGTTGCCGCAGCCCCTAAGCTGAGGAACCGACCGCCCAAGACTCATTATTGTCCTGTAGAGAAAGGAAACCCCTACAACCCTCATGACCACGTTGCCGCGGCCCCTAAGCTGAGGAACCAACCAACCAAGACTCATTATTGTCCTGTAGGGAAAGGAAACCCTTACAACCCTCATTATCACGTTGTTGCAGACCCTAAACTGAGGAACCGACCGAGACTCATTATCGTCCTGTAGAGAAAGGAAACCCTTACAACCCTCATGACCAGGTTGCCGCAGACCCTAAACTGAGGAACCGACCAACCAAGACTCATTATTGTCCTGTAGAGAAAGGAAACCCTTACAACCCTCATAACCACGTTGTCGCAGACTATAAACTGAGGAACCAACCAAGACTCATTATTGTCCTGTTGATAAAGGAAACACCTACAACCCTCTTAACCACGTTGTCGCAGCCCCTAAACTGAGGAAGCAACCAAGACTCATTATTGTCCTGTAGAAAAAGGAAACCATTACAACACTCATGACCACGTTGTCGCAGCCCCTAAACTGAGGAACCAACCAAGACTCATTATTGTCCTGTAGAAAAAGGAAACCCTCACAACACACATGGCCACGTTGTCGCAGCCCCTAAACTGAGGAACCAACCAAGACTCATTATTGTCCTGTAGAAAAAGGAAACCCTCACAACCAACATGACCACGTTGCCGTAGCCCCTAAACTGAGGAACCGACCAACCATGACTCATTATTGTCCCGTAGGTAAAGGAAACACTTACAACCCTCATAACCACGTTGTCGCAGCCCCTAAACTGAGGAACCAACCAAGACTCATTATTGTCCTGTAGAAAAAGGAAACCCTTACAACCCTCATGACCACGTTGTCGCAGCCCCTAAACTGAGGAACCAACCAAGACTCATTATTGTCCTGTAGAAAAAGGAAACCCTCACAACCCACAAGACCACGTTGCCGCAGCCCCTAAACTGAGGAACCGACCAACCAAGACTCATTATTGTCCTGTAGAGAAAGGAAACCCTTACAACCCTCATAACCACGTTGTCGCAGACCCTGAACTGAGGAACCAACCAGGACTCATTATTGTCCTGTGGATAAAGGAATCACTTACAACCCTCATAACCACGTTGTCGCAGCCCCTAAACTGAGGAAGCAACCAAGACTCATTATTGTCCTGTAGAAAAAGGAAACCCTTACAACCCTCATGAACACGTTGCCACAGCCCCTAAACTGAGGAACCGACCAACCAAGACTTATTATAGTCCTGTAGAGAAAGGAATCCCTCTCATCCCCCATGACCACGTTGTCGCAGCCCCTAAACTGAGGAACCTACCAAGACTCATTATTGTCCTGTAGAAAAAGAAACCCTCACAACCAACATGTCCACGTTGCCGCAGCCCCTAAACTGAGGAACCGACCAACCCAGATTCATTATTGTCCTGTAGATAAAGGAAAAACTTACAACCCTCATAACCACGTTGTCGCAGCCCCTAAACTGAGGAACCAACCAAGACTCATGATTGTCCTATAGAAAAAGGAAACCTTTACAACCCTCATGACCACGTTGCCGCAGCCCCTAAACTGAGGAACCGACCAACCCAGATTCATTATTGTCCTGTAGATAAAGGAAAAACTTACAACCCTCATAACCACGTTGTCGCAGCCCCTAAACTGAGGAACCAACCACCCAAGACTCATTATTGTCCTGTAGATAAAGGAAACCTTTACAACCCTCATGACCACGTTGCCGCAGCCCCTAAACTGAGGAACCAACCACCCAAGTCTCATTATTTTCCTGTAGAAAAAAGGAAACCCTTACAACCCACATGACCACGTTGCCGCAGCCCATAAACTGAGGAACCAACCACCCAAGACTCATTATTGTCCTGTAGATAAAGGAAACCCTTACAACCCTCATGAGCACGTTGCCGCAGCCCCTAAACTGAGGAACCAACCACCCAAGACTCATTATTTTCCTGTAGATAAAGGAAACCCTTACAACCCTCATGACCACGTTGCCGCAGCCCCTAAACTGAGGAACCAACCACCCAAGACTCATTATTGTCCTGTAGATAAAGGAAACCCTTACAACCCTCATGAGCACGTTGTCGCAGCCCCTAAACTGGGGTACCAACCAAGACTTATTATTATCCTGTAGATAAAGGAAACCCTTACAACCCACACGACCACGTTGTCGCAGCCCCTAAACTGAGGAACCAACCACCCAAGATTCATTATTGTCCTGTAGATAAAGGAAACCCTTACAACCCACACGACCACGTTGTCGCAGCCCCTAAACTTGGGAACCAACCAAGAATTATTATTATCCTGTAGAGTATGGAAACCCTTACAACCCACACGACCACGTTGTCGCAGCCCCTAAACTGAGGAACCAACCACCCAAGACTCATTATTGTCCTGTAGATAAAGGGAACCCTTACAACCCTTATGAGCACGTTGTCGCAGCCCCTAAACTGAGGAACCGACCAAGAGTCATTATTGTCCTGTAGAAAAAGGAAACCCTTACAACCCACACGACCACGTTGTCGCAGCCCCTAAACTGAGGAACCACCACCCAAGACTCATTATTGTCCTGTAGATAAGGAAAACCCTCTCAACCCTCATGAACACGTTGCCGCAGCCCCTAAACTGAGGAACCAACCACCCAAGACTCATTATTGTCCTGTAGATAAAGGAATCCCTTACAACCCACACGACCACGTTGTCGCAGCCCCTAAACTGAGGAACCAACCACCCAAGACTCATTATTGTCCTGTAAATAAAGGAAACCCTTACAACCCTTATGAGCACGTTGTCGCAGCCCCTAAACTGAGGAACCAACCACCCAAGACTCATTATTGTCCTGTAGATAAAGGAAACCCTTACAACCCACACGACCACGTTGTCGCAGCCCCTAAACTGAGGAACCAACCACCCAAGTCTCATTATTGTCCTGTAGATAAAGGAAACCCTTACAACCCACACGACCACGTTGTGGCAGCCCCTAAACTGAGGATCCAACCAACCAAGACATATTATTGTCCTGTAGAGGAAGGAAACCCTTACAACCCACAAGACCACGTTGTCGCAGCCCCTAAACTGAGGAACCAACCAAGACCTATTACTGTCCTGTAGAGGAAGGAAACCCTTACAACCCCCATGACAACGTTGTAGCAGACCCTAAACTGAGGAACCAACCAACCAAGACTTATTATTATCCTGTAGAGAAAGGAAACCCTTAAAACCCTCATGACCACGTTGTCGCAGCCCCTAAACTGAGGAACCAACCAACCAAGACCTATTATTGTCCTGTAGAGGAAGGAAACCCTTACAACCCTCATGACCATGTTGTCGCAGCCCCTAAACTGAGGAACCAACCATCCAAGACCTACTATTGTCCTGAAGAGGAAGGAAATCCTTACAACCCCCAAGACCACGTTGTCGCAGCCCCTAAACTGAGGAACCAAACAACCAAGACTTATTATTATCCTGTAGAGAAAGGAAACCCTTACAACCCACATGACCAAGTTGTCGCAGCCCCTAAACTGAGGAACCAACCAACCAAGACTTCATATTGCCCTGTACAGAAAGCAAACACTTACAACCCTCATGACCACGTTACCGGAGCCCCTTAACTGAGGAACCAACCAACCAAGAATTATTATTGCCCTGTACAGAAAGGAGACCTTCTCAACCCCCATGAACACGTTGCCGCAGCTCCTAAACTGAGGATCCAACCAAGACTTGTCATTGTCCTGTAGAGAAAGGAAACCCTTACAACCCCCATGAACACGTTGCCGCAGCCCCTAAACTGAGCAACCAACCAACCAAGACTCATTATTGTCCTGTAGAGAAAGGAAACCCTTACAACCCCCATGACCACGTTGTTGCAGCCCCTAAACTGAGGAACCAACCAATCAAGACTTATTATTGCCCTGTACAGAAAGGAAAACTTCTCAACCCCCATGAACACGTTGTTGCAGCCCCTAAACTGAGGAACCGACAAACCAAGATTCATTATTGTCCTGTAGAGAAAGGAAACCCTTACAACCCCCATGAACACGTTGCCGCAGCCCCTAAACTGAGGAACCAACCAAGACTTATCATTGTCCTGTAGAGAAAGCAAACACTTACAACCCTCATGACCACGTTGTCGCAGCCCCTAAACTGAGGAACCGACCAACCAAGACTCATTATTGTCCTGTAGAGAAAGGAAACCCTTACAACCCTCATAACCACGTTGTCGCAGCCCCTAAACTGAGGAACCAACCAAGACTCATTATTGTCCTGTAGAAAAAGGAAACCCTTACAACCCTCATAACCACGTTGTCGCAGACCCTAAACTGAGGAACCAACCAAGACTCATTATTGTCCTGTAGATAAAGGAAACGCTTACAACCCTCATAACCACGTTGTCGCAGCCTCTAAACTGAGGAACCAACCAAGACTCATTATTGTCCTGTAGATGAAGGAAACGTTTACAACCCTCATAACCACATTGCCGCAGCCCCTAAACTGAGAAACCAACCAACCTAGACTTATTATTGTCCTGTAGAGAAAGGAAACGCTTACAACCCTCATAACCGAGTTGTCGCAGCCTCTAAACTGAGGAACCAACCAAGACTCATTATTGTCCTGTAGATAAAGGAAACCCTTACAACCCTCATAACCACGTTGCCGCAGCCCCTAAGCTGAGGAACCGACCAACCAAGACTCATTATTGTCCTGTAGAGAAAGGAAACCCCTACAACCCTCATGACCACGTTGCCGCGGCCCCTAAGCTGAGGAACCAACCAACCAAGACTCATTATTGTCCTGTAGAGAAAGGAAACCCTTACAACCCTCATTATCACGTTGTTGCAGACCCTAAAGTGAGGAACCGACCGAGACTCATTATCGTCCTGTAGAGAAAGGAAACCCTTACAACCCTCATGACCAGGTTGCCGCAGCCCCTAAACTGAGGAACCGACCAACCAAGACTCATTATTGTCCTGTAGAGAAAGGAAACCCTTACAACCCTCATAACCACGTTGTCGCAGACTATAAACTGAGGAACCAACCAAGACTCATTATTGTCCTGTTGATAAAGGAAACACCTACAACCCTCATAACCACGTTGTCGCAGCCCCTAAACTGAGGAAGCAACCAAGACTCATTATTGTCCTGTAGAAAAAGGAAACCCTTACAACACTCATGACCACGTTGTCGCAGCCCCTAAACTGAGGAACCAACCAAGACTCATTATTGTCCTGTAGAAAAAGGAAACCCTCACAACACACATGGCCACGTTGTCGCAGCCCCTAAACTGAGGAACCAACCAAGACTCATTATTGTCCTGTAGAAAAAGGAAACCCTCACAACCAACATGACCACGTTGCCGTAGCCCCTAAACTGAGGAACCGACCAACCAAGATTCATTATTTTCCCGTAGGTAAAGGAAACACTTACAACCCTCATAACCACGTTGTCGCAGCCCCTAAACTGAGGAACCAACCAAGACTCATTATTGTCCTGTAGAAAAAGGAAACCCTTACAACCCTCAAGACCACGTTGTCGCAGCCCCTAAACTGAGGAACCAACCAAGACTCATTATTGTCCTGTAGAAAAAGGAAACCCTCACAACCCACAAGACCACGTTGCCGCAGCCCCTAAACTGAGGAACCGACCAACCAAGACTCATTATTGTCCTGTAGAGAAAGGAAACCCTTACAACCCTCATAACCACGTTGTCGCAGACCCTGAACTGAGGAACCAACCAGGACTCATTATTGTCCTGTAGATAAAGGAATCACTTACAACCCTCATAACCACGTTGTCGCAGCCCCTAAACTGAGGAAGCAACCAAGACTCATTATTGTCCTGTAGAAAAAGGAAACCCTTACAACCCTCATGAACACGTTGCCACAGCCCCTAAACTGAGGAACCGACCAACCAAGACTTATTATAGTCCTGTAGAGAAAGGAATCCCTCTCATCCCCCATGACCACGTTGTCGCAGCCCCTAAACTGAGGAACCAACCAAGACTCATTATTGTCCTGTAGAAAAAGAAACCCTCACAACCAACATGTCCACGTTGCCGCAGCCCCTAAACTGAGGAACCGACCAACCCAGATTCATTATTGTCCTGTAGATAAAGGAAAAACTTACAACCCTCATAACCACGTTGTCGCAGCCCCTAAACTGAGGAACCAACCAAGACTCATGATTGTCCTATAGAAAAAGGAAACCCTTACAACCCTCATGAGCACGTTGCCGCAGCCCCTAAACTGAGGAACCAACCACCCAAGACTCATTATTGTCCTGTAGATAAAGGAAACTTTTACAACCCTCATGACCACGTTGCCGCAGCCCCTAAACTGAGGAACCAACCACCCAAGTCTCATTATTTTCCTGTAGAAAAAAGGAAACCCTTACAACCCACATGACCACGTTGCCGCAGCCCATAAACTGAGGAACCAACCACCCAAGACTCATTATTGTCCTGTAGATAAAGGAAACCCTTACAACCCTCATGAGCACGTTGCCGCAGCCCCTAAACTGAGGAACCAACCACCCAAGACTCATTATTTTCCTGTAGATAAAGGAAACCCTTACAACCCTCATGACCACGTTGCCGCAGCCCCTAAACTGAGGAACCAACCACCCAAGACTCATTATTGTCCTGTAGATAAAGGAAACCCTTACAACCCTCATGAGCACGTTGTCGCAGCCCCTAAACTGGGGTACCAACCAAGACTTATTATTATCCTGTAGATAAAGGAAACCCTTACAACCCACACGACCACGTTGTCGCAGCCCCTAAACTGAGGAACCAACCACCCAAGATTCATTATTGTCCTGTAGATAAAGGAAACCCTTACAACCCACACGACCACGTTGTCGCAGCCCCTAAACTTGGGAACCAACCAAGAATTATTATTATCCTGTAGAGTATGGAAACCCTTACAACCCACACGACCACGTTGTCGCAGCCCCTAAACTGAGGAACCAACCACCCAAGACTCATTATTGTCCTGTAGATAAAGGAAACCATTACAACCCTTATGAGCACGTTGTCGCAGCCCCTAAACTGAGGAACCGACCAAGACTCATTATTGTCCTGTAGAAAAAGGAAACCCTTACAACCCACACGACCACGTTGTCGCAGCCCCTAAACTGAGGAACCACCACCCAAGACTCATTATTGTCCTGTAGATAAAGAAAACCCTCTCAACCCTCATGAACACGTTGCCGCAGCCCCTAAACTGAGGAACCAACCACCCAAGACTCATTATTGTCCTGTAGATAAAGGAAACCCTTACAACCCACACGACCACGTTGTCGCAGCCCCTAAACTGAGGAACCAACCACCCAAGACTCATTATTGTCCTGTAAATAAAGGAAACCCTTACAACCCTTATGAGCACGTTGTCGCAGCCCCTAAACTGAGGAACCAACCACCCAAGACTCATTATTGTCCTGTAGATAAAGGAAACCCTTACAACCCACACGACCACGTTGTCGCAGCCCCTAAACTGAGGAACCAACCACCCAAGTCTCATTATTGTCCTGTAGATAAAGGAAACCCTTACAACCCACACGACCACGTTGTGGCAGCCCCTAAACTGAGGATCCAACCAACCAAGACATATTATTGTCCTGTAGAGGAAGGAAACCCTTACAACCCACAAGACCACGTTGTCGCAGCCCCTAAACTGAGGAACCAACCAAGACCTATTACTGTCCTCTAGAGGAAGGAAACCCTTACAACCCCCATGACAACGTTGTAGCAGACCCTAAACTGAGGAACCAACCAACCAAGACTTATTATTATCCTGTAGAGAAAGGAAACCCTTAAAACCCTCATGACCACGTTGTCGCAGCCCCTAAACTGAGGAACCAACCAACCAAGACCTATTATTGTCCTGTAGAGGAAGGAAACCCTTACAACCCTCATGACCATGTTGTCGCAGCCCCTAAACTGAGGAACCAACCAACCAAGACATTATTATCCAGTAGAGAAACGATACCCTTACAACCCACATGACCAAGTTGTCGCAGCCCCTAACCTGAGGAACCAACCATCCAAGACCTACTATTGTCCTGAAGAGGAAGGAAATCCTTACAACCCCCAAGACCACGTTGTCGCAGCCCCTAAACTGAGGAACCAAACAACCAAGACTTATTATTATCCTGTAGAGAAAGGAAACCCTTACAACCCACATGACCAAGTTGTCGCAGCCCATAAACTGAGGAACCAACCAACCAAGACTTCATATTGCCCTGTACAGAAAGCAAACACTTACAACCCTCATGACCACGTTACCGGAGCCCCTTAACTGAGGAACCAACCAACCAAGAATTATTATTGCCCTGTACAGAAAGGAGACCTTCTCAACCCCCATGAACACGTTGCCGCAGCTCCTAAACTGAGGATCCAACCAAGACTTGTCATTGTCCTGTAGAGAAAGGAAACCCTTACAACCCCCATGAACACGTTGCCGCAGCCCCTAAACTGAGGAACCAACCAAGACTTATCATTGTCCTGTAGAGAAAGGAAACCCTTACAACCCTCATAACCACGTTGTCGCAGCCCCTAAACTGAGGAACCGACCAACCAAGACTCATTATTGTCCTGTAGAGAAAGGATACCCTTACAACACTCATAACCACGTTGTCTCAGCCCCTAAACTGAGGAACCAACCAAGACTCATTATTGTCCTGTAGAAAAAGGAAACCCTTACAACCCTCATGACCACGTTGTCGCAGCCCCTAACCTGAGGAACCAACCAAGACTCATTATTGTCCTGTAGAAAAAGAAAACCCTCACAACCCACATGACCACGTTGTCGCAGCCCCTAAACTGAGGAACCAACCAAGACTCATTATTGTCCTGAAGAAAAAGGAAACCCTCACAACCCACATGACCACGTTGCCGCAGCCCTTAAACTGAGGAACCGACCAACCAAGACTCATTATTGTCCTGTAGATAAAGGAAACACTTACAACCCTCATAACCACGTTGTCGCAGCCCCTAAACTGAGGAACCAACCAAGACTCATTATTGTCCTGTAGAAAAAGGAAACCCTTACAACACTCATGACCACGTTGTCGCAGCCCCTAAACTGAGGAACCAACCAAGACTCATTATTGTCCTGTAGAAAAAGGAAACCCTCACAACCCACATGACCACGTTGCCGCAGCCCCTAAACTGAGGAACCGACCAACCAAGACTCATTATTGTCCTGTAAAGAAAGGAAACCCTTACAACCCTCATAACCACGTTGTCGCAGAACCTAAACTGAGGAACCAACCAAGACTCATAATTGTCCTGTAGAGAAAGGAAATCTTCACAACCCACATGACCACGTTGCCGCAGCCCCTAAACTGAGGAACCGACCAACCAAGACTTATTATTGTCCTGTAGAGGAAGGAAACCCTTACAACCCCCATGAAAACGTTGCCGCAGCCCCTAAACTGAGGAACCAAACAACCAAGGCTTATCATTTTCCTGTAGAGGAAGGAAACCCCTACAACCTCCATGACCACGTTGCCGCTGCCCCTAAACTGAGGAACCAACCAACCAAGACTCATTATTGTCCTGTAGAGAAAGGAAACCCTTACAACCCCCATGAACACGTTGTTGCAGACCCTAAACTGAGGAACCGACCAACCAAGACTCATTATTGTCCTGTAGAGAAAGGAAACCCTTACAACCCCCATAACCACATTGCCGCAGCCCCTAAAACTTAGGAACCAACCAAGACTCATTATAGTCCTGTAGAGAAAGGAAACCCTTACAACCCCCATGACCACGTTGTTGCAGCCCCTAAACTGCGGAACCAACCAACCAAGACTCATTATTGTCCTGTAGAGAAAGGAAACCATTACAACCCCCATGAACAAGTTGCCGCAGCCCCTAAACTGAGGAACCGACCAACCAAGATTCATTATAGTCCTGTAGAGAAAGGAAACCCTTACAACCTCCATGACCACGTTGCCGCAGCCCCTAAACTGAGCAACCAACCAACCAAGACTCATTATTGTCCTGTAGAGAAAGGAAACCCTTACAACCCCCATGACCACGTTGTTGCAGCCCCTAAACTGAGGAACCAACCAATCAAGACTTATTATTGCCCTGTACAGAAAGGAAACCTTCTCAACCCCCATGAACACGTTGTTGCAGCCCCTAAACTGAGGAACCGACAAACCAAGATTCATTATTGTCCTGTAGAGAAAGGAAACCCTTACAACCCCCATGAACACGTTGCCGCAGCCCCTAAACTGAGGAACCAACCAAGACTTATCATTGTCCTGTAGAGAAAGCAAACACTTACAACCCTCATGACCACGTTGTCGCAGCCCCTAAACTGAGGAACCGACCAACCAAGACTCATTATTGTCCTGTAGAGAAAGGAAACCCTTACAACCCTCATAACCACGTTGTCGCAGCCCCTAAACTGAGGAACCAACCTAGACTCATTATTGTCCTGTAGAAAAAGGAAACCCTTACAACCCTCATAACCACGTTGTCGCAGACCCTAAACTGAGGAACCAACCAAGACTCATTATTGTCCTGTAGATAAAGGAAACGCTTACAACCCTCATAACCACGTTGTCGCAGCCTCTAAACTGAGGAACCAACCAAGACTCATTATTGTCCTGTAGATGAAGGAAACGTTTACAACCCTCATAACCACATTGCCGCAGCCCCTAAACTGAGAAACCAACCAACCAAGACTTATTATTGTCCTGTAGAGAAAGGAAACGCTTACAACCCTCATAACCGAGTTGTCGCAGCCTCTAAACTGAGGAACCAACCAAGACTCATTATTGTCCTGTAGATAAAGGAAACCCTTACAACCCTCATAACCACGTTGCCGCAGCCCCTAAGCTGAGGAACCGACCAACCAAGACTCATTATTGTCCTGTAGAGAAAGGAAACCCCTACAACCCTCATGACCACGTTGCCGCGGCCCCTAAGCTGAGGAACCAACCAACCAAGACTCATTATTGTCCTGTAGAGAAAGGAAACCCTTACAACCCTCATTATCACGTTGTTGCAGACCCTAAACTGAGGAACCGACCGAGACTCATTATCGTCCTGTAGAGAAAGGAAACCCTTACAACCCTCATGACCAGGTTGCCGCAGCCCCTAAACTGAGGAACCGACCAACCAAGACTCATTATTGTCCTGTAGAGAACGGAAACCCTTACAACCCTCATAACCACGTTGTCGCAGACTATAAACTGAGGAACCAACCAAGACTCATTATCGTCCTGTTGATAAAGGAAACACCTACAACCCTCATAACCACGTTGTCGCAGCCCCTAAACTGAGGAAGCAACCAAGACTCATTATTGTCCTGTAGAAAAAGGAAACCCTTACAACACTCATGACCACGTTGTCGCAGCCCCTAAACTGAGGAACCAACCAAGACTCATTATTGTCCTGTAGAAAAAGGAAACCCTCACAACACACATGGCCACGTTGTCGCAGCCCCTAAACTGAGGAACCAACCAAGACTCATTATTGTCCTGTAGAAAAAGGAAACCCTCACAACCAACATGACCACGTTGCCGCAGCCCCTAAACTGAGGAACCGACCAACCAAGACTCATTATTGTCCTGTAGAGAAAGGAAACCCTTACAACCCTCATAACCACGTTGTCGCAGACCCTGAACTGAGGAACCAACCACGACTCATTATTGTCCTGTAGATTAAGGAATCACTTACAACCCTCATAACCACGTTGTCGCAGCCCCTAAACTGAGGAAGCAACCAATACTCATTATTGTCCTGTAGAAAAAGGAAACCCTTACAACCCTCATGAACACGTTGCCGCAGCCCATAAACTGAGGAACCAACCACCCAAGACTCATTATTGTCCTGTAGATAAAGGAAACCCTTACAACCCTCATGAGCACGTTGCCGCAGCCCCTAAACTGAGGAACCAACCACCCAAGACTCATTATTTTCCTGTAGATAAAGGAAACCCTTACAACCCTCATGACCACGTTGCCGCAGCCCCTAAACTGAGGAACCAACCACCCAAGACTCATTATTGTCCTGTAGATAAAGGAAACCCTTACAACCCTCATGAGCACGTTGTCGCAGCCCCTAAACTGGGGTACCAACCAAGACTTATTATTATCCTGTAGATAAAGGAAACCCTTACAACCCACACGACCACGTTGTCGCAGCCCCTAAACTGAGGAACCAACCACCCAAGATTCATTATTGTCCTGTAGATAAAGGAAACCCTTACAACCCACACGACCACGTTGTCGCAGCCCCTAAACTGGGGAACCAACCAAGAATTATTATTATCCTGTAGAGTATGGAAACCCTTACAACCCACACGACCACGTTGTCGCAGCCCCTAAACTGAGGAACCAACCACCCAAGACTCATTATTGTCCTGTAGATAAAGGAAACCCTTACAACCCTTATGAGCACGTTGTCGCAGCCCCTAAACTGAGGAACCGACCAAGGCTCATTATTGTCCTGTAGAGAAAGGAAACCCTTACAACCCACACGACCACGTTTTCGCAGCCCCTAAACTGAGGAACCAACCACCCAAGACTCATTATTGTCCTGTAAATAAAGGAAACCCTTACAACCCTTATGAGCACGTTGTCGCAGCCCCTAAACTGAGGAACCAACCACCCAAGACTCATTATTGTCCTGTAGATAAAGGAAACCCTTACAACCCACACGACCACGTTGTCGCAGCCCCTAAACTGAGGAACCAACCACCCAAGTCTCATTATTGTCCTGTAGATAAAGGAAACCCTTACAACCCACACGACCACGTTGTGGCAGCCCCTAAACTGAGGATCCAACCAACCAAGACATATTATTGTCCTGTAGAGGAAGGAAACCCTTACAACCCACAAGACCACGTTGTCGCAGCCCCTAAACTGAGGAACCAACCAAGACCTATTACTGTCCTTTAGAGGAAGGAAACCCTTACAACCCCCATGACAACGTTGTAGCAGACCCTAAACTGAGGAACCAACCAACCAAGACTTATTATTATCCTGTAGAGAAAGGAAACCCTTAAAACCCTCATGACCACGTTGTCGCAGCCCCTAAACTGAGGAACCAACCAACCAAGACCTATTATTGTCCTGTAGAGGAAGGAAACCCTTACAACCCTCATGACCATGTTGTCGCAGCCCCTAAACTGAGGAACCAACCAACCAAGACATTATTATCCTGTAGAGAAAGGAAACCCTTACAACCCACATGACCAAGTTGTCGCAGCCCCTAAACTGAGGAACCAACCATCCAAGACCTACTATTGTCCTGAAGAGGAAGGAAATCCTTACAACCCCCAAGACCACGTTGTCGCAGCCCCTAAACTGAGGAAGCAAACAACCAAGACTTATTATTATCCTGTAGAGAAAGGAAACCCTTACAACCCACATGACCAAGTTGTCGCAGCCCCTAAACTGAGGAACCAACCAACCAAGACTTCTTATTGCCCTGTACAGAAAGCAAACACTTACAACCCTCATGACCACGTTACCGGAGCCCCTTAACTGAGGAACCAACCAACCAAGAATTATTATTGCCCTGTACAGAAAGGAGACCTTCTCAACCCCCATGAACACGTTGCCGCAGCTCCTAAACTGAGGATCCAACCAAGACTTGTCATTGTCCTGTAGAGAAAGGAAACCCTTACAACCCCCATGAACACGTTGCCGCAGCCCCTAAACTGAGGAACCAACCAAGACTTATCATTGTCCTGTAGAGAAAGGAAACCCTTACAACCCTCATAACCACGTTGTCGCAGCCCCTAAACTGAGGAACCGACCAACCAAGACTCATTATTGTCCTGTAGAGAAAGGATACCCTTACAACACTCATAACCACGTTGTCTCAGCCCCTAAACTGAGGAACCAACCAAGACTCATTATTGTCCTGTAGAAAAAAGAAACCCTTACAACCCTCATGACCACGTTGTCGCAGCCCCTAAACTGAGGAACCAACCAAGACTCATTATTGTTCTGTAGAAAAAGAAAACCCTCACAACCCACATGACCACGTTGTCGCAGCCCCTAAACTGAGGAACCAACCAAGACTCATTATTGTCCTGAAGAAAAAGGAAACCCTCACAACCCACATGACCACGTTGCCGCAGCCCTTAAACTGAGGAACCGACCAACCAAGACTCATTATTGTCCTGTAGATAAAGGAAACACTTACAACCCTCATAACCACGTTGTCGCAGCCCCTAAACTGAGGAACCAACCAAGACTCATTATTGTCCTGTAGAAAAAGGAAACCCTTACAACACTCATGACCACGTTGTCGCAGCCCCTAAACTGAGGAACCAACCAAGACTCATTATTGTCCTGTAGAAAAAGGAAACCCTCACAACCCACATGACCACGTTGCCGCAGCCCCTAAACTGAGGAACCGACCAACCAAGACTCATTATTGTCCTGTAGAGAAAGGAAACCATTACAACCCTCATAACCACGTTGTCGCAGAACCTAAACTGAGGAACCAACCAAGACTCATTATTGTCCTGTAGAGAAAGGAAACCTTCACAACCCACATGACCACGTTGCCGCAGCCCCTAAACTGAGGAACCGACCAACCAAGACTTATTATTGTCCTGTAGAGGAAGGAAACCCTTACAACCCCCATGAAAACGTTGCCGCAGCCCCTAAACTGAGGAACCAAACAACCAAGGCTTATCATTTTCCTGTAGAGAAAGGAAACCCTTACAACCTCCATGACCACGTTGCCGCTGCCCCTAAACTGAGGAACCAACCAACCAAGACTCATTATTGTCCTGTAGAGAAAGGAAACCCTTACAACCCCCATGAACACGTTGTTGCAGACCCTAAACTGAGGAACCGACCAACCAAGACTCATTATTGTCCTGTAGAGAAAGGAAACCCTTACAACCCCCATAACCACATTGCCGCAGCCCCTAAACTTAGGAACCAACCAAGACTCATTATAGTCCTGTAGAGAAAGGAAACCCTTACAACCCTCATGACCACGTTGTTGCAGCCCCTAAACTGCGGAACCAACCAACCAAGACTCATTATTGTCCTGTAGAGAAAGGAAACCATTACAACCCCCATGAACAAGTTGCCGCAGCCCCTAAACTGAGGAACCGACCAACCAAGATTCATTATAGTCCTGTAGAGAAAGGAAACCCTTACAACCTCCATGACCACGTTGCCGCAGCCCCTAAACTGAGCAACCAACCAAACAAGACTCATTATTGTCCTGTAGAGAAAGGAAACCCTTACAACCCCCATGACCAAGTTGTTGCAGCCCCTAAACTGAGGAACCAACCAATCAAGACTTATTATTGCCCTGTACAGAAAGGAAACCTTCTCAACCCCCATGAACACGTTGTTGCAGCCCCTAAACTGAGGAACGACAAACCAAGATTCATTATTGTCCTGTAGAGAAAGGAAACCCTTACAACCCCCATGAACACGTTGCCGCAGCCCCTAAACTGAGGAACCAACCAAGACTTATCATTGTCCTGTAGAGAAAGCAAACACTTACAACCCTCATGACCACGTTGTCGCAGCCCCTAAACTGAGGAACCGACCAACCAAGACTCATTATTGTCCTGTAGAGAAAGGAAACCCTTACAACCCTCATAACCACGTTGTCGCAGCCCCTAAACTGAGGAACCAACCAAGACTCATTATTGTCCTGTAGAAAAAGGAAACCCTTACAACCCTCATAACCACGTTGTCGCAGACCCTAAACTGAGGAACCAACCAAGACTCATTATTGTCCTGTAGATAAAGGAAACGCTTACAACCCTCATAACCACGTTGTCGCAGCCTCTAAACTGAGGAACCAACCAAGACTCATTATTGTCCTGTAGATGAAGGAAACGTTTACAACCCTCATAACCACATTGCCGCAGCCCCTAAACTGAGAAACCAACCAACCAAGACTTATTATAGTCCTGTAGAGAAAGGAAACGCTTACAACCCTCATAACCGAGTTGTCGCAGCCTCTAAACTGAGGAACCAACCAAGACTCATTATTGTCCTGTAGATAAAGGAAACCCTTACAACCCTCATAACCACGTTGCCGCAGCCCCTAAACTGAGGAACCGACCAACCAAGACTCATTATTGTCCTGTAGAGAAAGGAAACCCCTACAACCCTCATGACCAGGTTGCCGCGGCCCCTAAGCTGAGGAACCAACCAACCAAGACTCATTATTGTCCTGTAGAGAAAGGAAACCCTTACAACCCTCATTATCACGTTGTTGCAGACCCTAAACTGAGGAACCGACCGAGACTCATTATCGTCCTGTAGAGAAAGGAAACCCTTACAACCCTCATGACCAGGCTGCCGCAGCCCCTAAACTGAGGAACCGACCAACCAAGACTCATTATTGTCCTGTAGAGAACGGAAACCCTTACAACCCTCATAACCACGTTGTCGCAGACTATAAACTGAGGAACCAACCAAGACTCATTATTGTCCTGTTGATAAAGGAAACACCTACAACCCTCATAACCACGTTGTCGCAGCCCCTAAACTGAGGAAGCAACCAAGACTCATTATTGTCCTGTAGAAAAAGGAAACCCTTACAACACTCATGACCACGTTGTCGCAGCCCCTAAACTGAGGAACCAACCAAGACTCATTATTGTCCTGTAGAAAAAGGAAACCCTCACAACACACATGGCCACGTTGTCGCAGCCCCTAAACTGAGGAACCAACCAAGACTCATTATTGTCCTGTAGAAAAAGGAAACCCTCACAACCAACATGACCACGTTGCCGTAGCCCCTAAACTGAGGAACCGACCAACCAAGACTCATTATTGTCCCGTAGGTAAAGGAAACACTTACAACCCTCATAACCACTTTGTCGCAGCCCCTAAACTGAGGAACCAACCAAGACTCATTATTGTCCTGTAGAAAAAGGAAACCCTTACAACCCTCATGACCACGTTGTCGCAGCCCCTAAACTGAGGAACCAACCAAGACTCATTATTGTCCTGTAGAAAAAGGAAACCCTCACAACCCACAAGACCACGTTGCCGCAGCCCCTAAACTGAGGAACCGACCAACCAAGACTCATTATTGTCCGGTAGAGAAAGGAAACCCTTACAACCCTCATAACCACGTTGTCGCAGACCCTGAACTGAGGAACCAACCAGGACTCATTATTGTCCTGTAGATAAAGGAATCACTTACAACCCTCATAACCACGTTGTCGCAGCCCCTAAACTGAGGAAGCAACCAATACTCATTATTGTCCTGTAGAAAAAGGAAACCCTTACAACCCTCATGAACACGTTGCCGCAGCCCCTAAACTGAGGAACCGACCAACCAAGACTTATTATAGTCCTGTAGAGAAAGGAATCCCTCTCATCCCCCATGACCACGTTGTCGCAGCCCCTAAACTGAGGAACCAACCACCCAAGACTTATTATAGTCCTGTAGAGAAAGGAAACCCTCTCAACCCCCATGACCACGTTGTCGCAGCCCCTAAACTGAGGAACTGACCAACCAAGACTTATTATAGTCCTGTAGAGAAAGGAAACCCTCTCAACCCCCATGACCACGTTGTCGCAGCCCCTAAACTGAGGAACCAACCACCCAAGACTTATTATAGTCCTGTAGAGAAAGGAAACCCTCTCAACCCCCATGACCACGTTGTCGCAGCCCCTAAACTGAGGAACCAACCACCCAAGACTTATTATAGTCCTGTAGAGAAAGGAAACCCTCTCAACCCCCATAACCACGTTGTCGCTGCCTCTTAACTGAGGAACCATCCAACCAAGACATATTATTGTCCTGTAGGGAAAGGAAACGCTCTCAACCGCCATAACCACGTTGTCGCTGCCTCTTAACTGAGGAACCATCCAACCAAGACATATTATTGTCCTGTAGGGAAAGGAAACCCCTACAACCCCCATGACCACGTTGCCGCAGCCCCTAAACTGAGGAACCGACCTACTGTGCCCATTTAGCATGAAATATGCAAATCACAGTATGCCAGCAATGCTCAAATCGGGATTTTCGGGGTTATGGTATGTTCTCCCACTTTGTGAATTACACATTTTGGATTAAATAGAGGATACACTTCAAAAATAATAAACAAAATCAACTCCTATATAAAACATTTAATTAACCAAATATATGGCGCTACAACAAAATAAACAAATAAAATACTGACCAATACTTCTAACTTGATCAGAGTGAACAAGGAATACATAAATAAACCAATGTTAAAACAGAATAAATGGTTTCCTACAAACCAACAAACTTACGTTTCTTTTCACTTCCATAAAGTATCCCTTTTAAAATTCAATATAATCACGAGCTCCCTACGGCTCGATACTTTTACATACTCTGTGTTATTCTTATACAACACCTCACTTCCTATTATATGAGTATCTTATAATCAACACAATATATACTTCTTATTAAAGTACTGTTACTCCTTCACTTAAATTTTTGGGCTTTTCACAATGTTCTCATGTTACCACCCCTCTCAAGTTAACAAATTCACTACAGTGATTGGGAAAACACTTGTGTACTCCCGAGTTATAGAAGACTACTTGAACATGTCAAAAATTATGATCACTCCCGAAATCTAATTGTCTTCACTGAACTCGTGAATTCCTACATCATATAACATTGCATTAGGGATTTATTATTTATTTGTCTTCAAGGACCATTATCTCATAAGAAAGCAACGATCTGAACTTGCAAGCGGTATCTTTCATCTACAAGAACCTCGGTTCGAATCCCGGGTCATTAGCAAACTCTAAACACTCATGGTGTATTATTACTTCTAACAGACGGTCACCCGACCTACCGCACTTCCGTTAATAGTAGGGTCGGACCGCACCACTCAGCGTGATTTATTGTCCGGGAGCAGGAACCCCAAGTCTCGCCCACAGAGACGGGCTACACTCTGCTTTAAACAGCTATTTCTTATACGCAGTTCTTTGAACAGACCTGGCTTTTCATTCATTTATTTTAACAACATTATTTAGGTTCATAGACCACTCTCGTAGCCTTGGCATTTATTAATTATGAAGTGTCCTCATTGATGGGTAAGAATAATTCAATACAACAACAATATTTAGGGGCTTCACACAAACGAACCTGGGTTCGATTCTTTCACTGCCTCGGGAACCACATCCCATACTGGAGGACTTTACAACATTAGCGACTTAGGGCGACCTTTGTCTAACCTGCGCTCATAATACAATAAATAGCACCCTTTTATAAAATACACACAATGGCCTCGTGATCACATCACTATATGGAGGACTTATCATAGCTCAATTACCGCGATCAACTGCCCCTCATAATTAATTTACCAAGTATATTTAGGTTCAACGCCTTCCTAGCGTGACAAATTACTTCAATGCGCGACATGCGCTATACATTACTTTAAGGCCAAGTTTTTTTCAAAGAACTGATAAATTCAAAATCAACATTTGATCTACATCTCAATTTTCATATTAATCCTCTCCCGTGGCAATAATCGCTATACTTTAAGACCATGTATTCACAACATGTATTTATTCTATTTCAAGGAGCTCAAAAGCTACTACTTTCATATAATTCAACTTAATCTTCATTTATATAATTGTTATTATCATTATTATTACGCTTGCTTTCACATAATTCAATCATTTATCAAATACACTGATATTTTATTTCATACATTTCCTCTAAGGGATTTATTCACTTCACATAATCATTTTTATACTTTCTCAATTTGTAATTGTTCAGATCGCGCTATTATTCTGTTATTTGTTATTCAAAAACATCCCTATTTCTCATTCTCAGGTGGATTGTACACAAATATTCCCCAACACATGACATAATGAAATAGTTACTTACATGATCTGACGGTCATCGACCGTATTTTCCAACGATGTTTCATCTCGCCCACTTAATGTGTTTAAACCATCTTGATTAATCCCATTTCACACAATGACATTTCTTGACACACATATAACTTATATACCTTAAACACTGGTAACATTTTGAATACAATTCTGTATTCTTCTATTATACACAAAAATCACTAAAAAAATACTATACTAACACAAATTTTATATATTTACATTACACTGCTTCTAATCACTGAGGCTTTGATTTGGCCTTACACACGTGATTTCTTCATTCCCGTTTCCAAGGGTGAAACTCTAGATGTCGGCTTCCTATCTGGTAAGAAGTTGAAAGTCTCGATCAATCTACCCCTCCCTGGAACGGTAATTCTTCAGATCCGGTTTCCTGACTATTTGGCTTTATTTTTAACTAGCTCGAAGTCGTTTCTCTCTAGACACTATTTAGTCTATCTAGATACAGTCTGTCCTATTTACGGTCTCTCGAATATTTTATCGGTGACCTATGATTCTCTAGCATTTACTGCTCTTCCTTAGTTTCGTTGCTTAATGCTCTTACTGTTCGTTTGTCTCCAGTGAGACGATGTCTTGGATTAAATTTTCCCTTCTTAATTTCTTCGCTCTAGACCCTATCTTATTCAGAATACTAGGCGGCACTTATCTCGTCGACCCTGATCGGGTTCTTTAACTTTTAATAGAACTGTTCGTTTCTCTATCGTTGGTACTTCAAACGTTACGACACTTTCTATCGTTTTACTAAATTGTTATTTGAAGACCTATCGCCTGTTCTTTTAAGTTCGCAGCCTACTTTGACTGTAATACGGAACTTTCACTATAAAGACTGATATTAGCGGAACTAAATCCTGTACTAGGATTTTCCTAAGTCTTCACACGGCGATACTATGATGATACTTCTCGGCCACTCCTTACGGGTGCACGTTGGTGATACAGAGTATCACGACCTCTCGAGGTCTAGTAAGTACTGCATTCGGTGTGATGTAGCTTCACGTCCCCTGGACGGAATAATACATTGCGGTGATGATGCTCCAACGTCACGCCCCCCCCCCCCCCCGGGCTGACTGATAACTGCATTCGATGTTTGATGTAGCCTGACGCCCCCTCGGGCTGTCCGAAACTGCCTATACGATGTGATGCAGCACCTCTGCACGGGGTCTGTTCTTAACTGCATTAACGACTGTTGGTTGATCTAGCGTGCGGCGACTTTACGCTCACGAAGACTGAATATCTTTGATGCAGCACCTCCGCTAGCGGAGTGCTCGTAAACTGCATGATGTGATGTAGCGTCACACCCCCTGGACGGACTAAAACTGCATGATTTGCCTGGCACGGCCAGGGCTTTTATACAAATCGGCGACAAAAAGATAAATTTCTTGTCTTTTTCAAAACCAACTGTTGAATTAATGGTCGCACACATTTGGAAATTATATCTCTGGAAAGCTTGTTTTCTAAACGTAAACTGATTTCTTTGTACGTGAAAATCGATCGTACAATTCCGAGATATAAAATGAAATTTACTCTTGAGGTACGTGGGTGTTGAGGTTGATTTTTAATCCCCTCCATCTCGGGTCTCGGGGAACTTTTTATGACGTATGGCCACGTTTGCACTTCTTTTCTAGGCAATTATTAAAACCTTTTCCTCCACACAAAAATCTCTATTCCGAAATGTTTCACAATGATGTATTTCTTTTGTTAATTATATGCTCGCAAGTGCTTTAAATCTAATTATTCTCCTTCTTGCACAACTGCGACGATGCCAATTTACTGCAACGTAAGATCAATTTCCGAAACATGCTCGCAGTCACTCCGAACGGAAAGTTCCACTCGTTCTAATTATAGCCATGATCGGCTCCTATCGGTGCGTCATGCGTGATATCATTTCCTGGCCACCTGGACCCTTACTTCTTGCACAACGTTATGCTCGCCCTCTTGTATAAAATCATTCTATGTTCCACTGAAGACTGTATATTTCCTTCTTTCTTTTTACCATAATACATGGATTCAACCCCTTGAACCTATGGTACATGGGTTCACTACCAAGACTTATTATTGTCCTGTAGAGAAAGGAAACCCTTACAACCCTCATAACCACGTTGTCGCAGCCCCTAAACTGAGGAACCAACCAAACAAGACTTATTATTGACTTGTAGAGAAAGGAAACCCTTACAACCCCCATGACCACGTTGCCGCAGCCCCTAAACTGAGGAACCAACCAACCTAGACTTATTATTGTCCTGTAGAGAAAGGAAACCCTTACAACCCTCATAACCACGTTGTCGCTGCCCCTAAACTGAGGAGCCGACCTACTGTGCCCATTTAGCATGAAATATGCAAATCACAGTATGCCAGCAATGCTCAAATCGGGATTTTTGGGATTATGGTATGTTCTCCCACTCTGTGAATTACACATTTTGGATTAAATAGAGGATACACTTCAAATATAATAAACAAAATCAACTCCTATATAAAACATTTAATTAACCAAATATATGGCGCTACAACAAAATAAACAAATAAAATACTGACCAATACTTCTAACTTGTTCAGAGTGAACAAGGAATACATAAATAAACCAATGTTAAAACAGAATAAATGGTTTCCTACAAACCAACAAACTTACGTTTCTTTTCACTTCCATAAAGTATCCCTTTTAAAATTCAATATAATCACGAGCTCCCTACGGCTCGATACTTTTACATACTCTGTGTTATTCTTATACAACACCTCACTTCCTATTATATGAGTATCTTATAATCAACACAATATATACTTCTTATTAAAGTACTGTTACTCCTTCACTTAAATTTTTGGGCTTTTCACAATGTTCTCATGTTACCACCCCTCTCAAGTTAACAAATTCACTACAGTGATTGGGAAAACACTTGTGTACTCCCGAGTTATAGAAGACTACTTGAACATGTCAAAAATTATGATCACTCCCGAAATCTAATTGTCTTCACTGAACTCGTGAATTCCTACATCATATAACATTGCATTAGGGATTTATTATTTATTTGTCTTCAAGGACCATTATCTCATAAGAAAGAAACGATCTGAACTTGCAAGCGGTATCTTTCATCTACAAGAACCTCGGTTCGAATCCCGGGTCATTAACAAACTCTAAACACTCATGGTGTATTATTACTTCAAACAGACGGTCACCCGACCTACCGCACTTCCGTTAATAGTAAGGGTCGGACCGCACCACTCAGCGTGATTTATTGTCCGGGAGCAGGAACCCCAAGTCTCGCCCACAGAGACGGGTTACACTCTGCTTTAAACAGCTATTTCTTATACGCAGTTCTTTGAACAGACCTGTCTTTTCATTCATTTATTTTAACAACATTATTTAGGTTCATAGACCACTCTCGTAGCCTTGGCATTTATTAATTATGAAGTGTCCTCATTGATGGGTAAGAATAATTCAATACAACAACAATATTTAGGGGCTTCACACAAACGAACCTGGGTTCGATTCTTTCACTGCCTCGGGAACCACATCCCATACTGGAGGACTTTACAACATTAGCGACTTAGGGCGACCTTTGTCTAACCTGCGCTCATAATACAATAAATAGCACCCTTTTATAAAATACACACAATGGCCTCGTGATCACATCACTATATGGAGGACTTATCATAGCTCAATTACCGCGATCAACTGCCCCTCATAATTAATTTACCAAGTATATTTAGGTTCAACGCCTTCCTAGCGTGACAAATTACTTCAATGCGCGACATGCGCTATACATTACTTTAAGGCCAAGTTTTTTTCAAAGAACTGATAAATTCAAAATCAACATTTGATCTACATCTCAATTTTCATATTAATCCTCTCCCGTGGCAATAATCGCTATACTTTAAGACCATGTATTCACAACATGTATTTATTCTATTTCAAGGAGCTCAAAAGCTACTACTTTCATATAATTCAACTTAATCTTCATTTATATAATTGTTATTATTATTATTATTACGCTTGCTTTCACATAATTCAATCATTTATCAAATACACTGATATTTTATTTCATACATTTCCTCTAAGGGATTTATTCACTTCACATAATCATTTTTATACTTTCTCAATTTGTAATTGTTCAGATCGCGCTATTATTCTGTTATTTGTTATTCAAAAACATCCCTATTTCTCATTCTCAGGTGGATTGTACACAAATATTCCCCAACACATAACATAATGAAATAGTTACTTACATGATCTGACGGTCATCGACCGTATTTTCCAACGATGTTTCATCTCGCCCACTTAATGTGTTTAAACCATCTTGATTAATCCCATTTCACACAATGACATTTCTTGACACACATATAACTTATATACCTTAAACACTGGTAACATTTTGAATACAATTCTGTATTCTTCTATTATACACAAAAATCACTAAAAATTACTATACTAACACAAATTTTATATATTTACATTACACTGCTTCTAATCACTGAGGCTTTGATTTGGCCTTACACACGTGATTTCTTGATTCCCGTTTCCAAGGGTGAAACTCTAGATGTCGGCTTCCTATCTGGTAAGAAGTTGAAAATCTCGATCAATCTCCCCCTCCCTGGAACGGTAATTCTTCAGAACCGGTTTCCTGAATATTTGGCTTTATTTTTAACTAGCTCGAAGTCGTTTCTCTCTAGACACTATTTAGTCTATCTAGATACAGTCTGTCCTATTTACGGTCTCTCGAATATTTTATCGGTGACCTATGATTCTCTAGCATTTACTGCTCTTCCTGAGTTTCGTAGCTTAATGCTCTTACTGTTCGTTTGTCTCCAGTGAGACGAAGTCTTGGATTAAATTTTCCCTTCTTAATTTCTTCGCTCTAGACCCTATCTTATTCAGAATACTAGGCGGCACTTATCTCGTCAACCCTGATCGGGTTCTTTAACTTTTAATAGAACTGTTCGTTTCTCTATCGTTGGTACTTCAAACGTTACGACACTTTCTATCGTTTTACTAAATTGTTATTTGAAGACCTATCGCCTGTTCTTTTAAGTTCGCAGCCTTTTTTGACTGTAATACGGAACTTTCACTATAAAGACTGATATTAGCGGAACTAAATCCTGTACTAGGATTTTCCTAAGTCTTCACACGGCGATACTATGATGATACTTCTCGGCCACTCCTTACGGGTGCACGTTGGTGATACAGAGTATCACGACCTCTCGAGGTCTAGTAAGTACTGCATTCGGTGTGATGTAGCTTCACGTCCCCTGGACGGAATAATACTTTGCGGTGATGATGCTCCAACGTCACGCCCCCCGGGCTGACTGATAACTGCATTCGATGTTTGATGTAGCCTGACGCCCCCTCGGGCTGTCCGAAACTGCCTATACGATGTGATGCAGCACCTCTGCACGGGGTCTGTTCTTAACTGCATTAACGACTGTTGGTTGATCTAGCGTGCGGCGACTTTACGCTCACGAAGACTGAATATCTTTGATGCAGCACCTCCGCTAGCGGAGTGCTCGTGAACTGCATGATGTGATGTAGCGTCACGCCCCCTGGACGGACTAAAACTGCATGATTTTCCTGGCACGGCCAGGGCTTTTATACAAATCGGTGACAAAAAGATAAATTTCTTGTCTTTTTCAGAACCAACTTTTGAATTAATGGTCGCACACATTTGGAAATTATATCTCTGGAAAGCTTGTTTTCTAAACGTAAACTGATTTCTTTGTACGTGAAAATCGATCGTACAATTCCGAGATATTAAATGAAATTTACTCTTGAGGTACGTGGGTGTTGAGGTTGATTTTTAATCCCCTCCATCTCGGGTCTCGGGGAACTTTTTATGACGTATGGCCACGTTTGCATTTCTTTTCTAGGCAATTATTAAAACCTTTTCCTCCACACAAAAATCTCTATTCCGAAATGATTCACAATGATGTATTTCTTTAGTTAATTATATGCTCGCAAATGCTTTAAATCTAATTATTCTTCTTCTTAAACAACTGCGACGATGCCAATTTACTGCAACGTAAGATCAATTTCCGAAACATGCTCGCAGTCACTCCGAACGGAAAGTACCACTCGTTCTAATTATAGCCATGATCGGCTCCTATCGGTGCGTCATGCGTGATATCATTTCCTGGCCTCCTGGACCCTTACTTCTTGCACAACGTTATGCTCGCCCTCTTGTATAAAATCATTCTATGTTCCACTGAAGACTGTATATTTCCTTCTTTCTTTTTACCATAATACATGGATTCGACCCCTTGAACCAATGGTACATGGGTTCACTACCAAGACTTATTATTGTCCTGTAGAGAAAGGAAACCCTTACAACCCTCATAACCACGTTGTCGCAGCCCCTAAACTGAGGAACCAACCAAACAAGACTTATTACTGTCTTGTAGAGAAAGGAAACCCTTACAACCCCCATGACCACGTTGCCGCAGCCCCTAAACTGAGGAACCAACCAACCTAGACTTATTTTGGTCCTGTAGAGAAAGGAAACCCTTACAACCCTCATAACCACGTTGTCGCTGCCCCTAAACTGAGGAACCGACCTACTGTGCCCATTTAGCATGAAATATGCAAATCACAGTAGGCCAGCAATGCTCAAATCGGGATTTTTGGGGTTGTGGTATGTTCTCCCACTCTGTGAATTACACATTTTGGATTAAATAGAGGATACACTTCAAATATAATGAACAAAATCAACTCCTATATAAAACATTTAATTAACCAAATATATGGCGCTACAACAAAATAAACAAATAAAATACTGACCAATACTTCTAACTTGTTCAGAGTGAACAAGGAATACATAAATAAACCAATGTTAAAACAGAATAAATGGTTTCCTACAAACCAACAAACTTACGTTTCTTTTCACTTCCATAAAGTATCCCTTTTAAAATTCAATATAATCACGAGCTCCCTACGGCTCGATACTTTTACATACTCTGTGTTATTCTTATACAACACCTCACTTCCTATTATATGAGTACCTTATAATCAACACAATATATACTTCTTATTAAAGTACTGTTACTCCTTCACTTAAATTTTTGGGCTTTTCACAATGTTCTCATGTTACCACCCCTCTCAAGTTAACAAATTCACTACAGTGATTGGGAAAACACTTGTGTACTCCCGAGTTATAGAAGACTACTTGAACATGTCAAAAATTATGATCACTCCCGAAATCTAATTGTCTTCACTGAACTCGTGAATTCCTACATCATATAACATTGCATTAGGGATTTATTATTTATTTGTCTTCAAGGACCATTATCTCATAAGAAAGAAACGATCTGAACTTGCAAGCGGTATCTTTCATCTACAAGAACCTCGGTTCGAATCCCGGGTCATTAACAAACTCTAAACACTCATGGTGTATTATTACTTCAAACAGACGGTCACCCGACCTACCGCACTTCCGTTAATAGTAAGGGTCGGACCGCACCACTCAGCGTGATTTATTGTCCGGGAGCAGGAACCCCAAGTCTCGCCCACAGAGACGGGCTACACTCTGCTTTAAACAGCTATTTCTTATACGCAGTTCTTTGAACAGACCTGGCTTTTCATTCATTTATTTTAACAACATTATTTAGGTTCATAGACCACTCTCGTAGCCTTGGCATTTATTAATTATGAAGTGTCCTCATTGATGGGTAATAATAATTCAATACAACAACAATATTTAGGGGCTTCACACAAACGAATCTGGGTTCGAATCTTTCACTGCCTCGGGAACCACATCCCATACTGGAGGACTTTACAACATTAGCGACTTAGGACAACCTTTGTCTAACCTGCGCTCATAATACAATAAATAGCACCCTTTTATAAAATACACACAATGGCCTCGTGATCACATCACTATATGGAGGACTTATCATAGCTCAATTACCACGATCAACTGCCCCTCATAATTAATTTACCAAGTATATTTAGGTTCAACGCCTTCCTAGCGTGACAAATTACTTCAATGCGCGACATGCGCTATACATTACTTTAAGGCCAAGTTTTTTTCAAAAAACTGATAAATTCAAAATCAACATTTGATCTACATCTCAATTTTCATATTAATCCTCTCCCGTGGCAATAATCGCTATACGTTAAGACCATGTATTCACAACATATATTTATTCTATTTCAAGGAGCTCAAAAGCTACTACTTTCATATAATTCAACTTAATCTTCATTTATATAATTGTTATTATCATTATTATTACGCTTGCTTTCACATAATTCAATCATTTATCAAATACACTGATATTTTATTTCATACATTTCCTCTAAGGGATTTATTCACTTCACATAATCATTTTTATACTTTCTCAATTTGTAATTGTTCAGATCGCGCTATTATTCTGTTATTTGTTATTCAAAAACATCCCTATTTCTCATTCTCAGGTGGATTGTACACAAATATTCCCCAACACATAACATATTGAAATAGTTACTTACATGATCTGACGGTCATCGACCGTATTTTCCAACGATGTTTCATCTCGCCCACTTAATGTGTTTAAACCATCTTGATTAATCCCATTTCACACAATGACATTTCTTGACACACATATAACTTATATACCTTAAACACTGGTAACATTTTGAATACAATTCTGTATTCTTCTATTATACACAAAAATCACTAAAAAATTACTATACTAACACAAATTTTATATATTTACATTACACTGCTTCTAATCACTGAGGCTTTGATTTGGCCTTACACACGTGATTTCTTGATTCCCGTTTCCAAGGGTGAAACTCTAGATGTCGGCTTCCTATCTGGTAAGAAGTTGAAAGTCTCGATCAATCTCCCCCTCCCTGGAACGGTAATTCTTCAGAACCGGTTTCCTGAATATTTGGCTTTATTTTTAACTAGCTCGAAGTCGTTTCTCTCTAGACACTATTTAGTCTATCTAGATACAGTCTGTCCTATTTACGGTCTCTCGAATATTTTATCGGTGACCTATGATTCTCTAGCATTTACTGCTCTTCCTGAGTTTCGTAGCTTAATGCTCTTACTGTTCGTTTGTCTCCAGTGAGACGAAGTCTTGGATTAAATTTTCCCTTCTTAATTTCTTCGCTCTAGACCCTATCTTATTCAGAATACTAGGCGGCACTTATCTCGTCAACCCTGATCGGGTTCTTTAACTTTTAATAGAACTGTTCGTTTCTCTATCGTTGGTACTTCAAACGTTACGACACTTTCTATCGTTTTACTAAATTGTTATTTGAAGACCTATCGCCTGTTCTTTTAAGTTCGCAGCCTTTTTTGACTGTAATACGGAACTTTCACTATAAAGACTGATATTAGCGGAACTAAATCCTGTACTAGGATTTTCCTAAGTCTTCACACGGCGATACTATGATGATACTTCTCGGCTACTCCTTACGGGTGCACGTTGGTGATACAGAGTATCACGACCTCTCGAGGTCTAGTAAGTACTGCATTCGGTGTGATGTAGCTTCACGTCCCCTGGACGGAATAATACTTTGCGGTGATGATGCTCCAACGTCACGCCCCCCGGGCTGACTGATAACTGCATTCGATGTTTGATGTAGCCTGACGCCCCCTCGGGCTGTCCGAAACTGCCTATACGATGTGATGCAGCACCTCTGCACGGGGTCTGTTCTTAACTGCATTAACGACTGTTGGTTGATCTAGCGTGCGGCGACTTTACGCTCACGAAGACTGAATATCTTTGATGCAGCACCTCCGCTAGCGGAGTGCTCGTGAACTGCATGATGTGATGTAGCGTCACGCCCCCTGGACGGACTAAAACTGCATGATTTTCCTGGCACGGCCAGGGCTTTTATACAAATCGGTGACAAAAAGATAAATTTCTTGTCTTTTTCAGAACCAACTTTTGAATTAATGGTCGCACACATTTGGAAATTATATCTCTGGAAAGCTTGTTTTCTAAACGTAAACTGATTTCTTTGTACGTGAAAATCGATCGTACAATTCCGAGATATTAAATGAAATTTACTCTTGAGGTACGTGGGTGTTGAGGTTGATTTTTAATCCCCTCCATCTCGGGTCTCGGGGAACTTTTTATGACGTATGGCCACGTTTGCATTTCTTTTCTAGGCAATTATTAAAACCTTTTCCTCCACACAAAAATCTCTATTCCGAAATGATTCACAATGATGTATTTCTTTAGTTAATTATATGCTCGCAAATGCTTTAAATCTAATTATTCTTCTTCTTAAACAACTGCGACGATGCCAATTTACTGCAACGTAAGATCAATTTCCGAAACATGCTCGCAGTCACTCCGAACGGAAAGTACCACTCGTTCTAATTATAGCCATGATCGGCTCCTATCGGTGCGTCATGCGTGATATCATTTCCTGGCCTCCTGGACCCTTACTTCTTGCACAACGTTATGCTCGCCCTCTTGTATAAAATCATTCTATGTTCCACTGAAGACTGTATATTTCCTTCTTTCTTTTTACCATAATACATGGATTCGACCCCTTGAACCAATGGTACATGGGTTCACTACCAAGACTTATTATTGTCCTGTAGAGAAAGGAAACCCTTACAACCCTCATAACCACGTTGTCGCAGCCCCTAAACTGAGGAACCAACCAAACAAGACTTATTACTGTCTTGTAGAGAAAGGAAACCCTTACAACCCCCATGACCACGTTGCCGCAGCCCCTAAACTGAGGAACCAACCAACCTAGACTTATTTTGGTCCTGTAGAGAAAGGAAACCCTTACAACCCTCATAACCACGTTGTCGCTGCCCCTAAACTGAGGAACCGACCTACTGTGCCCATTTAGCATGAAATATGCAAATCACAGTAGGCCAGCAATGCTCAAATCGGGATTTTTGGGGTTGTGGTATGTTCTCCCACTCTGTGAATTACACATTTTGGATTAAATAGAGGATACACTTCAAATATAATGAACAAAATCAACTCCTATATAAAACATTTAATTAACCAAATATATGGCGCTACAACAAAATAAACAAATAAAATACTGACCAATACTTCTAACTTGTTCAGAGTGAACAAGGAATACATAAATAAACCAATGTTAAAACAGAATAAATGGTTTCCTACAAACCAACAAACTTACGTTTCTTTTCACTTCCATAAAGTATCCCTTTTAAAATTCAATATAATCACGAGCTCCCTACGGCTCGATACTTTTACATACTCTGTGTTATTCTTATACAACACCTCACTTCCTATTATATGAGTACCTTATAATCAACACAATATATACTTCTTATTAAAGTACTGTTACTCCTTCACTTAAATTTTTGGGCTTTTCACAATGTTCTCATGTTACCACCCCTCTCAAGTTAACAAATTCACTACAGTGATTGGGAAAACACTTGTGTACTCCCGAGTTATAGAAGACTACTTGAACATGTCAAAAATTATGATCACTCCCGAAATCTAATTGTCTTCACTGAACTCGTGAATTCCTACATCATATAACATTGCATTAGGGATTTATTATTTATTTGTCTTCAAGGACCATTATCTCATAAGAAAGAAACGATCTGAACTTGCAAGCGGTATCTTTCATCTACAAGAACCTCGGTTCGAATCCCGGGTCATTAACAAACTCTAAACACTCATGGTGTATTATTACTTCAAACAGACGGTCACCCGACCTACCGCACTTCCGTTAATAGTAAGGGTCGGACCGCACCACTCAGCGTGATTTATTGTCCGGGAGCAGGAACCCCAAGTCTCGCCCACAGAGACGGGCTACACTCTGCTTTAAACAGCTATTTCTTATACGCAGTTCTTTGAACAGACCTGGCTTTTCATTCATTTATTTTAACAACATTATTTAGGTTCATAGACCACTCTCGTAGCCTTGGCATTTATTAATTATGAAGTGTCCTCATTGATGGGTAATAATAATTCAATACAACAACAATATTTAGGGGCTTCACACAAACGAATCTGGGTTCGAATCTTTCACTGCCTCGGGAACCACATCCCATACTGGAGGACTTTACAACATTAGCGACTTAGGACAACCTTTGTCTAACCTGCGCTCATAATACAATAAATAGCACCCTTTTATAAAATACACACAATGGCCTCGTGATCACATCACTATATGGAGGACTTATCATAGCTCAATTACCACGATCAACTGCCCCTCATAATTAATTTACCAAGTATATTTAGGTTCAACGCCTTCCTAGCGTGACAAATTACTTCAATGCGCGACATGCGCTATACATTACTTTAAGGCCAAGTTTTTTTCAAAAAACTGATAAATTCAAAATCAACATTTGATCTACATCTCAATTTTCATATTAATCCTCTCCCGTGGCAATAATCGCTATACGTTAAGACCATGTATTCACAACATATATTTATTCTATTTCAAGGAGCTCAAAAGCTACTACTTTCATATAATTCAACTTAATCTTCATTTATATAATTGTTATTATCATTATTATTACGCTTGCTTTCACATAATTCAATCATTTATCAAATACACTGATATTTTATTTCATACATTTCCTCTAAGGGATTTATTCACTTCACATAATCATTTTTATACTTTCTCAATTTGTAATTGTTCAGATCGCGCTATTATTCTGTTATTTGTTATTCAAAAACATCCCTATTTCTCATTCTCAGGTGGATTGTACACAAATATTCCCCAACACATAACATATTGAAATAGTTACTTACATGATCTGACGGTCATCGACCGTATTTTCCAACGATGTTTCATCTCGCCCACTTAATGTGTTTAAACCATCTTGATTAATCCCATTTCACACAATGACATTTCTTGACACACATATAACTTATATACCTTAAACACTGGTAACATTTTGAATACAATTCTGTATTCTTCTATTATACACAAAAATCACTAAAAAATTACTATACTAACACAAATTTTATATATTTACATTACACTGCTTCTAATCACTGAGGCTTTGATTTGGCCTTACACACGTGATTTCTTGATTCCCGTTTCCAAGGGTGAAACTCTAGATGTCGGCTTCCTATCTGGTAAGAAGTTGAAAGTCTCGATCAATCTCCCCCTCCCTGGAACGGTAATTCTTCAGAACCGGTTTCCTGAATATTTGGCTTTATTTTTAACTAGCTCGAAGTCGTTTCTCTCTAGACACTATTTAGTCTATCTAGATACAGTCTGTCCTATTTACGGTCTCTCGAATATTTTATCGGTGACCTATGATTCTCTAGCATTTACTGCTCTTCCTGAGTTTCGTAGCTTAATGCTCTTACTGTTCGTTTGTCTCCAGTGAGACGAAGTCTTGGATTAAATTTTCCCTTCTTAATTTCTTCGCTCTAGACCCTATCTTATTCAGAATACTAGGCGGCACTTATCTCGTCAACCCTGATCGGGTTCTTTAACTTTTAATAGAACTGTTCGTTTCTCTATCGTTGGTACTTCAAACGTTACGACACTTTCTATCGTTTTACTAAATTGTTATTTGAAGACCTATCGCCTGTTCTTTTAAGTTCGCAGCCTACTTTGACTGTAATACGGAACTTTCACTATAAAGACTGATATTAGCGGAACTAAATCCTGTACTAGGATTTTCCTAAGTCTTCACACGGCGATACTATGATGATACTTCTCGGCCACTCCTTACGGGTGCACGTTGGTGATACAGAGTATCACGACCTCTCGAGGTCTAGTAAGTACTGCATTCGGTGTGATGTAGCTTCACGTCCCCTGGACGGAATAATACTTTGCGGTGATGATGCTCCAACGTCACGCCCCCCGGGCTGACTGATAACTGCATTCGATGTTTGATGTAGCCTGACGCCCCCTCGGGCTGTCCGAAACTGCCTATACGATGTGATGCAGCACCTCTGCACGGGGTCTGTTCTTAACTGCATTAACGACTGTTGGTTGATCTAGCGTGCGGCGACTTTACGCTCACGAAGACTGAATATCTTTGATGCAGCACCTCCGCTAGCGGAGTGCTCGTAAACTGCATGATGTGATGTAGCGTCACGCCCCCTGGACGGACTAAAACTGCATGATTTGCCTGGCACGGCCAAGGCTTTTATACAAATCGGCGACAAAAATATAAATTTCTTGTCTTTTTCAGAACCAACTTTTGAATTAATGGTCGCACACATTTGGAAATTATATATCTGGAAAGCTTGTTTTCTAAACGTAAACTGATTTCTTTGTACGTGAAAATCGATCGTACAATTCCGAGATATTAAATGAAATTTATTCTTGAGGTACGTGGGTGTTGAGGTTGATTTTTAATCCCCTCCATCTCGGGTCTCGGGGAACTTTTTATGACGTATGGCCACGTTTGCACTTCTTTTCTAGGCAATTATTAACACCTTTTTCTCCACACAAAAATCTCTATTCCGAAATGATTCACAATGATGTATTTCTTTAGTTAATTATATGCTCGCAAGTGCTTTAAATCTAATTATTCTTCTTCTTGCACAACCGCGACGATGCCAATTTACTGCAACGTAAGATCAATTTCCGAAACATGCTCGCAGTCACTCCGAACGGAAAGTACCACTCGTTCTAATTATAGCCATGATCGGCTCCTATCGGTGCGTCATGCGTGATATCATTTCCTGGCCACCTGGACCCTTACTTCTTGCACAACGTTATGCTCGCCCTCTTGTATAAAATCATTCTATGTTCCACTGAAGACTGTATATTTCCTTCCTTCTTTTTACCATAATACATGGATTCGACCCCTTGAACCAATGGTACATGGATTCACTACCAAGACTTATTATTGTCCTGTAGAGAAAGGAAACCCCTACAACCTCCATAACCACGTTGTCGCTGCCCCTAAACTGAGGAACCAACCAACAAAGACTTATTATCGTCCTGTAGAGAAAGGAAACCTTTACAACCCTCATAACCACGTTGCCGCAGCCCCTAAACTGAGGAACCAACCAACCAAGACTCATTATTGTCCTGTAGAGAAAGGAAACCCTTACTACCACCATGATCGCGTTGTCCCAGCCCCTAAACTGAGGAACCAACTAACCAAGACTCATTATTGTCCTGTAGAGAATGGAAACCCTTACAACCCTAATGACCACGTTGCCGCAGCCCTTAAACTGAGGAATCAACCAACAAAGACTCATTATTGTCCTGTAGAGAAAGGAACCCTTACAACCCTAATGACCACGTTGCCGCAGCCCCTAAACTGAGGAACCAACCAACAAAGACTTATTATTGTCCTGTAGAGAAAGGAAACCCTTACAACCCTCATAACCACGTTGCCGCAGCCCCTAAACTGAGGAACCAACCAACCAAGACTCATTATTGTCCTGTAGAGCAAGGAACACTTACAACCCTCATAACCACGTTGTCGCTGCCCCTAAACTGAGGAACCATCCAAGACTCATTATTGTCCTGTAGAGAAAGGAAACCCTTACTACCACCATGACCACGTTATCGCAGCCCCTAAACTGAGGAACCTACCACCCAAGACTCATTATTGTCCTGTAGAGAAAGGAAACCCTTACAACCCCACTGACCATGTTGTCTCAGCCCCTAAACTGAGGAACCAACCAACCAAGACTCATTATTTTCCTGTAGAAAAAGGAAACCCTTACTACCCCCATGATCACGTTGTCGCAGCCCCTAAACTGAGGAACCAACCAAGACTTATTATTATCCTGTAGAGAAAAGAAACCCTTACAACCCTCATGACCACGTTGCCGCAGCCCCTAAACTGAGGAACCAACCAAGACTTATTATTATCCTGTCGAGAAAAGAAACCCTTACAACCCCCATGACCACGTTATCGCAGCCCCTAAACAGAGGAACCATGCAACCAAGACTTATTATTATCCTGTAGAGAAAAGAAACCCTTACAACCCCCTTGACCACGTTGTCGCAGCCCCTAAACTGAGGAACCAAGCAACCAAGACTTATTATTATCCTGTAGAGAAAAGAAACCCTTACAACCCCCATGACCACGATATCGCAGCCCATAAACTGAGGAACCAACCAAGACTTATTATTATCCTGTGGAGAAAAGAAGCCCTTACAACCCCCATGACCACGTTGCCGCAGACCCTAAGCTGAGGAACCAACCACCCACGGCTCATTATTGTCCTGTAGAGAAAGGAATCGCTTACAACACCCATGACCACGTTGTCGCAGCCCCTAAACTGAGGAACCAATCACCCAAGGCTCATTATTGTCCTGTAGAGAAAAAAACCCTTACAACCCACATGACCACATTGCCGCAGCCCGTAAACTGAGGAACCAAAAAACCAAGACTTATTATTATCCTGTAGAGAAAAGAAACCCTTACAACCCACATGACCACGTTGTCGCAGCCCCTAAACTGAGGAACCAACCAAGACTCATTATTGTCCTGTAGAGAAAGGAAACCCTTACAACCCCCATAACCACGTTGCCGCAGCCCCTAAACTGAGGAACCAACCAAGACTTATTATTATCCTGTAGAGAAAGGAAACCCTTACAACCCTCATAACCACGTTGCCGCAGCCCCTAAACTGAGGAACCAACCAAGATTCATTATTGTCCTGTAGAGAAAGGAAACCCTTACAACCCTCATAACCACGTTGCCGCAGCCCCTAAGCTGAGGAACCAACTACCCACGGCTCATTATTGTCCTGTAGAGAAAGGAATCGCTTACAACACCCATGACCACGTTGTCGCAGCCCCTAAACTGAGGAACCAACCACCCAAGGCTCATTATTGTCCTGTAGAGAAAAGAAACCCTTACAACCCACATGATCACGTTGCCGCAGCCCCTAAACTGAGGAACCAACCACCCAAGACCTATTATTGTCCTGTAGAGAAAGGAAACCCTCTCAACCCACATGACCACGTTGCCGCAGCCCCTAAACTGAGGAACCAACCAAGACTCATTATTGTCCTGTAGAGAAAGGAAACCCTTACAACCCACATGACCACGTTGTCGCAGCCCCAAAACTGAGGAACCGACCAACCGAGACTCATTATTGTCCTGTAGAGAAAGGAAACCCTTACACCCCCCATAACCACGTTGCCCCAGCCCCTAAGCTGAGGAACCAACCACCCAAGGCTCATTATTGTCCTGTAGAGAAAGGAAACGCTTACAACCCCCATAACCACGTTGTCGCAGACCCTAAACTGAGGATCCGACCAACCAAGACTCATTATTTTCCTGTAGAGAAAGGAAACCCTTACAACCCTCATAACCACGTTGTCGCAGACCCTAAACTGAGGAACCGACCAACCGAGACTCATTATTGTCCTGTAGAGAAAGGAAACCCTTACAACCCCCATAACCACGTTGCCGCAGTCCCTAAGCTGAGGAACCAACCACCCTAGGCTCATTATTGTCCTGTAGAGAAAGGAAACGCTTACAACCCTCATAACCACGTTGTCGCAGACCCTAAACTGAGGAACCAACCACCCAAGACTTATTACTCTCCTGTAGAGAAAGGAAACCCTTACAACCCCCATAACCACGTTGCCGCAGCCCCTAAGCTGAGGAACCAACCACCCAAGGCTCATTATTGTCCTGTAGAGAAAGGAATACAGACGTCTGAGAAATGAGGTTAACAAGAAGTGCAAGGAAGCGAAAGAAGAATGGTTGAAAGAGAAATGTACAAGTATAGAAAAGTGTCTGAAATTAGGAAAAGTAGACACAGCTTATCGAAGGATTAAGAATACTTTGGGGGAAAAGAAGACCAAGTGTTGTAATATTAGGAACACAAATGGAAAGCCTCTAACAGATAGGGAAGAAAAGGTTGAGAGGTGGAAAGCTTACATAGAGTGCTTGTATAAGGGAAAGGAGGTTGAGAATCATGTAATGGAAAGGGAGGAGGAAATTGATGAGGATGCAAAGGGAGATTTAATATTGAGATCAGAATTTGACAGAGCATTAGAGGACTTAGGCAGGAACAAAGCACCAGGCATAGATGATATACCGATTGAGTTGCTACGCTGCATAGGAGATGAAGGTCTGATCAGGTTATTTCACTTGGTGTGTAGGATTTATGAGACAGGTGAGGTACCCCCTGATTTCAAGAAGAATGTTATTATCCCTATACCAAAGAAAGTAAGAGCTGACAGATGTGAAGATTACCGTACAATCAGCTTGATTACTCATGCTTCAAAGATCCTGTCTAGAATAATTTACAAGAGGATTGAAAGCCAGATAGAAACGGAGTTGGGTGAAGACCAGTTTGGTTTCAGGAGAAATGTAGGAACAAAGGAAGCTGTACTAAGTCTTAGGCTGATTTTGGAAGGTAGAATAAGGAAAGATAAGAGAACGTTCATGGCATTTGTAGACTTAGAAAAGGCTTTTGATAACGTTGATTGGACTAAATTGTTTAACATTTTGAAATCTATTGGAATAAAGTACAGGGATAGGAGGGTGATATACAATCTATACAGAAACCAGACAGCAGTCATTCGAGCTGAAGGATATGAGAGAGAAGCTGGTATTATGAAAGGTGTAAGGCAAGGCTGCAAATTATCACCCATACTTTTCAATCTTTACATTGAACAAGCAATGAAGGAAATTGGAGAAAAATTTTAAGTGGGAGTGAAGATTCAAGGAGAAATAATTTCAACTCTGAGATTTGCTGATGACATCGTCATCTTGGCCGACAAGCCTGAGGATTTGAATGAGTTTTTGAATGGTATGGATTCCGTCTTACGGAAGGACTTCATGATGAAAATTAATAAATGTAAAACAAAAATACTGGAATGCAGCCGAAATAATTCAGAAACCTCTATGGAGATCAAATTGGCAGGTGAAAAGCTGAAGGAAGTAGGAGACTTCTGTTACTTAGGAAGCAGAATAACCAGTGATGGACGAAGCAGAGAGGATATAAAAAGTAGGTTGGCTCAGGCAAGGAAAGCCTTTCTACAGAAAAGGAATCTGTTGACATCGAATATAGATTTAGGTATTAGGAAGTCATTTTTGAAAGCCTTTGTCTGGAGCGTGGCACTCTATGGAAGTGAAACTTGGACTATTGGTGCAGCAGAAAAGAGGAGAATTGAGGCATTTGAAATGTGGTGTTACAGGAGAATGATGAAGATCAGATGGGTAGATAGGGTTACAAACGAAGTGGTATTAAGGCGAGTGGGAGAGGAGAGATGTTTCTGGCGACGGCTAATGAAGAGAGGAGATAGGTTGGTAGGACACATACTAAGACACCCAGGAATAGCAAGCTTAGTTATGGAAGGAAGGGTCGAGGACAAGAACTGTAGGGGTAGACCAAGGTTAGAATATGTTAAACAGCTTGCCTCGGATGTAGGGTGTGGTAGCTATGTAGAGATGAAACGATTAGCTCAGGACAGGGAGGCATGGAGAGCTGCATCAAACAAGTCAAAAGGCTGAAGACTCAAACAACAACAGAGAAAGGAAACGCTTACAAATCTCATGACCACGTTGCCGCAGCCCCTAAACTGAGGAACCAACCAACCAAGACTTATTATTTTCCTGTAGAGAAAGGAAACCCTTACAACCCTCATGACCACGTTGCCGCAGCCCCTAAACTGAGGAACCAACCAACCAAGACTCATTATTGTCCTGTAGAGAAAGGAAACCCTTACAACCCTCATGACCACGTTGTCGCAGCCCCAAAACTGAGGAACCAACCATCCAAGACGTATTATTTTCCTGTAGAGAAAGGAAACCCTTACAACCCCCTTAACCACGTTCCCGCAGCCCCTAAACTGAGGAACCAACCATCCAAGACTTATTATTTTCCTGTAGAGAAAGGAAACCCTTACAACCCTCATGACCACGTTGTCGCAGCCCCAAAACTGAGGAACCAACCATCCAAGACTTATTATTTTCCTGTAGAGAAAGGAAACCCTTACAACACCCATAACCACGTTCCCGCAGCCCCTAAACTGAGGAACCAACCATCCAAGACTTATTATTTTCCTGTAGAGAAAGGAAACCCTTACAACCCCCATGACCACGTTCCCGCAGCCCCTAAACTGAGGAACCAACCAACCAAGACTCATTATTGTCCTGTAGAGAAAGGAAACCCTTACAACCCTCATGACCACGTTGTCGCAGCCCCAAAACTGAGGAACCAACCATCCAAGACTTATTATTTTCCTGTAGAGAAAGGAAACCCTTACAACCCCCATAACCACGTTCCCGCAGCCCCTAAACTGAGGAACCAACCATCCAAGACTTATTAGTTTCCTGTAGAGAAAGGAAACCCTTACAACCCCCATGACCACGTTCCCGCAGCCCCTAAACTGAGGAACCAACCATCCAAGACTTATTATTTTCCTGTAGAGAAAGGAAACCCTTACAACCCCCATAACCACGTTGCCGCAGCCCCTAAACTGAGGAACCAACCATCCAAGACTTATTATTTTCCTGTAGAGAAAGCAAACACTTACAACCCTCATGACCACGTTGTCGCAGCCCCTAAACTGAGGAACCAACCATCCAAGACTTATTATTTTCCTGTAGAGAAAGGAAACCCTTACAACCCCCATAACCACGTTCCCGCAGCCCCTAAACTGAGGAACCAACCATCCAAGACTTATTATTTTCCTGTAGAGAAAGGAAACCCTTACAACCCGCATGACCACGTTCCCGCAGCCCCTAAACTGTGGAACCAACCATCCAAGACTTATTATTTTCCTGTAGAGAAAGGAAACCCTTACAACCCTCATAACCACGTTCCTGCAGCCCCTAAACTGAGGAACCAACCAAGGCTTATTATTGTCCTGTAGAGAAAGGAAACCCTTACAACCCTCATAACCACGTTGTCGCTGCCCCTAAACTGAGGATCCAACCAACCAAGACTCATTATTGTCCTGTAGAGGAAGGAAACCCTTACAACCCTCATGACCACGTTGCCGCAGCCCCTAAACTTAGGAACCAACCAAGGCTTATTATTATCCTGTAGAGAAAGGAAACCCTTACAACCCTCATGACCACGTTGTCGCAGCCCCTAAACTGAGGAACCAACCAAGACTTATTACTGTCCTGTAGAGAAAGGAAACCCTTACAACCCCCATAACCAAATGGCTGGATCCTCGCGAGTCCTTCATCGTTGTGTCCATTTCAATTTTGCTGAACAGAATGTAATTATGTATGAAAATATACCTTCGTAACTAATGGTATTTAAAGGAATTTAAATACAGAAAATTGCAATGAGTCCCCATCGCCTAGTGGGAAACAACTGCAATCAGCCCCTGAATGTGGGCGGGAAAACCATAACTTGGTGGGTATGGAGGAATTGCCTGCCCATCTGGGGCACCCTGTCTCCAGGGGATAAATATGGAGCATGGGAAGGTAACCCACAAACCACTCTACGTTGGGCTAATCACCCATGTGGAGAACTACAAGTAGCCTCGAATTGGACGGATATAAACGACGACGACCGGTGTGGAACCGGACAAGAGTATGTGCAGTAATAGAGCGGAATGGCAGAAATGGCTCACACGAGGCTACCCCGACGCTTAAAGGCATATAGTCCATTCGACAGGTTCGAAAAAGTGGGGTTAGGTGGAAAGAGGTCGGGAATTTAATGAAACTTTGGGATATTGTTCGTGGATAGTTAATTAACATTTTCTCAAGTTTTGGACCTCGAGGACCCTGTGCGAAAAGAGGAAGGGGCAGGAAACTGCTAAAGTGTCGACCTTCCTCCGGATTTTCCTCAATAACATTTTTACCTAACGTCGTACGGCAAAAGCATGTTTATGCTATTTTGTAGAGCGTTAAATTTCCTACAATTTTGACGATTCAAATATATTTGTATGTTAATTCGTTACCGAGATATGGCGTGACGAAAAAGATGTCATTTTTCATAAACAAGGCTGAATATGTATCTGTTATGTTTATGCTTTACACATACGGTACATCATTCGATTTGCAAGTAGCGGCAGAGATTTATCCTTTCCAATTCCAGGTCTACTGTGATCGTGTACTCCGAACTGGAATTACGTATGGATCTGCAGCTTCTGTTAAAAGGTTTAGGTTTACGCGGGAGTTCACGCAGGGACATTTTGATGTTTACGAGCCATTCACGCCTACAATTTTACAATGTGAATACCCGCTTCTCATTCAGCCTTCTTCATTAACATCTTCTCCTTCTACCGTGAAAATCCTCCTCGAGTCAGTGCCTCAAACTAAATCAAATGGAGGTTCAAAACGTAGAAAACGATTTACTAACAACATCCGTAAAAACAATTAAATAAAGCTGTAAACAAATAATCGAAAGAACATCCTGAAGTAAACCTTAGGGCAGTTAAGAAGTATGTTGAAAGCAATAAGAAAGTCAATAGGGATGCAGTGGCCAAATATACAAAGAGCCACCCAGATGTAAATAGGGATGCAGTGGCCAAATATACAAAGAGCCTCCCAGAAGTAAATAGAAAGGCCGTTGTTACACATAATTTTAAAAGAGCTCAAGTCAAGATTCTTCCGTAGTCAGTACTAAAAATGTCCGGCTTTCTACAAACTAATTTTTCTGCGAATAAAACATTGAATACTTGCTCTCTGGTGGTTTGTACATTTTGCAAAGCCAAGAAATGGAAGGATGAATCTCCTGGAATGTGTTGCAGTAATGGAAAAAATGCAGCTTCCCCCCGATCCAACCATATCCTGAACCCTTGCACGGCCTCCTTAACCATCGGCACCCAGAATCAGAACACTTCCTGTCTAATACACGTAAATATAATAGTTTTTTCAAATGACATCTTGTGGTGCAAAGGAAGTAACAGAAGGCAATTTCATGCCAACTTTTAAAGTGCAAGGGCAGGTATACCATCGAATCGGGAGCTTATTACCATCATCTGAACAGCAGCCTTAATTTCTACAAATTTACTTTGTTGGAGATGAAGACATAGAAAAAAATAGCCGATGTGGCATCTTCCCTGACGTTAAACCTCAGATAGTTCTCCAATTGCAGGATCTGTTACACAAGCATAATAGATACATTCAGGATTTTATAACAGCAATGGAATCAGTTCCTGATGGCAATCAAGACTTCCGGGTGGTTATCAAAGCTGACAAAAGACCTCTTGACGAGCACAAAGGCCGCTATAACGCCCCTAGCACTAAGGAAGTGGCGATTTTAATTGTTGGTCAGGAGTTTGAGAAAAGGGATATTGTACTCCACGGCAGAGATAGCAGGTTGCTTCGTATTAGTGAAACACATCGCGCGTATGGAGCTCTGCAAAATCCGCTTATGTTCTGCCATGGAGAAGATGGCTATTGCATTAATATCCCTCAACGTCACAACAGCATTCAAGCACCTTTGAAGAAGAGCGTGTCTGCCGCTAACTTTTACATCTTCAGAATATTTGAGCGTGAGGGTGATAATTCTTATCTTTTGTTATTTCGCCATCTTCTCAATCAGTTTCAGGTTGATATGTATGCAAAGATTGGGACAGAGAGACTACTTTGGGTTCGCATTGGAAAAGGGTAGGGTCACCCTTTTAGGGATTTCGAAAGGATGCGGGGTTTCAGACACAAGGATTGAATTTTACATGATGGTGATGGAAGAGCCCAAAGATTAAGATTTGGCTTTATATTTATTAAATTTCTAAAGAACATATAAAGTTACTTTGAATAAATATAGTCTAAGAATTCTCAATAAGAATAATAAGAATGCAAATTTGCTAGTTTCTCCAGGAAACGAAAAAGTTAGCAAAATTCCCTTATGAGGGATTAAACTTTATATTGTTAATTAAAAGGCACATAATGTAAAATACATAAAAGAGGAACCCTTAATGATTAAACATAATAAAGCTAGGTATACTAGTATATGATACCACCTTCATTGAGGTGAAAATACAAAACCATTTCGTGTTAGGTCAGCAAACCCTTGGCTGGAAACAGTTGGTTTGCCCGCAAAGGGCTGATGATCGAGGTTGCGGGTAGATTGTCCACACAGAGCTCATGATTGAAGTAGCAGTTCGAATTGCCCGCAAAGGGCTGATAATCGAGGTTAATGCGCACACACTCCAGAGGTGCGGGTTCTGAGCCAAGGTTTTGGCGATGTTTAGTCGTGTTGACGAGAGTTGACCAGCAGGGAGATGTTTCTTGGTAATAACATCTCCGCAGGTTCGAGAAGTTACTTTTCCATTAAGCAGACTTTATACTGAGTACAGCGTTGTAGAAAATCGCTCAGCTGCCAACTGGAGAAAGGGTTAGCCTATGCAGCCGGAACCCGTGTTGTCGTGGAGCAGATCCTCGGGCAAGGCCGTGTTACACCAGAGGGCAATAACCCCCAGCAGCCATGTAGTAGGAGGTGACTGATGATGGAGAGTCGACACAATAGGCCTGTTACGAACAGAAACGTCACTTCGTACTTATTCGGGAAAATGAAAAGATATTTATTCACAAGAAAAATGCACACACATTATAAATAACACTCAAAAGACTCCATCTTGGATGCACTGTTCCTTGTCCTTCTTTTCTCACAAAAAAAAAATAATAAAATAACTGTTGCCAACTATCTGTCACATCCTCCCACCGTTGAGGAAAGACATCCTCAACAAGACATCCTCAACTACTCCACATATCTTGCAGGAACATTGACAGTTCTACCCGAACGTGTAGTCTTTAGGGGTTGAACACCAGTTCCAGTCGACTCTCCTAAAGCAGTAGCCGTTTTCTTATTCAAGCCAGTCCTTAAAGGTGTGCTGTCTTCATCAGGTACTTCTTGTGGGTAGAGTCGCTGTATCGGTCTCAAGAGTTCTCCTTTAGATGTAACAACCCTTGCAAGTCTTGTATTACCATCAGTTCCAGGGAACAAGTCCACAATTTTTCCAAGGGGCCAATCTATCCTCTTAGTGCCATCTGATCCAACTAGGACAATGTCACCTCTCTTGAACAAAAGAGTTGGTTTACAACTCGGTTTACCGAGTGCCAAAAGTCCCAGATATTCCTGCTGGAATCTTTTTTTCAATGCCATTCTTAGGTTCAGAAGATGACGATTTCTTTGATTCAGGGTTACAGCATCCAATGCATCACATTCTGGAACTCCAGTTGTCTTAATTTCTTGTAGAAAGCAGGCAGGGGTGAGTGGACTTATATCTTCACATCCATCGGTCAGATATGTTAGCGGTCTTGCATTTATGGTGGCTTCTATACTGCAGAGAAGGGTAAGCATTTCTTGGTAAGTTAGACAGGCTTTACCCAAAACTCGTTTCAGAAGCTGTTTAATTAGACGTATTAACCTTTCCCAGAAGCCTCCCCACCAAGGAGCACTAGGGGGATTAAATCTCCAAGTAATACGTTCAACCCAATGGTGTTTGGAAATATTCTCCCAGTAAACACTTTGAAACGCGTTATCTGTACCCGTGAAATTTGTACCATTGTCTGAGTAAATCACAGAGGGGCGTCCTCTTCTTGCTACAAACCGCCGGAACGCTTGCACAAACGCCTCTGTGGAGAGAGAAGTAACCATTTCGAGATGAACAGCGCGATACACCGCACATGAGAAAACTACAATCCAAGCTTTACTTTCATCCCTCAGGAACACCGGACCTGCCAAGTCCACTCCTATCACTTCAAATACACAGGCTTCCCGTATGCGGTCCAGGGGCAGAGGGGCCTGAGCGATTTCGGTATGTTGTCCATCATGCCTCCGGCACTTGACACATTTTCTTATAATTTTTCTAACTGTCCTCCTTCCACCGATGATCCAGAAGCGTTGTCTCAGATGATTAAGAAGAAGTTGTACTCCAATGTGATTTTCTTTCACGTGCTCATCCATAATCAAGCGAGAGGTGATGACATGGTTCGCCGGGAGAATCATTGGGAACCTGAATTGCTTCAAATCTTCTCGCAGTAGTAGTCTCGTTTTAACCCTGATAACACCATCTTCCAGGAATTGATGTAGTGAAGATAGACGTTTATCAACTAATCCGTGGAAGCTTTCTCGTTGAATTATAGAAATGAGTCTAATTTCAGCCCTTTCTAACTCTTCAACTTGCAGATTTTCTTGCGAGATCCTCTCACGTCTAAGACAATTCTTACAGAAACGAAGAATCCATGCGATTAGATGAACTATTCTGTGATAGCTGGAAAAATACCTGGCATACCAGAGGGGACCTTCATTGGTTACAGTCATAGAATTCACAGGGTTTTTCTTCATTTCCTTTGCGATACTCTCTTCGTCATACACCACTTTTGTTTGAGGCCAACAATCTGGAGATTCGTACAACCAGGCAGGTCCCTCCCACCATCGAGAGGCTACTAATTGCGAAGCAGAACAGCCACGTGACGGTAAATCAGCTGGATTCAATGAACCTGGAACATGTCGCCAGCAGTTTAAATTGGTCAAATTCCTGATCTCATTCACACGATTGCGGACAAACACCGACCAGTTCTCAGTCCTGCAGATCCATGCTAGAACTGTGGACGAGTCAGACCAGAGAAAAAACTCATGAACTTCCAGTGAAATAGATTCCAACACACATTTAAGCAACCGTGCACCAATTGTAGCAGCCAGCAGTTCCAATCTGGGGATTGTCACTTCCTTGAGGGGGGCCACACGAGATCTTGCATCACATAACTGTACACTCACTTGATTGTTGGAATCGCATCTTATGAAGACTACTGCTGCGTATGCAAGTTGGCTGGCATCACAGAAGACATGAATTTGCACATGGTCACTTCTTCCAAACCATCGAGGAATCTTGATTTCTACCAGGTGAGGTAGATCCTTTACCCAGGCCAGAAACTCGTCTATGGACTTCTCATCAACTGCACTATCCCATCTTATATGAGTCTTCCAGGTCCTTTGAATCAACAGTTTAACACAAAGGGTGACAGGACATGTCACACCAACTGGATCAAAAATTCGATGTGCGAGTGACAGAATTGCCCTTTTCGTCACTTCTCCCACCTGAATACTATTCAACCAATGCAAATTTAAAGTAAGTGTATCCTCCTGTCGATCCCATAATAGTCCCAAAACAGATGAAAGGGTAGCAGACTGGTCATCATCCTGAGAGAACTGCCATCCCCTCAAATTAAAACTGCCTTCTGATAATACCCTACTAGCTTGATAAACTCGCCCACCTCCGATTCCCTGTCAAGGCTAGTGACAACGTTGTCCACGTAGAAGCTCTGTAGAAGTCTCTCGATGAATAGGGGATTGAATTGCGGGTTTTCCAAGTACTTCTTCAGGTGATACTCCAAGACAGCCACCAGGAGAAACGGACTACAAGTTAAGCCGAAAACCAGCCTGGCATGCTTGAAGATCTTGTAATTATTCCCAACGTCCTGCCACATCAGGAAGCAGATATAGTTTCGATCTTCTTTCCGTATGCTTATCTGAAGGAAGGCCTTCTCAATGTCTGCAATAATTCCTACTTTCCTCTCTCGGAATCTAAGAAGAATAGCAGGGATTAGCTCAATTAGGTTGGGGCCATCATACAAACAATCGTTCAAAGCAGGGGTTCCCCCTTCCTTCGCTGAGGCGTCAAATACAGGACGAACAGGTGTCGTTGAACTACTTTCCTTCACAACAGCTCTATACAGTAGATAGTGCCTGAAGTTTTCATCCTCCTGAACCGGTTCAATAACACCACTCCTTTCCCACTCGGTGAAAATATTTTCATACGTCTCGCCTAGTCCAAAATTTTCCACTTTCTTCCTTGTGTTGACTAACCTCTTCTCAGCCATGACCCTGTTAGATACAAGAAATGATTTGTTTTTTTTTTCCAGGGTAAATGGACTTCATACCTAAATTCTCCATTAATAGACACGGTTTTCTGAAAGTGCTCCATTGTTGCAAAGTTTTCTTCAGTTTTAGTTTTCCTTACGGCAGGATCGCTGATACCTAGCACGTCCAGTTCCCACAGATTTTCAACTGAAGCATCTCTGATAAAGAGAGAAGTGACGAGGTTGGTCATGCTTGATTGATCTCCGGAAACTACTTTACCCATCACAGTCCACCCCAGCAGAGTCTCAATACATACAAGACCATTGCTTAGTGTACACGTTTGTCCAGTCATTAACTTTCCAGCGACATCAGCGCCTATTAATAGTTCAATGGGACCTTCAGTATCATAATTCTGTATCCCTTTTGCTCTTAGTTCTTGCAACCATGGGCCCTTTAACATAGTATTGTACCCTGTAATTACTTGTTGCCCTAAGACTTCAAAATTGCAGGCATAAGGCTTTCCTAAACTCTCTAAGTAGATCCTATAGCACATATGCTGGCTCTCTTCGGTGACTACCCCACCAAATAGTGTATGGCGTAGCATTTCTGTGCGATGACTACTGTAACCTAACTTCTGTGCCACTGATTCAAGCATATAAGATCTCTGACTGCCAGTATCCAGTAGAGCCCTTACCTCCATTGCAGAGGATTCTCCAATGACCTTCACCTTTATGTTTGCAAAATAACACCTTGCACACCACTACCTTCTTCATTTGAAATCAAAGAATGAGACTGAAGTTTCTCATTGGTAGCTTCAGAGGAATGTGTTGGGCATAGACATATTAGGCTGTTATGTTTTTTGCTACAGGAATCACATTTTAACTGACTTCTGCACATCTTTGAAACATGTCCTTTCTTCAGACAGAGAAAGCATGCTCTCTTATTCTTCACAATTGAGACTCTCTCCTTTAAAGCCATCTGCTTTGCCACGGAGCAGTTTGAACTAGCATGGGACCTATCACAAAATATACAGTTTAGTTTAAGATTACAATCCACAAGTGCAGCTGCGGTAGGTGGCGATTCACTGTAAATGTCAATTTTCTTCGTACCTTTTGACTCGTCAGGATTCACATTGATGTTACCTTTACTTGGGATGGCCAGTTTGATCCTTTCCTCACTCTCTACTTCATTCTCCAGGAATTTCATCAAACCTTTAAGACGTTCACTAGGTTCACATTCCTTCCCACCGCCACTCCTCTGCCAGGCACGTAACACATCTATAGACAAGCATGATTCAATCATAGGAAATCACATTGCTGCATATTTCTCGGAAGTTACACCTAGGCTCTCCAAAGCACCAAGTTGAGTTTCGAGTCTGTCATATAATGATGAGATGTCAAGACTACTACAAGAATTCATCATTGTCAAAAGTTCTCTAGTGTAGACTTCCACCAACAAAGAATCTTTGCCAAAACGTGATTTAAGTTTCTGTATTGCTTTAGGGTAATTTCCACTTGTGGCTGGAAAACTATCAACGATGTCGCGAGCTTTGGAGTTTGGCAATGTTGCTTGGATAAGATATTCGTATTTATCGGCATTATCTAACCCTTCACCTTCATCAATCTTTTGAAATTGATTCCAGAAACCAAACAATCTCGTAGATTTCCACCAAATTTTCGGAATTCGATCTTTGGAAGGCGATATTTACTTTTTAGGTTATGAGTGTTACTGGTGCTTACTGTTGACTGGACTTCGTCTTCACGTTTTCTCTCCATTGCAAGAGCATCGGAAACAGCCGCTGCTAACATATGAAACTTGCGTTTATAGTAATCTACTCCGTCTACTTCTGTGATCAGGTCTTCTTCTGACACCGCATCTTCCATGAGGTGCTGGAAGATCTCCTGGTCCAGATTACTTATGAGGTTAGCCTTCTCTTCCACTAAGGCGTAATCTCCTCGGATAGCGACTATGTCCTTTATTTCTTTCTCCAACAAAACTTGAAGTGAAGCTACAATTTTCGTGAACGATGCACGGTATACACCACGTTTTCTTATCAAACTTCGAATATCGCTGATTTTCCTTTCTATGTCCTCTCACGGTCGCCAGATGTTACGAACAGAAACGTCACTTCGTACTTATTCGGGAAAATGAAAAGATATTTATTCACAAGAAAAATGCACACACATTACAAATAACACTCAAAAGACTCCATCTTGGATGCACTGTTCCTTGTCCTTCTTTTCTCACAAAAAAAAAACAAAAATAACTGTTGCCAACTGTCTGTCACAAGGCCCGAAGACTTTCGGATATATCGCGGTAGTGACGTCGTGGCAAGGTGCAGATAGCCGACCAGCGGGGGAAGGCAGGCGATCAATCAGCGCATAGACCGGGAAAAGACAGACAATCTGCAAGCCGGGGCGGCTAGTTCTTTGGTGACAGTGCGCAAGAAAAGTAGTCTAAGAACACACTACAGAATAGGTGAGTAATGATACATAAATAATTGTAAAACGTGAATACAATAAAAATATAAGTTGCACTTAAAGAATAAATGTACAAGAACCGCGTTCTTTCTGCAATTACGGCAAAGTAGAAAAATGGGGCAGAACAAAATAAACAAATGTTTCAAACCATACGGGAAACTAACCACTAACAAAACTATTCGCAAAAGCGAACATGCTGGGAGGGGCGAGAGAAAAAATTGCAGGAAGAAAGCGCAGGAGTTAGGCTTTGCGTGGTAAAGGAGCAAGCATGGTGATTGGCCTGAGAAAATGACCAGCAGAAGTTTTTAGTTTTACCACGCGGACCCGCACCATCTCTGCCAGGAAAGCACTCAACAACCCTACCTAAATTCCACACAAGAGGGGGAATGGGATCTTTCATAAGCACCAAGTCCCCTACCTGAAAGTTAGAGCAGGAAATTCGCCATTTATCACGCTGCTGAAGCAAACCGAGGTATTCCAACCTCTAGCGACGCCAAAAATTATTGCGCTAGCTTTTTTGCGCCAAGAAATGGCTAAAGAAAATTCAGAATTGGAGTATTACAAATGGGGAATGGGGGGGGGGGGGCGCAGACAATGGACCATCAATAAGAAAATGACCCGGCGTTAACGGCAGAAGATCTGAAGGGTTATTAGATAAGTGAGATAAAGGGCGAGAATTAATTATGCCCTCAATAAAAATAATTAAGGAATTAAATTCTTCATGAGAAAGGGGGTGCGACCACAAAGTCTTTTAAGGTGCTTCTTGGTGAGTTTAACACAAGACTCCCAATGCCCACCATGATGAGGTGCATAAGGGGGATAAAGTGCCACTTAAAATTTCTCTGGTGAGCATAACCAGTAATCTTTTCTAACGCTGAATTATGTGTAAAACTTAATTTGTTCAGAGGCTCCGACAAAATTTTTAGCATTATCCGAAAACACTTCTGAAGGGAGACCTCGGCGGGCAGAAAATCTGGCAAAGGCTGCCAAAAAGTAAGCAGTAGAGGCATTGGTGATCAGTTCTAAATGAACTGCTCCGGTGACCATGCATACAAAAAGAGAAATATATAGTTTTCCAGAAATATATTATTTAGCTTCAGGGGATTTTTTTTATAAACAAAGTGACCGGAATAATCTATCCCCGGAAAGGTAAAGGGTCTGGCAGGCGCAGATCGAAACGTGGGAAGATCACCCATGAGGTGAGCGGTAATCTTAGGGTTGGATTTAAAACATGGAATGCACTTCCGGATAACAGAGGTGACTTCATGCACCCCGTTTATGGGCCAATACCTTTCACGAATGACAGAAAGTAATGTGCGAGAGCCAGCATGAAGATGCTGGTAATGATACTGGCGAATAATTAAGGAGGTGACATGATGTTTTGAGGGAAGAATAATTGTATGTTTCTTATCCTCAGAAAGTTCAGACAAAGATAAACGTCCTCCTACTCTCAGAAAGCCATCAGCATCCAAAAAAGGGGCGAGAGAGGAAAGCCTACTCGACTTCTTAAGGGATTGACCTTGAGACAAGGTCTGACATTCTTCAAAGAATATTTCCCGTTGAGTAAGCCATAAGACTTTTATAGTGGCTAAAGGGGTTAATCTACAACAAAATATTTTCATCGAAGGAGATAAGCCATAACCCATACCAATTTATGGAAAGAGGAATATCGCTGCAAGAGAAGGGGGGAGTCGGAAACGAGAAGAGAGGATCCAGTGATCTTCCCAGCATCCGGCAAATCTGATAATTCCGGAAGAGGAAAATTTGTTAAAACAGAAGAGATGTCAGATTGAATTGGGGGGGGGGGGGGGCAGGTAATAAAGTATCATTCAAAGAAGTTCCGTTGGCATCCAAAGCAGAGCCATTGAAGACCACTCTTATGTTTTCCTTTAATATTTCATTCTTCCAAACAGGATGGTGATTTAGATAAATGACTTCAGGTGGGTTATATGAAGCATCAGCTCTCCTGGTAACAACCTCCATACGATCGAGCGCCTCATATTCGTCCATAAATGCAGAATATTGAGTTTTGACAACAGGGTCACATTTAAATTTGCTTTCAACAGCATAGAGTGCTCTTAGAGCTCTAGGGTGTGTTTCAAGAAGAAGAGGTGGATTATCCACGCGACGCATGGTTACAACAAATCTACCCTCTGAAGTGCGTGTAGTTGTTTCGCAAAACAGTTTTTCACACATTTCATTTTCAACTGAGTAAGGTGAAACTGAATCTATAGTTTCAATTTTCAAAAATCTTTCTAAGCTTTGATATGACTTGTATTAACAAAATGACATTGTGAGAAATTTTGAAATGGCTTACGAGGGACTTGACCCGTTACTAACCAGCCTAATTTGGTATGATGAGCGAACACTCCTGGTGATATTTTGACTTTAGAGGTAAGGCGACATTGCCAAAATACATGGGCACTGAGAAGTATGTCTACAGGAGCGCTTATATTAATTGTCGGATCTGCTAACTGAATGTCGTGAAGAAATTGCCAATTTCTAATTTCAAAAGAAGTGCTAGGGATATTACAGCCAATAGTATCAATGGCAAGACAATTCAACTGTAATGTTGTATTACAATTAACAGCATCTTTGATATGAATTCGAACAAAATGCAAAGATTTAACATTGCTATTGTTGATACCAGTAACCTGAATTAATGTAGGTTGCTTTGGAAGACCAATTTTTTAAATAAGGCGCTCACTTATAAAGTCGTGAGTGGCAGCATTGTCCAATGAGGCACGTGCTTCAAGCCATCTACCAGAAGAATCTTGAACTTTCAATAACACGGTTGACAGCAGCACCTGGGAACTGCGAATCGAGCTAGAGCTCTGGGTATAAGATTGCGCATTGGCTTCTGGGGATGTATCTTCTGAAACTTCCAGGGGAAGGATCCTGAAGTGGCTTTTCAAATCTGTGAAGCAAGGTAAGATGATGAGCCTTGCAATGTGAACAAGTATTTTTGGATAAACAATCAGACAACGTATGCCTAACTGACAGACAGTTGAAGCAATATCCATTTTATTTATTTATTTATTTATAGGGTCCAGAAAGTCCCTGTGAGCTGGTAGCTCAAGGAGGGACTGCCCTTTACAAATATGGCTTAGCAACTTATACTAAAATATATTAAGGTGGTAGGATCATTTATTCAGTCTTTATGGGTTCATCTATATTCTTCAACATATAGTTTCAGGAAGTACCTGCGTGCTTCCTTTTTGAAATTGTTTAAGTTTACAATTTGTCTCAGTTTAGGAGGTAAGTTGTTATAAGATGTGCTGGCTGAATAGGAAATACTTTTAATACCAAATCTAGTTGTGTTTGTTGACTCCATATATAACTGGTTTGCTGATCTTGTGTTATGGGTATGAATGTCTTTCCTGCATTGAAGTTCAGTATTAAGATTAATAAGACCTTGTTTATATTTGAACATAAATAAAGCTTCAGAGTATTTGAGCTGGCTTCGTAATGGCAATATGTTTGTCTCCTGAAATACTTGTACAGTTGGTTTCCTAAAATCGTAACCATACATGATTTTAATTGCTCTTTTTTGGAGAACTTCGATCTCATTTATTGATTCCTGTGCACATTTGCCCCATATTATGTTTATGTACATAAGGTGAGAATGAATAAGAGAGGCATATATGCTCCTTAAATGTTGATTGCTTATTCCATACTCCCTTAATCTTTTTATAACACCAATTACACTAACAATTTTCTTTTTCACATTTGTGACATGTTCATTCCAACTTAAGTTATTGTCCAAAGTTAGGCCTAAATATGTGTATTGTTTCACCCGTTCGATGGGTACATTACCAATGTTAACTATGTTGCAAGTGCTTGGACTGTAAGCTGGTTTGTGAAATAGCATGTATTTTGTTTTTGAGCTACTAATGATTAATTTACTTTTTGAAAGCCATGTTGTTAATATATTTAGATCCTTTTGCATATTCTGCATAATCGTTTGTTCACAGGCGCTCTCGTAAAGTAGAAATATATCATCAGCAAATAGAAATATTTTACCAGTAAACTCTAAATAACCTATATCATTAATAAAAATCAGGAACAGCAATGGTCCGAGCACTGTCCCTTGTGGGACTTCGCATTTAACATCAGAAATGGACCCTTTAGTTTTATTAATATTAACATACTGCTTCCTGTTAGACAGGTAGTTTTTAAACCACTCAAAGGCTATTCCTCTAATTCCTACATTTGATAGTTTACTTAGCAACAAGGTATGGTTAACAGTGTCAAACGCCTTAGCAAGATCTATAAATAGTCCCGCTGCTATTTTATTGTTATCTAATGCTTTATGTATAAGTGACACTACGTCAAATGCTACTGAATCAGTGCTATGTTTGGGAAGGAAGCCGTATTGATATTTGAAGAAAAAAATGTTTTTTGTTAGGAAATTCAGGACTTGTTTTTTTGATTACTATTTCCAGTACTTTTACAAGTGAGGATAATATACACAACGGTCTGTAATTACTGGGGTTAGATACATCACCTTTTTAAAATATTGGTACCGTACCACTCTTGCTAGTTTACATTTATCTGGTATTACTCCTGTTTGCAGTGACAAGTTAATTATATCAGCCAGATGATTGGCACATCTCTTAAGGAGTATGTTATTTATTCCATCATCTGTGTAATTCTTTTTATTCGCAAGGTTTTGAATGATTTGTTTAACTTCCGTCACATTTGTTGGTTTTATAAATAGTGAGTTACAGATCGTCTGGTTCGATTGCAAATTTGGGATCATTGGAGTATCTTTAACCAAGTTTTCTACAACATTTATGAAATACATGTTAAATGCTTTACATATATCTTGGCTAGAGGTGTATTGTGTGTTTTCATATTCAATTTCAACAATGTTTCGTGTATTATGAGGTTTGCCAAGTATTTGATTTACTGCCTTCCACATTCCTTTTATCGTATTCCCTTCTCTAATTGCATTATTGTAGTATAACTTTTTCAGCTCTCTTTTCATTCTAGTCACATCCCTACTGAATCTTATGTACTCTTTAATGGGTTTTTGAAGGGTTTTTAGTTTTAGCTTTTGCATACAAATATTTTTTTCTTTTTACCGCTTCCAGAAACTCCTGTGTTACCCATGGTTTGTGTGTACCTTTTACCTGTGGATTTTGCTTAATATTTATACTAGCTGTCCTAAGTCCATCACTAATGAAATCGCAAAGCTGATTATATGCTTCGTTGACGTCAGTAGTTAGATTTGGAAATGTATTTTTTGAAAAGAAATTGTTCAGTTTGGCATAACTTATTTTCGTAAATGTTTCTATATTGGAACGATTATTGGATTGCGTACCGTACTGACTTCTGGTTGTGATGAAATGTCTAGAATTAAAATATTATGATCACTAAGGTCACACATAACATTATACAAATAGAAATTATCATTATTGGCAAAGTTAGAATGTATATGGTCAATTAAAGTTAAAGAAGTAGGTGTTTGGTCGCCCATTTTCTAGATATATAAATTGACAGACCTCCTCCAGTACCGATTCGTGTTACATGGTGTGAGTCAAAGCTGGGAATGTTATAATAGTGTGTTTCTTGGTCTGACAACCAATTTTCTGTTATGACTATTAAATCTATTTCTAAAATCTCGTCAATAAGGAGCATAATATCCTCGAACTTATTCCGAATACTTCGTGCATTGATGTAGATACATTTAAATTTTGAATTCAAGATCTGATTTTTAGTCTGTAAATTATAATTTTCTATAGAATCACAATGAATTTCGACAGAGCTTAATGTTTCGTTGTGTTTATAGTCGTCTCCGTCCATTTAATATATATATGCAACTTTTGGTGTGTGATACCTGCAGCACCTATTGTCCGTATTTTTTCTCGAGGTGGGCGATCTTGGCTTCACCGCCGATGAGTGTGCTTGGACCATCTCGAGCTTCCCGAACATAAATATTGCAGTCTCTTGTCCAGGTTCCAAATATCTTCCCATTCTGCTTCAGGATCCGGCATCTTCTTGCAATATAGTCGTTCCTGGGTGATAGGTGGTCATTTATAAAAATATTGCGTGATGGGCAATTCAGTCCAATGTCCTGGGTTGTTAGAACTCTCTTCTGAATTCTCTCATTCACTATTTCATCCTTCTTCCACCTGTTGGTGAATTTCACCACGATTCGCCCCACGTCTCCGTCTCTCGCCGGCAAACGATGGGCGACATCGATGTCACGGAGTCCCAACTCAACCCCCAATGCCCTGGAAGCTTGGATCACTAGGTCGTACACATTTTCCCTCGGCATTTCTGGAATTCCACTAAATAGCAAATTATTCCTACGTGTGTACTGTTTAAGGTCTTCGGACCCATCTAACGTTTGCTTTGTATCACTGCTGATACTCGCCACCGACTTTTCCAATTCTAGTGTTCTTTTTTGTATCTCATTTGTGAGGTTTTTGAAATCTTCAAATTGTTCGTTAATGAATTCCGTGGCTTGCTTAATTATTTTCAAATCCTTCATGAAAGTGTTCCTTAGTTCATTTACTGACAACTGAATCTTTTCTGTCACCTCCTTCACCAAGTCACATTCACTGAACTTGAGTTGAGTGGAGGGTGATAATCCTCGCGATTGCATTTCCACACCCTTTGCGGATCACTTTTTACAGACTCGTAGGCTTTCTTCGAAAGTCTTGTGCATTCCTTGTGGAAATTACGCCCACAATCCCCTTCACAACTAACGAATTCTTCGCAATTTTTCACTTTTTTCCCGCACGAAGAACAAACATTACTAGCCATAGCCACCATCGTTGATTGTTGCTATTTTGGGCTATTAATTTGCGTCTTTCATCGGTAGAACGAGCTTTGAAGGCAACACAGGAATATAACCTGTGAGATTAGGTTGAGCAGTGAAGACAGCAGATTTGTTTACATTAGTACCGACTGGTTTGACAACATTGGATTTGTTATCTGAGTACCTGACGTATGACAGGCTACGGCCGAGAGAACTTGACATCCGTTGTTTATGAATGCAAGCAAAGAATCATAGGTATATGACGAAGTATTTGCTATTTCAATCTCCCATGCTTTTAATCTTGCCGGATCAAACTTGGAAGCAATTTATTTATTTATTTACATATGTTACGCCCTCATTGGAGCACTTAACCAAAACAAGTATATACATGTCTCAAAAACAATATTAAAGATTCAGCTTCTTATTTTCTTCTTATCCTAAAACATTTTCATTCTAGTCGACCTTCCCGCTCTCTCTGCATCGCTTAAGGTGTAAGTTTTGCGGGTAAAGGTTTTTAAGGGAAGTCGGATGTTCTTGTTTTTCAAGATATTCTTCTCATCTTTGTTAGCAATTTGGGACACTGTCAAGCCGAGTTCATCCAGATCATTTTGAATTTCCATAAACCAAGAGTTCTTTGTTTTACTTTTGAAAAAAATAATTAAATAATACCGGTACTTTTAATTGTCTGGTATCCGGCAGCGTGAGATGTGACAAAAAAAAAGCAATTCGCCTTTTTCGCATAGTATCGACTATAGACTCAGTTTCTTTATAAACCACTTCATTTGGAAATAGACGCCATTGGCCATCCACCTGATGTTTTTTTTTTATTAATTATAGTTCTGAGAATTCTTCTATCAGTCTTCTGTAATGTGTCAGTAACTGATCGAGTGTTTAACTTGAAAAGTGTTTCACAAGCATATATTGCTTCCGGTTTAGTAACTGATTCGTAATGTCGTAATTTGTCATTGATGGAGAGTGATTTTTTTGTAACTAGACCAAGTAATATATTGCGCTTGTCTTAACTTTGTTGATCTATTTTCGATTGACGCTTCCTCATTCAAATTCCATGTTATAATCTCCCCTAAATATTTAAATGTATGTACAACTTTAATTTCGTTATTGTTAATCAATGTAATAGCTTGTGTTTCCACATCAAAGGATGCCATTATTTCAGTCTTTTCAAATGAAATTTGAAGTCCTACTTTTGCTGCAATAGACCCAAGTTCTTCAATTTGGTGTTTAGCCTCATCTATACTGGTTGCAAGCAGTGCAAGGTCATCTGCAAAAGCCAAGCAATTCAATTTTATATTAGTACCAATCTTTACATTTGGAGGACAAGTTTTGTTCCACTCACGCATGATCTTTTCAAGAACACAATTAAATAATAACGGTGATAGACCATCTCCCTGTCGAAGTCCGGTCCGGATATCAAATGGTTCAGACAAGGCTCCTCGAAATTTAACCTTTGATTTAGTATATTTCCAAGTAACGCCGATGAGGTTGATAAGCTTTTGATGTAACCCAAATTCCCTAAGGATGTTAAGTAATGTTAAGTAATGACCCTCGATGGATACTGTCATAAGCTTTCTTAAAATCCACAAAAGTAATGACCAAATCCTTTTGTCTCATTCTATGATATTTCATTATCCATTGCAGACTGATGATCTGATCCGGACAGCTGCGACCTGGTCGGAACCCTCCTTGATATTCTCCTAGTTCTTGGTCGAGTTGTTGTTGAATTCTTGTCAAGATAATTCTAGATAGAATCTTGTATGTTACGTCAAGCAAAGAAATCCCACGGTAGTTGTTCGGGTCTGATCTATCACCCTTTTTATGAATTGGGTGGATTACAGCCATTCTCCATTCCGAATTCCATACATCGATGAGGCGTTTTTGGAGGTTGGAGATGGTTTGTTCATTTGCATATTTCCATAGATCTGCTACCAATGAATTCTCTCCTGCTGCTCTATAATTTTTGAGCCAATTAATCGCTGCACATAATGAAGTAATTAAATGAATTAAGAATAAATCCCAATGCTCGACTGGCCGTTTCAGTCTTGCCAACGCTCTAACATGTAGCTGATCTGTATCCCCAAAGGCTCGTAATGTTGACAGATTGTCAGCACGTAAGGAAGGTAGATTAAATAAAGCCTGTATGTGTCTTTGAACGCATAATCTTTCATTGCCATAACGACCTTTAAGTAAATCTATGGCTATATTATAATTTTCTGCTATTAAGGGAAGTTCTTTAATAAGTTGAAGGGGAGGGACTTCTAACACAGATTTTAAATAGTGGAATTTTTGAATTTCTAGAATTGCCGTGTTTTCATGCACTAGTGAACAGAATAATTCAAAAAATGATTGCCACCTGTCTTCTTTCCCAAAGAAGCGTCGAATTTCAATTTTTGGTAATAATGGTTCTATATTGTTCCCATTATTAACTCTCCCTAGAGTTTCTTTTGTCCTTAACTCCATGGTCAGAGCGCGAACTAGGGCTACGGACTGAGCGTGTGTTTCAACATAATTATTTTCAACATCCTCCACCAATGGTATCCTTACCTTGACGCGGTGGTGGAGCTTACGTGGTCAAATGATCCTGAGAGCTATGCCGGCGGTAGCTTAGCTACTGGTAGGGTCTCCCAAGCCGGTCAGGTCGAGGGTGATGATCCAGACTAAATGGGAACTCTGGCCCTCCAGGTTGGGGGTTGGTCGTGGGGCTAACAACCCCACAACATAAAAAAGAATCTGTTACGAAACAAGGACAATTGCCTCGGAAGGATGGATTTAACAGAAGACAACCTCGGCCTGGATTACGGAAAAGAGATTTGTATATTGCGACGTGGAATGTAAGAACGATGTTGAGACCAGGAAAGATGAATGAAATAGGAGAAGAGATAACTAAATTTAATTTAGACATTGTAGCGTTACAAGAGGTAAGATGGCAAGGACAAGGAAGGATAGATAAAAGGGAATATTCACTATTGTATAGTGGTCCAAATAGCTGAACAGGACAACATGGTACAGGATTTATGGTATCCAAGGCAGTAAGGAATAGTATTATGGAATATGAAGGCATAAATGAAAGATTTTGTAAATTGCGCATCAAAGGAAGATTCAGGAACATATCCATATTGTCAGTGTATGCACCAACTGAAGAGAAAGATGAGGATGAGAAGGAAGAGTTCTATGAACAATTGGAACAGATATGCGGTGAGATACAGAGATACGATACATTGATAATAATGGGTGACTTTAACGCAAAGATTGGGAAGGATCTATTGATGAGATGTGCAGGGGAACATACACTACATGATGTTAGTAACCAAAATGATATACTACTTGGACATTTTGCCATCAGGAACAATATGGTGATCAAAAGCACATGTTTCCCACATAAACGAATACATCTAGGTACTTGGAAGGCTACTGATTCTACAACCGTGAATCAAATAGACCATGTGTTAATCAATGCAAGATACTCTTCGTCAATTATAGATGTGCGGAGTTGTAGAGGACCAAATTGTGATTCAGATCACTATCTAGTCAAAGCAGTACTTAGAGAAAAGCTGGATAAAACGAAAACAAAATCTGAAACCTGGAAGAACAGTATAAACGTTGAAAGATTATGAGATGAAAGAATTAAGGAGGAATATCAGAGAGAAATACAAAAGAAATTAGAAGAAGAAAAAGAGAGAGACGATCTCAATGAAGAGTGTAAGAAAATAGAGGAAGTAGTTAAACTGACTGCAGAAGAAATAATCGGAAAGAGGCAGCAAACCCGGAATGAATGGTTTGATCAAGAGTGTAGGGAAGCAATAGAAGAGAAGAATAGAGCAATAGAAAATATGATCTTGAGAGAAACACGAAGCAACTGTGAACATTATAGGCAACTGAGGTTGAATGCCAACAAAGTATGAAGAAGAAAGAAAAAGGAACACATAAAGAAACAATTTATAGAAATAGAAGAATTAAACCAGGGAAGTGAAGTAAGAAAATTCTATGCGGCAATTGGTAAAATGGGGAAAGGTTTCCAACCGAGGGAAAGAAGATTCAAGGATAGACAAGGGATGATACTGAATGATGAAAACAAAGTGTTAGATAGATGGTCTGAACACTTTAAAGAACTTCTAAGTGAAAGTGTAGAGCCAGAAATTGAACAACACATGCAACAAAACGAGAGGCAAGAAGTAATTAGATCAGAATCAGAGAATGAGAATGCAAGTATTATGAGTCCTACAGAATCAGAGAATGAGAATGCAAGTATTATGAGTCCTACAAGATTTGAAGTGGCAAATGTAATGAAGAAAATGAAAAACAACAAATCACCAGGGGAAGACAGTATAGTAGCAGAAATGATAAAATATGGAGGAGCGGCATTGGAAGATAGAATACATAAACTATTGGAAATAATATGGGAAGAAGAGAACATGCCAGATGGATGGAGGGGAGGAATAATATGTCCTATATTTAAGAAAGGAGATAAACTAGCATGTGAGAATTACAGAGGAATTACTCTATTGAATGTTATTTACAAGATCCTATCAGGTATCTTGAAAGAAAGAATGAAGATATTTTCAGAAGAAATTCTGAGTGAATATCGGTGTGGTTTTAGACCCAACCGGAGTACAACGGATCAAATCTTTGTAACTAGGCAGATGATGGAAACGTTTTATGAACATGATATTGACCTCCACATGCTCTTTATAGATTTTAAACAATCTTTCGATAGTGTATGTAGAGAAAGACTATGAATTACTAGGAGAAATGAGGATACCTGGAAAGATACTCCGGCTGATAAAGATGACACTAGATAACACATGGGCACGAGTGAAAAATGGAAATAAGCTGAGTAAACCCTTTACAATTAATATGGGTGTAAAACAAGGAGATGGATTGTCTGCAGTACTCTTTAACCTTGCACTACATAAAGCAATCAGTAAAGTGGACCAGGGAGACACTATTTTTAACAAATCAAGTCAGATCTGTGCTTATGCAGATGATGTAGTGATCATAGCAAGAGAGAAGCGTACACTGAAAAGATTATATTTAGAATTAGAGAAAGAGGCTACAAATATTGGGTTATTAGTGAATAAGAGTAAAACTAAGAGCATGGTAATGTCCACATCTAACACAAGAAGAGCCCCGCATGATATTAAAATAGGCGATAAGACGTTTGAGGGTGTGACACAATTTAAGTATCTAGGAGTACGTATTAACAACCAGTGTGACATGACAAACTGTATTAAAGATCGATTACAGGCTGGAAACAGAGCATACTATGCAAAGATCAAGATGCTCAGGAATCAACTTATATCGCCAACAACCAAAAATGAAGATATATATGACAATGATTAGACCAGTAGTGACCTATGGCTCTGAAGCTTGGACATTAACTATGTTTGATGAGAATACTGTGAAATGTTTTGAAAGGAAAATACTGCGAAGAATATATGGCCCTGTTAGAGAGGAAGATGGATGGAGAATACGATATAACCATGAAGTAAACGAATTGATTGGAAAACAAGATATCGTAAAGTTTATAAAGGCACAGAGAATCCAATGGTTGGGATATATAGAGAGGATGCCGGAGAGCCAGATGCCCAAGAGAATGTTGGAAGGGAGGCTATTCTCCAGGAGGAGGAAAGGACGTCCTAAGAAGAGATGGCTGGATGGTGTGACTGCAGACCTCGTCGCAGTGGGAGTGAGAGGATGGAGGAGCAAGGCGATGGATAGACCAACATGGAGAGCAGTTGTCCAAGAGGCCAAAACCCACCCGGGTTGTAGTGCCATGGAGTAAGTAAGTAAGTATTTTCAACATCTTCTCTATCTACTTGTTGCTCTGGACTTTTAATTTCAATTTCAAGCTATACGAGATCATACTTCTCGTAAGCTTGCTCGTAAGCTTTCAAGCGCTGGGAAATGATGTCAAGATTTGGTTCATCCTTAGGTAAGGAGGCTAGATATTTTTGGAAACGGGTAAGTTGGCCCTTATAAGCCACCCGTGAATTTAACAACTTGTCGTCAATTGTTATTGGCATCGCTGGAAGTGTAGAATAACTCACCACTCTCCTTGAAACGCCAGGCAGAGAGCCACTCTCCAGGAATGAAGCTGCTTGTGGTATGATGTGACTGTTCGTGTTCCCCGGCAGAGCTCCCGCGTTTGGCCACGGTAAGCTGAAATATTTAATAAATATTAGATTACACAGTATTTTATTATAAATATGTGGTCTCAGGGTAAAGGTAACGGATTAGATCCCGGGTTTCAGGTGCCATGGAAAAGGGTGGGGTCACCATTTTAGGGATTTCGAAAGGATGCGGGGTTTCAGACACAAGGATTGAATTTTACATGATTGTGATGGAAGAGACCAAAGATTAAGATTTGGCTTTACGTTTATTACATTTCTAAAGAACATATAACGTTACTTTGAATAAATATAGTCTAAGAATTCTCAATAAGAATAATAAGAATGCAAATTTGCTAGTTTCTCCAGGAAACGAAAAAGGTTAGCAAAATTCCCTTATGAGTGATTAAATTTTATATTGTTAATTAAAAGGCACATAATTTAAAATACATAAAAGAGGAACCCTTAATGATTAAACATAATAAAGCTAGGTATACTAGTATATGATACCACCTTCATTGAGGTGAAAATACAAAACCATTTCGTGTTAGGTCAGCAAACCCTTGGCTGGAAACAGTTGGTTTGCCCGCACAGGGCTAATGACCGAGGTTGCAGGTAGATTGTCCACACAGAGCTGATGATTGAAGTAGCAGTTCGAATTGCCCGCACAGGGCTGATAATCGAGGTTAATGCGCACACACTCCACAGGTGCGGGTTCTGAGCCAAGATTTTGGCGATGTTTAGTCGTGTTGACGAAAGTTGACCAGCAGGGAGATGTTTCTTGGTAATAACATCTCCGCTGGTTCGAGAAGTTACTTTTCCATTAAGCAGACTTTAAACTGAGTACAGCTTTGTAGAAAATCGCTCAGCTGCCAGCTGGAGAAAGGGTTGGCCTATGCAGCCGGAACCCGTGTTGTCGTGGAGCAGAGCCTCAGGCAAGGCCATGTTACACCAGAGGGCAATAACCCCCAGCAGCCATGTAGTAGGAGGTGACTGATGATGGAGAGTCGACACAATATGCCCGAAGACCTTCGGTTATATCGCGGTAGTGACGTCATGGCAAGGTGCAGATAGCCAACCAGCGGGGGAAGGCAGGCGACCAATCAGCGCATAGACCGGGAAAAGACAGCCGGTCTGCAAGCCGGGGCGGCTAGTTCTTTGGTGACAGTGCGCAAGAAAAGTAGTCTAAGAACACATTACAGAATAGGTGAGTAATGATACATAAATAATTGTAAAACGTGAATACAATAAAAATATAAGTTGCATTTATAGAATAAATGTACAAGAACCGCGTTCTTTCTGCAATTACGGCAAAGTAGAAAAATGGGGCAGAACAAAATAAACAAATGTTTCAAACCATACGGGAAACCAACCACTAACAAAACTATTCGCAAAAGCGAACACGCATCAATCAGAAAAGGTTGAGAAGTGAGGAATATGTGCACCTGAAGGACGCAATGAGTAAAGCTGACAGCCATTTGTCAGATATTAGTAAAATGGTCGTGTTGCCGTCGACTATCTCTGGAGGCCCGCGCTATATGCATGAACGCACTCAAGATGATATGACTGACGTGCACCATTTTGGACGTCCTGAACTTTTTATAACATTCGCGTGCAATACAAAATGGTCCGAAGTAGTCGAGTACCTGGAAGAAGGTCAACAACCTCAAGATAGGCATGATTTGGTAGCGCGGGTATTCCATTTGAAAGTTATGCACATGATAAGACTTCGTACTAAGGGTTGTATCTTTGGTCCTGACACCCCCCCCCCCCCCCCCCCTAGGTTTGAGTGGAAGGACCGAGCCCATTTCCGATATAACCCACATGAATGTCTCGAGAGTACAGTATCTACCATAGGTCTAGAAATATTACACTTATTCGATCTGAGGTAACAACTTCTATTCACAAAGGTAATCTTTGCACACAGTAACATAACAACAAATAATAACATGACATGAAAAAGATATGGTAACATAAACACTCACGATACTTGCCTTATATCTTTAACCGGGCTGGCAACATCCATAGCAATTCAGCATTTTCAAAGCCAAGATGATAACACAATACAATTTTCATCATAATCTCTTCACTTTGCGTCGACTCGGCTCTTCGCCAACACTCCAATATTACCAATAGATTCTGTCCGATGCTCATACATGTCCCCACATATGTTAAGAAGTCTGAACACATTATCTCTTCAAATAATCCAAGACTCTTCCAAAGCAAGTATTACAAAACCGTCGGCTTCCTATCATAGCTTCCATTTCACTTTTTCAAACGTACCCAAGTTACTGCTCAATACACATGCATGTCTTAATACATGTTAAGATGTCAGAATTCATTCTATTCCAATTCCTGAAGCAAAACTTTACAAGACATCCACTCACTGTCATAACTAAACGTCGACTTCTTCAAAAAACTCATATCTGCTGCTCGATACATATACATGTTTAACCGCATGTCAAGATGTCAGAAATCATATATCCTTCACAATAATTCATGACTATTCCCGGCAGCAAATTTTACCAGACGTCTTATCCCTGTCATGGCTCCGAGAACTCTTGTTCACCCTTCAGCTGACGGACGACTCTGCTATCGTTCGCCAACAGAAGATTAATAAAACAAAAACCAAACAGAAATAAACCCAATACAACATTCGAGGTTAACGCTACAGAAGCAACCAACCACAGTTTTCATAGGCCAATCTTTTCATTCCCGGCTAACATGATTCTTACCAGACAAAATAATATTAACATCTAAATTTCAATGCTGTTTGTACTACATAATAAGGTACAGACATCTCCTCTCAGTAATCAAAGATGAAAAGAACAATCAACGTATCCCAGGCCACTTGGATACAAACAGGCCTTGCAGCAAACTCTTCTACAGTTTTCTCCCACGGAGATCCGAACCTAACCTTTATTTTACAAGCTCCAAGCACACCTCATACTTGACTTTTCAAAATAAAAACTAAACAAATGACAACCTTCTCGGCGTTCACTCTCTGGACCAGGACACCTGCTGCATTCCGTAGAAAAGACGAATACAAGTTCTTACCTTTCGGTGCAGCTCTCTAGCGGGAAAACAGAGAACCGAAGTCATCACACCAGGCAGCAAACACTAAACATAGCTCAAGAAGCTGTGAGGGTAAAATAGCGGATAATTATCGGCACCATCTCCCCCCCCCCCCCTACAAGCGTTAACGCCAGTTTAAGAAACCGCGATAACGTATTCAGACAGTTCATCATGCAAACATGCAACATGCAAATCACAGTGCCCTTGTAGGTGCAGGAGACATGATACAGGTAGCTGTGGACATGATATAGATAGCTGTGAGTAAAGAAAGAAAACAAACAGTTGAAAAAGAAACAGAACAAATATATAGTTGGCAGTGCCTATAATGTAATCTATGGAGAAAGACTGATTGTTGTTATTCTGTTAAAATAAGTGATTAAAAATAAAGATGAATAGAGTATCTATAAATTGGTGATTCCCGACGTGATTCGAGAAATGACTGAAAATAGTGATAATGAAGCGCGAACGCCTAATGGCACTACCAGCGAAGTTGAGGTTAGTAAAATGTCTGTTAAAATTCCACCGTTCTGGGCCGATAAACCAGAAATTTGGTTTTACCAGATCGAAGCACAATTTGCGATTAACAGGATAACATCTGAAGAGACTAAATTTAATTACTTGGTTTTGCAATTAGAACCGAAATATGTGGAAAACATATGGGACATCATTAGTAGTGATAACTCCTGTAAATATGCCGCGGCAAAAGAAAGATTCCTCAACATCTTCAAAGAAAGTGAAGATAAGAAAATAAAGCGCTTAATGACAGGAATTGACTTAGGGGATCTCAAACCAAGTCAGCTTCTGCGGAAAATGCAATCCCTGGCAGGCGCAGATATTTCAAACAAAGTCTTTAGGACACTATGGCTAGACAAACTTCCAAACTCAGTAAAAAACATATTGCTAGTTAGTGATGAGGAATTGGAGAAAATGGCAGTAATGGCTGATAAAATACTGGAAATGAATCCACGTACTGAACTGTATAGTGCCACCAAACCCCCAAGTCAGTGCTCTTCAAGTAGCAGTGCAACACTGGATGAAATCGTAGCGAAAATTACCGCATTGGAACAACAAATAGCAGCAATCCCAATCGGAAGACATCACACTCTGGACGTACTGTGAGATTGCCAGTTCGTTTTCAATAGTGCTTACAGTAATTTTAAATGTATTGTTAATGTATGGTGATAGTTTTATTCCTGCTTTAACAAGCGTAACTATGTTACTGGTGGGGGAGTGGTGTAGGTGCAGGAGACATGATACAGGTAGCTGTGGACATGATATAGATAGCTGTGAGTAAAGAAAGAAAACAAACAGTTGAAAAAGAAACAGAACAAATATATAGTTGGCAGTGCCTATAATGTAATCTATGGAGAAAGACTGATTGTTGTTATTCTGTTAAAATAAGTGATTAAAAATAAAGATGAATAGAGTATCTATACCCTCAAAGTGTTTTCTTTTCTTCTTTCACAATTACGTCCAACATTCCAGAATATGAACACTTCCAAGCATACAAGTTCTTTCACATTCCAACATCTTTGTCACTCCCACTTGTCGTTCCAAAATTTGACAACACATCAAAGACAATATCAGTTGACATCAAGCATATACAAAATCTTACAATGATGCGTTACATAATTGAGATTCTATTAAAAATACACTCCTGAAAAGCACCAAACGTTTGTTTGTACATTGTAATGTACAATTATCTGAGAAAATGAATGTGGACTTACCTTCCTTACCACAAAAATATAATAACTTTCTGATTGATGACACCATAAAATTTTATTGACCATGTGTAGGCTATGCCTCACCAAAATGAAACCGTGTCATTAAACTCTGAATCGTACAAAAACAATACTGTAACTAGGCTCTCATACTTTTTCTTTTCGGACTATATGTGGTGACCTTCGGAGAGTAAGCCAGTCTAGCGTATGAGAGGCTGTCTTATATCCGTGCATTTGGTACAGCAAGTTCGAACGTACAGTATGTAAGAATCCTGAACTCTCAGAAATAATATGATATGAGGCAGAGGAAATTCTACCAAATGGGGCATTTCACAAATCAGAGGGTAGATCGACTGTACCCACATACCTATCAAGAGCCATGGTGGACCAATGGCAGAAGTCTATAGAAACCATAAAGGATCCTTTTCTCTAAACATAGAGCGGCCTGGATCTGCTGACGATTCGAGAATATTCAAAACGCTTCATCAAGTTAAGATTCAATGAACGTGCACGTAGGTCTTTGGAGTCTGGGGAGCATACTCCTATTAGATGCTTATATGAACTGAAACCTATTAGAAATTCTATGACAACGTTCAAAACTCAGGACGAAGCAAAAATAATGTCTGGATTCAGAGTCCATCATTGTGTCCACATCAATTTTGCTCATCAGAATTCGTATGTAAATTCGGGAAGAGGCCTGTCGGAAATCCATCGCAAAGCGGGATCGCTTATTTCTAATGAGGCTCCGGCTAAAAATCCATCAGAAATCGCTCCAACAAGGTCTTCGGGAATTTACACAGTATTGATCAATGATATCGTGGATTTACAACAAAATACACTGGGGCTCAGTTGAAAACCTACCTTTCTTCTCGGGCGTCTATAAACGGATTTAGCTCCATCCTGAAAATGGGTCCACGATACCACTGTTTCAGTTATATTTAAAATAAAAAAACAAATAAATCGAAAGACGATAAAGGAAAACGAACTAAGTAAATTTATTAAACAAATGTAAACTATAACTAATATTTAAACAATTAATAACAATACCTAATTAATAAATTAATTAATACATTCATACGTTCTCCACTAACACAACACACACACTACTGAAGTTACTATAATGTCTGTAATACATAAATAAATTTTGAAAGGTCTATGCGATTAGAACCATTAAAACGTTTAACAAAAATTTCCGGCGAGCCAAGCATTCTTATAACGCTATTAAGGTTGGCACGCGCCTCACTATGCACATCTGGTTTCTAGTTCCATTCATTTATTGACTCACACACAATCAGCCGGCAAGCTGATTTCATTCAGAAGTCCGTGGCCTCCAATAACTCTCTCCATATATTTTGCCATATGGTGGCCTCGAGTTTTAAAACGGGATCCATTTCCCTGTTCGCATTCGTGGCGAGCACGATGCTGGCATACAAAAGCCTTGTCTCAACAAGTTACATTTATTCTTTATAAAACTGGCCATATCTCTTTTAATTCTTAAGCAAACAAGTTTAAATACAATAATCCATGCACTCTCTCGTATTGTTCATGACCAATGGAGGTGTTCAATCACACTTAACAACTTAAAAACATTCGTTTCAAAACATTCATACTAAAATACACTACATTTCAAAAAAACATCTGGTCGAATAAATATTATTAAAATAATTCCTCCAATTAAATAGTTGTGAAAAATATTTACACACAGTATTCGTTATGTTTCACGTTATATAACGATTTTCCTACTTTATATAATAAAGTCTTAGCTCTCTCTCAAAGTATACCTTTCTATCTAGTATTTAAGTAAGTGATCTTCACGTACCATTTCGTAATCACTCACCAATGTTAATATAATGCACTACCCTGTCTTAATTGGGTTTGTAGTCAATATCAGTCAAATTCGTTCAACCAACAGAGGTCAATTGCACGTAAATACTCAACTCCGGGTTTTAATAAATGTTTAATAAAGGTATTAGTAAACATAAGTAGACAATTCCTTTCCTAAGTTATTTTCCGCTTATTCACTCTCGAGTCATCACTGCTAAGTCGTAAGTTTACATATATCGGAGTTCTTAACACAACGACTCCTTTGCTATTAATGCCATGATCTTACCAAAAGAACAATACTTCTGTAATTTCCCTCAAATGCGGTACAACCTCGCATGAGCTCAAACATCTCACATAGCCTCATATACACCCAGTATATGGTATTAAAACTTTCATCTACTATGTTGAACAATTTCTTAACACAAATTCATTGTTACCAACATCTCTTCTGTAGGACTTGCATTTAAATTACTGGCATAATCTTCAGCGTTGTAACACCCAACCGCTGGTATACAAAACTCTTCCTTCTGTTCTTAAAAGAAACTTCCATTAATAAATGACGACCTTAGACATGTCGTGTATGACATCCATAAGTTTACTTTATAACATGTTACTTAATTGTCCACAGACTGTTATACATACATTTAATAGAAATAATATTACGTCCACCATTTGTGCCGTCTGGCCTTTCCCAAGATGTAGTTCGCAGTGGAAGTGTGTACCGATTAGCCTGGCGCTGGGCCCATTAAACCGGACTAAGGTTATGAAGGTATCAGAGACGATGGATTGAACGTACATTCACTGCCATGTGAAGGCAAGTTCTATTCGAATGCGCTATACATTATGGACCTAGTTTAGCTTAGCCTAAAGAAATAAAGACTAAATAAGGTACACATACTCAACACATAGGCAAAGAAGAGGTAATGTATTGACCAAAGAGATAACATCAAGGAATGACGAGGAAGCATTACATGCTATGAATGTGGTTAAGTGGACGACAAACATGTGATACTCGCTAAAATAACGGTCGAAAGGACCGAAACTTAAATGTCAAGATCGATAGGGAGAAACGATAAAGGGGGGGGGGGGGGGACACACATCTGGGAAAGTATACTCGTAAAGAGTAAAATTACATTGTGAAAAATAAAGATTAAAAGGGCTAGACAAAGAGTCGGGGAAAGTGAGTCTACCGTCAAAGGAGCGAACGGTAGCTCAAATAGCCCTGAAGGAGATGAGGGAGTGCGAGGGGGACGGAGTATTAATAAAAGCGCGCGTAGATATGACGTAAAAGAATAAACACAAAAAGGGGCAAGTAACCGATATTAAAAATAATTACGAGAAAGGTATTGCAACACAAAATAAAAGATACCCATCAAAATAAGTTACGTCAGAAAGGGATTAAGCCAAACTCATGGACTTGCATATGAAAACGCAATCCTAAGATAAGAGGCAAACAAAAAGATAAGAGATATGGCATAGGTCTTACTGTTGAACACACGTTACTCAGTAAACCGGACCAAATACCTACACCAAAGATACGACGAAATGGGGACAAAGAAATAACGGGAACGAAACAGATACTCCATGGACATACTAGAGTAGGCGAAACGCCCTAGTATTCCATACAATGAGCAAAGACAAAAATACGTAACTTACCTTGATGGTATCAGCATTAATCCGGCATCACGGAATTACATTAAATGAACTAGATTCGCACCTCTACGCGCACCTTTATAAAAACACAAACGAACGGAAAAAAACGGATAGAAAAGTAAGGCATCTCGAAAATGAGAGCGGGTGCATAAACAAAAAAGGTCCTACCAGGATAGAAAAAACAGAAGACTGCTTGAGAAGGTAACAAAGGGTTGTTACAGGTGACGGAAAAGAGAAAGTAAAAGGAAAGAGGTGTCACTGATCACGATTCGGCATTGTAAGAAATCACTATAACAAACATTAATCAGCAATTATAGAAATGTCCACTGATCTGCTCGGTTACCCTGGCCAGTAATAACCCAGAAGAAAAGAGAACAATTCCGATAATTGACACGCCGAAAAAGGATAAAAAATGGAAGACTACAGGTGGGTAAGAAAAACGGTTCACATTCTTATCTAGCTTTAAATTACACGTCTTTGCAATGTCATGTCCACAATATAACATGACACCACATATAGTGTATAAATAACTACATATGTTATTTATTATGTCCAATAGAATTCAATCTTGACTAGGGTAAACTAGCTTTGCATTCCCTGTCGTAAGATAAAAATTATCTTCTATAAAGATATATCTCCCAATACAATTAAATGACTAAAGCTCTTAGCTTTCTCAAATAAAGTAAGGATTGTCAATTACGCAATGTGTATCCATTCTATACAAAGAATGTCTATGAGTATATGACTTCTATCATATCATGACGAATATTTCTTGTCAGATCGGCGTAAAGTTCATAGTAATTATGATAATATAACAATATATCATTCTTAGTTTCTTCTGTTCTTGAAGCTTTCCTTACAGTTAAGATGCCCAAATTAAATTAATAAAAATAATTTAATTGGCATCCACGACTAAATGTCTGCGGCCTTAATTGAAAATAAAATTCAAAACGTCTGAAGTTAAAATGACTGGTCTTAAATAAGGAATACTGGTCCCTTAAACAAATAAACATGTCGGTTTAGAAACTGATTCGAAGAATGTAAATGTGAAAATGATGAAAGACTATCATCTCTAATGATCTTGTAGAATAAAATCTTATTACACTCATGAAGTATAAATATATGTCGAAACATCGAAATACAGAAAATATGGAGTAAATCGTTGGCTCTGAATGTCACTATTATGCTCTAAATACAAAAGTAAATAACACTGCTACCTTATCAGACGATATCTAGAATATCTAGTTAAGTATTTGGAAAATACTTAGTTGTTTTCTCAATCCAAGATACTGAATTGGACCCATGTTCGTTCCCTCGAACCAGTGTCCACGAATAAGGAAGGAAATTCCTCTCTGGTAATCACCAACCTCTGACTGGAATCGAACCGCATCCTCCCTGGCATAATTCTTCTGGGTTGTCGGGACTTCCCTGGCATCTTGACAAATCTTCTTATAATGCATCTTCATTCTCCGTCGTAGATATAGTTCAGTGTCATTGTTGAGTAATATTGTAGAAATATTCATATAGATGGTTAAAGAAATATTTCTATGGCTTGTGCCGTCTGATGAAACGACCAGCGATGCTACCATTTTGTGCCGTCTAGCATTTGTTCGCAGATGTTGTCGCAGTGGAAGTGTGTACCAATTAGCCTGGCGCTGTGCCCATTAAACCGGACTAAGGTTATGAAGGTATCAGAGGCGATGGATTGAACGTACATTCACTGCGATGTGAATGCTAGTTCTCTTCGAATGCGCTATTCATTGAGAACCATGGTCCTAGCTTAGCCTAGCTTAAAGAAATAAAGACTAAATAACGGACTAAATAAGGTACACATACTCAACACTAAAGTAAAGGAATGGTAATGTATTCTCCAAGGAAATATTCCTAAGGTATGACGAGGAAGCTAAACACGCTAATGTAAGGTTATGTGGTTGACAAGATAAACTGACAGTTCAAGGGACCGTGACATTAAGGTTATGGGCGATACGAGATAAAGGTATAGGGGAACGTATATGGGGGAAGAATGCTCATAAAGAGTAAAATTACATTGTGAAAAGGGAAAGATAATGAGGGCTAGACAAGAAGTCAGGAAACGTGAGTCTGCCGTCAAAGAACGAACGGCAACTCAAATAGCCCTGAAGGAGGTGAGGGAGTACGAGAGGGACGGAGTATTAATAAAAGGGCGCGTAGATATGGCATAAATGAATAAACACAAAATGAGAGGCAACTAACCGAAATGAAATAAACACGAGAGACGTTACGTTACACAAAATAAAAGATATCCATCAAAATAAGTTACGTCAGAAAGGGATTAAGCCATACTCATGGACTTGCATATGAAAACGCAATCCTAAGATAAGAGGCAAACAAAAATATAAGAGGTATGGCATAGGTCTTACTAGTGAACACACTATACAGTAAACTGAACCAAATACATACACAAAAAGATACGATGATAGGGGGACAAAGATAACAGTCGCACAATGGACATACTAGAACAGGCGATACGCCCTAGTATTCTATACGATAACCAAATACGCACACACACATACAGGGATAGTAAGTCGTAACATACTGTAATGTTATTCACTTTGCTCCACGTTGAGCGTACAAGTGTAATGTTTTCTATTGCCCTCACTTTTGCGTGACAAATGTAATGTTTTCTACTAAGATATGTTGTTTTAATGGGCGCTAAGACCTCAACGCTATGTTGCAATCTAAATTTTTATTTAACAACACCTAGCTCTGGTAGAATACCTTCAAGAATCTTTACTCTCAGATCGTGGTATGATTGGATCATTAACCCAACAAACAATTGTATCAGGAGAAGGAATTGGTCTATATCTAATGCTACCTACTGAAAACAAAGATTGCATGGTTAAAAGAAATGAATTTATTGTATAAAAAACAAGTATAGCAAAATTAATAATAGTAATAAGTTTGAATTTAAATTGGAGCGTTGCGATTTAAATATTACCGCTAGAAAATTACGTGAAAACGGAGTCGGATAAATTACTGATTTTACTCTTATTCCCAAGCTATGAATTTACTGAATCACTGAATATGAAACAAAGAAAGACGAGAGATTGCGTAGTTATGTGTCATTCGCGCTTACCACTGGAAATTGCCGTAGCATTTCCCTCGTACTGGATGTTGAAGTGAGCTTCCCATAGCCTCCTGGACGTCGTCATCTTCTTCGTTGTTGATGATATATTTGTAGATATGAAGATTTATGGTCCGAACATCGGAACCAACACGTACAACCACAACGGTTAAGTTTCACAAAGATAGTCGCTAACTCCACTGAACATCGGAGCCACTCACTCGTGCAACCATACTGGTTAAATTTTATAACGATAGTCCTCGTTTCCACGGCGTGCCAACCATATATGCACCCGCCGCATCCCCACTCTTCAGCCGACTTCTTCACGCTCGCCCTCCACTGATTGGCTGACCCCTCACGCGCTACTCCCCTCCTCTAGCTCATTACACTCGGCGGGAGGGTGAAGTCGATTGCCGTTCCATACATCCGCCTTTTCTTGACGATGCGACCCAGCCTTGCGTCATACTACTTGACAAGCATAAGCCTGTATCTGACTTCCCAGTGAGTCATGTCTCTCAATATACCCTAACTGACGAAACTCCGTAAAATTCCGTAATCACATAATTTTCTATGATATTGTCGTTCGTAATAATTTGCTTGATAGTGTTTTCTAAGACATAGAAAACCTATCTGTATGCTTATAATTTTATAAAATGCTCCGAAAAATACCTTAATAATAATTATAATAAATTAATAATAATAATAAATTAACATGAAAAATTCTCTTGGCTGAACAATTTGCCGCGTAAATAAATATAGAATGGCTTCCTACTGACTTATGCCAGTGGCATGAAAACCCCTCGGAAAACACGTTACAATACCTTGATGGATCTGCTTAATCCGGCATCTCGGAATTACACAAAATAAACTAAATTCACGCACCTACGCACACCTTTATAATAAACACAAACGAACGGGTAAAAACGGATAGAAAATCAAGGCATCTGGAAAACGAGAGCGGGAACACAAAATATCAAGTCCTACATGGGAGATAAAAAAAACAGAAGACTGCTCAGAGAGTAACAAAGGGTTGTTACAGGTGACGGAAAAGAGAAAAAAAGGAAATAGGTGTCACTAATCACGATTTGGCATAGCAAGGAATCACTATAACGAACCTTGATCAGCAATTATAGAAATGTCCACTGATCTGCTCGGCTATTCTGGCCGCTAATAATCAAGAAGAAAAGAGAACAATTCCGATAATTGACACGCCGAAGGAAAGAGAAAAAACGGGAAGACTACAGGTGGAAAAGAAAAACAGTTCAGGCTCGTAGATGTTATATAAAGTTCGTGAAATGACGATAATGCACAAGATGTAAGTGTACATAACGTCTCCATTCAGAAGTATTCTGGTTAACGAAGCTGGATGTTGCATCTATATCTCTGCCTTAAATATGACCCTGTCGCATAAAGTTCTTAGTTCATCATCGCAACAATGTGATAAATATCGAATAACAATTCGAGATGAACATTAGCAGTCATAATGAAAATGTTTGTATGCTGCTCCAAAGTGAAAGTTAAAACACTGTTACTCGCATGGACTGTGTTCACTGCTGCCTCGTTCCAACTAAAATGCTTTACAGCTTCTGCGTCCGTCACTTTTCTAACACACTTTTAACAAGTCAATAACTTTTAAAATATTCTATCAGTGACGCTTAAATTTCAACAAATAATGGTATTCACTCTGTACTATATAACTGTACAATTGGCCGAAGTCTATTCTCAACTATTAATGATCAAACGCAATATTAAGTAACTTGCGAACTTTACCTAGTTTATAAGCACGGGGATTTCCAATATCGACCAGGCGATCCCGCTGTCTCTACGAGTAGTCTCAATACCGTACTTGGACAAAGCCTTCGGGACCTCAGTTACCCCGGTATTCACCTCTACTCTCTTCAAAATCTGTAGGATAAAAAACCTCGATGCTTGGGTTTTCCTCTCCAAGTCGAAAATTTGGCGGCCATTTCTGTTTCCCACCAGAAATTTAGTGCGCACTTTAGTAATGATTATTACTGCGTAATTCGTCCTTTCGGCGACTTTCAAATTATCTGTAGTATTTTCCTTTAATTTTCTTCTCATTACCAATGAATAAAATATCCTTCTTGGATATGCATACATTCTCCATATAATATAGCTGAAGGTATTCCCGTCTTTAATAAGACCTCTCCTCATTGGCTGTGGGCTTATGTCCAATGACATACTGCAAATTATAACAATATTTATAATATTCCGTAACTAATTCACTGTTGCTATGTCGAATTCAAACTTCTAGAAGCTTCTGTTGCGCAACATATCACGTGATCGCAATCTCCCTACCTGCTCTCGCTTGCTATCACTTCTGGTTTGTGTCAGGTTCCAGGATTTATATTGCCATGTTAAACTGTATCATGGGCTCAGAAAATATTCTCATTTAAGTCCCAAATAATTCATTTTCCGGGGGCAGTACCAGTGAAACTTACTTTCGAGGAAGCCTTGAGGATCCCTTGAGTAAGGAGACCTTAAGGAAACGACTTGGACGGTAAAATCAATATCAAGGAGACCTTCAGATTGGAGGAAGCCTCAAGGCCTCCTTGGTCAAGGTCTCTTCAAGGTGTCCTCAAGAAATGTCTCTGAATTCCACCCTCAGAGTCCTTCATCATTGTATTGAGCCCGCCTAGGCTCATGTGTTTAATATTTCTTCGAGAGTATACTCACTCCATACAACCAATACAAAATGGCGGATATGTAAAAGGTTTATATTCTAAACGTAAGCAAAATTAAGAAATTACGCAGGTTTACCGAAGATTACGCGAGTGACTAAAGTGATAAATATTGTGTGAACAGTGTAGGTAAAATACGTAAGAGAAATACAATACATAACTTGCTAAAAGAGAAGTCATATAACATTTAATATCATGACGGTCAACTGTGCTCCATGCGGCAAAAAGATCAAGAACAATCAGCAGGCTGTAGGATGTGATGGTGAGTGTGGACGCTGGTTTCATGTAACATGCGTGAAAATGAGTAAAGACACGTACCAACAATTCCGGAAAGTTGATACTTTCAAATGGTCATGCAATCGGGAAGACTGCCTCCCGCAACCTAACCTCAAAGAGGTTATGGCATCTTTCTCCCAGAAACTTGAGGAATCCCTTTCGGCGATGAGAGAAGAAAACCACGAGGTAAGAAAACTAGCAACTTTCTTATCAGAAAAGTATGATGAACTCCACCGGGAAATTGAAACTCTGAAGAAAGAGAGAAAAACCGTCAAGGACGCAGAAATGGCAGCATCTAGAGCTATCAACGAATTGGAGGAACTAAAACAGTACCAGCGCAAGAACAACTTGATAGTGTATGGAATACCCACTGAAAGAGAGGAGGATGTATTTCACAAAATCTCGGACATTGGCAAGACGTTAGGAGTTGAAATCACCAGGGCAAACATAGACGCAGCTCACCGCCTCCCGTCAACAAAGCCTGGACCTCAACCGATAATTGTGAAATTAAATAATATGTGGAAGAAGGAAGAGATTCTCAGTAGCAGAAGACAAAAGAAGACCCTGAAGACGAGTGAAATTGGTTACAGTGATGGTGGTAATATATATATCAATGAACACCTGACCCCAAGAAATGAAACCATCGCCAAAAAGTGCCGTGAATTGAGACAACAGGGAAAAATCTTTGCAACTTGGGTCAGAGACTGCAAAACATACATTCGGAAAAATCAAAATGGATCCTCAAAGCTTATATCAAGTGCTGAAATACTGGATGAACTCGCCCTCTCAAACTAAAATCTATGTAATAGTAAGATATCTACTAAGTATTATCCCATATGGAACTAGAATTACAGAAATTAAATTTTTAGGTAATGCAAATAATAATACACTAGAATTAACCGAGTGTAACTGTAATACACTTAGCGATTATTATAAGATTAAGGACAGTAAACAGATAATAACCGATACCAGTACACTAAAATGCGTACACATAAATGCAAATAGCATTAAAAAAAAGTTCGATGATATTCAAATAATGTTAGACAGAATCAAAGGTGTAGATGTCCTAGCAATCTCAGAAAATTGGTTAACAGAACAAACAAAAATGTTTTTCAATATTAAGAAATATGTTGCATATCACATAGTTAGAAAGCAAACTGGAGCGGGAGTATCTTTGTATATTTCAAACAAATGTAGCAGTACCCTTGTAAAGGAAATAAATTCCACCCACAGCATACTGCACATTACTGTGAGAAAAGGCCATCAAGAATACAATATAATCACTGCTTACAACCCTCATAAAAGCAACATTCCACACTTTCTAACTGATCTCGAAGTAATTATTAGTTCTTACTCAACGAATCCTGTTATAATACTAGGTGATATGAATATCGATCTATTATTTGGGGACAGATATACTAGTAGTTATATTAACCTAGTCAAATCATACGGTCTAGTCTTATGTAATACAAAATATCCAACTCGTGTAACACAAACTAGCTCTACTCTAATTGATCATGTATTGGCGAACGACTGTGACAAAATATGTAATGTCTATAATATTGATAATGATTTGAGTGATCACCATTTACTCATCTGTGAAATGAGAAACAAAAAGATAAACAGGAACTCAATATGTGATGATAGGCCAATAGAAAAGGATAAAATAAACTACAAAAAACTTAATAAATATTTAATAACTCAAGAATTTGTATGCAATGAAACTAACATCAATGACTACTACAATAAATTCTGTGATTTTATTAATAAAGGAATAGAAGCCTGTACTATGAAATATACGAATAAGGAGCCAAGTGCCCCACCAATAAAACCCTGGATCACGCAAGATCTTTTAGCACTAATACACAGGAAAGATAAGATATATACAAAAACCAAAGTTAAAAATCCATCTGCAGAAATTTTAGAAGAATATAAAATTATTAGCAACCAAGTTACAAAACTTAAGAGAAACCTACAAAGAAACTACTTTGACCAAAAAATTCAAAATGCAAATAATCAGAGGGAAGTGTGGAGTGTTGTTAATGAGATGTTAAATAGACCAAAGAAGGGGAAAAATGAAATTGTCAAACTTATAGTCGACGGCACAAATGTCGAAAAAAAAAGGAAAATATATGTGATGAAATTAATAAATATTATGTCAATATTGCTAACAGTATATGGGAAAATCAAGGAAACGGTTCTACCTCGGACATTACAAGCTATAAAAATACTACTAGCACTAAGACAATCTTTATGTTACCTACTGATGCTAATGAAATACAATCAATTATAAACTCCCTAAAACACAAAAACAATATAAGTGAGGACAACACTACTAATGTCATGCTACAATTGTGTCTTGAGGGCCTTACACCATATCTTGTCAAAATAATAAATCTCTCACTGATGACTGGTATATTCCCCGATGCCTGTAAAGTCTCTAGGGTGGTCCCGATCTACAAAAAAGGGGACAAAACCCACCCATCAAATTACAGACCCATTAATATTATATCTGCCATCAGCAAGGTTCTAGAAAGCGATGTTAAACGAAGACTTATGAATTTCTTCATGAAAAATGATTACTTTGCAAACTGCCAATATGGGTTTATTCCAAATAGAGGAGCTGATAGTGCTATATTTGAAGTAGTAACTGATGTAGAAAAGGCATTAGATGAAAACAAACTAGCTGCTGGTGTACTAATTGACCTTCAAAAAGCCTTCGATCTGGTTAACCATAAGATTCTCCTTAATAAACTAGAATTTGCAGGCATCAGAGGAGTGGCACATGATTGGTTCAAGAACTACCTCACTAACAGAAAACAATATGTTGCAATTGATAATGTAAAAGGATCTCAAATGAGAATTGACACAGGAGTACCTCAAGGTTCTGTCTTAGGACCAATTCTTTTCTTGGCCTATATTAATGATATAGTATTATTAGAATTGAAAGGCAAGCTTAAACTATTTGCAGATGATATTTTTATACTCTATCTGGGAACATCTGAACAGGAAATTATGCTAAATATTAATTATGATCTCAATAAGCTGGTGGATTGGTTGAGAGCACACAAAATGGTTATCAATATCACTAAAACAAAATATTTATTCTTCCATAAACCATCATACAAGATTGAGACCACAAACATAGTCAACATAGCCAACAAAGAAATAGAAAGGGTTAAATCGGCAACATACTTAGGTATCACACTAGATAGTACACTAACCTGGGAAAATCATGTAGAAAATGTAAAACATAAAATCAGCCCTTTAATTGGTATTATTTTCAGATTAAGATATAGCTGTCTTACTAGCCAACAATTGAAAAATATATACTTTGCTCTGATACATTCACATCTAATGTACATGAATTTCATTTGGGGATATTGTAAGAAGGAGCTGATAAAAGAACTTGAGATACTCCAGAAACGTGCTATAAAATCTATCTTTGGATTACCTTGGCTCACACCCTCAAATGAATTGTACTCAAGAACTAAAATTATGCCACTGCAAAAACAAATAGCTATGTCAGCAACAGTATTTGTATACAAATTAGAAAACAAATTGATACACACACACATCCATTTTACCCATGCAAATGACATTCATCATTATGCAACAAGAGGAGTAAATCAAATATTCCCCAGCCATTCCCAATCCATTAAATTTGGAACTAAAGGAATTATGTCCTCTATAATAAAAGAATACAACTCGCTACCATTAGGCATAAGGGAAAGTTTCTCTATAAAACATTTAAGAGGAAAACAAAAGACTTCCTATTAAGGAATGAATAGCCAATGTACAATAGCCTTAAGCAATGCAATGTATCATACCGTATTATCTCTGTAAAGTTAGTCACTAGCAATCTAAGTTACTATTAAACTAAACAATAATGTTACAAAAATTATGTATATATGCCATGCTGTAACTATGTTACTTGATTGTCCCTAACACGAGCTCAGGCTCATTGGGACCTATGTAAATAAATAAATAAATAAATAAAAAAACAATATGCTCAGTTCGACAGAACGTACTCTGAATCTTCCTCATGAACAATCCGCTATTTTGACTTCGGCGAGGACAGCTTATTTTCTTCCTGGAGATATATTACCTACAATTTTGATTCCACATATCTCAGGATCATGCCATATTTAATTATGCATAATTTACCCTTTCTTTGCCTTTAGAACTGGTAAATAATGTTTTTGGTAAAGGTATTTTTACCACAGACACGCGGGGGTTGAAGTAATTAGTCGCTAAATGATTCAACCACTTCCTTGGAATCAGGAAGCAGTTGCTAGCTGCAACACACCGTCTTGAGGGTCCATTGTGACTACACGTGTTGTGTCAATTGTCCGCCTTATAGACGAAGGCCACATTAGGCGTATGGGCATACCCAAGAATTGGGAGTATAATTATCTACAGCCATCGAGCTGTGTGCTACGATAGATTTCAGCGAAAAGTATTTATTTCAGCCGTGTAAAGCTAGTGCATCATTATTTAGCAAGTGTGAATTTATTTGTGTGAATTTGGCATATTTTTCACCAGACCACGAGGACCGTCTGAAGTCAGACAGGAAATATTAAGGCTACACCCGCGTTTAATAGCCTAGTGAATACAGCTAGTCAAACTATGGAAATGCTACGCATCGTACGTGTGTAATTGTGATTACGCAGATTTTTAGTGATCTAACCAAGTGTAGAATCTGTGAGGGATACCACGTGTATCACAAAGCCTGTGGTAGGTAAAGCAGAGCTATTTTTCAACCACCTGCAAAATTAAAGCCAGTGATAGCATTTGTACTACGTAATTTAATTATAGATGTGCCATTTTTAAAACGACACTTGTACGCTTCTTCCTTCAAGGCTCCGTGTTTGTCATTCTCTGCCAGTGATAGAGACTTTAGTTTGCTGGTTCACGGCAGAGAGCGCGGCATTAATTAGAAGGTAATATATTGGTTGACTCAATGTGTGTTAAGCGCTGCCGATAGATGGCGTTGGTGTTATTGTCGAAGTCCGGACAGCTGTTTTGGAGCTTCAAAAAATATTATAAAGTTGTAAATTAGCATCGACCTGACTAGATGTAAGAAACTACTGATGAAAGTCATCGTGGGAAGTGAGATACCTTGGGTTATTCTCAGAGCGCCTGAATTGTCGAGCACTTTGGCCTAAACGGTACTAAGTCTTATCAAGGAAACTACGATATGTTTGGAATGTTTATTTTATTATTTGTAAATGTCGTTTGCCCTAAGCTATTCTGTTGTTGTTCTTGATCTTCTGTTGACCGAGCCTAACAGTAGTAGTCGATCAGCTGTTAGATGTGACAAGAGAAGATCGTGGGGAGCCATCTTGAAGAAATGTCGTAATGAATTTAGCTCCCTACCTTTTATATTTAATTAGTGGAATACTTGGATATGAAGTTCCCTATTAAAACAAGATTATTAATTTGGGTATTTGGAGAATACTTTAAATGTCAGTATGGTTACTGACAACCACGATATTTGAGTAGATGAGAAGTTTCTTGGTACAATTGAGGGGTAGGCTATTCGTGTACTTGAAGTTAAGTACAGAAAATACGTACGGTCACCTGAAAGAAGACTTTTCTTTGAATAGAAGTTCTATTGATGTTTGCAAAGGATGTTAGAGAAATATGTTAAAGCTGTTGACATTAATATTACCAAAATCCTGTCTGGATTTAGTATCGGAAAGGTGTTCCTTCAGGTTAGTGTAACTTCCATGTCTTGTTTATTTAATATTTATGTGTCAATATATATTAGTTTGTTAAAATGTACTCATAGATAACAATACAATTAAGATCATGCCAGAGTACCTGGGTATTCTTTCTAGATATTAAGTACAATAGTACAGCCTAAATGAGTGCCTCTGGGGTAGTAGAGCTAAATGGGTCCGGTCGTTCCAAGGGGGGCGGTTAACTATTAGCTAGAGGCGTGGTTTTTCGATTTTTTTTCCCACATGAACACTCATTAGGGGTTCTGTTGTTGTGTGAGTGATCTGGAAGGAGATGCAGATAAAAGTACGTCGAGTTATTTTAGGAACATTGTCAAAGTATAAGCTCTAATAATATGTGTTATTTGTTTCATGTTTGAGTGTACGGAAATGACGGAACCAAAGCATAGGATTTTGCCTACTTTGTCTTATCTAAACAAAAATGAATTGGAATATGAGATACATATTAGAAATGGAACGTCTAACAATCATCGAGAGCTGGATTTAATTACTCTTAAGAATCTGAGAGATGTTCCCGTGATAATTCCTACTTATGACAACAAGATTTGGGATAATGGTAAGTCTTCAATAATTCCAACTGTTTTTGATCTGGTGAATTCCTTACTATCTTTACATTGTGGTGAGAATCGTTCTACTTCGCATGTGAATCGTTTCAAATACAGATCGTTGCATTGGATCCAAAGGCTAGGCGATTTGATTAACGTTTGGTCACAAAAGGAAGGGTCGTTTAGTGATGAGTTAGCTTCTTGGCGGTCAAAACTAGTGGATAATTTTGCGTTATTACGGTACTTCCGGAGGTAACCGAGGATGTTCCTATCGAAGCTTCATTTTGTTCGAAAAGTGTTAATGATAATGTTGATGAATCGTGTGAAAATAGTGATGTTGTGGAGATTATTGAGGAATCTGAAAATGTGTTGGTAATGAATAGACCGAAGGCGTTGAATATTTTAAAAGAGAGCACTATTTCGGATAAATATAAGTTGGTAGGGTCTTCTATATGTTTACCAAAACAAGTGTCGTATGTTATCAGACCGGATGTAAGTGAGCAAAGCAACTTGGTAGAAAGATGTACTACTCCACTAGTATCAGATGTTGAGGGGATGTGTTCTACACATAACCTAAATAAATTCGCTTCTAAAGTAGGAAAATCTGTTCAGACAGGTGATAGTTTAGATAATGAGTGTGACCCAGGGGCGCCGAATCCATGGTCGAGGTCTGGCGACCGCTAGACCTGACGAGGGGGTGGGTCTCCCGGTCCTGGGTTCCGTTGGGAGGTTACGGATAGAGGAGGAAAGGGAAATAGAAGGAAAAGAGGAAAGGAAAGAAGGGAGAGAGAAGGGTAGGTGAGAACTGTGCGAAATAAGCTGTAAAACGTAATTATTGGGGTAGGGGTCCGGTTTAACAGGGGGGGGGGGTCCCACAGAACGAGAGGGGTGGATGTCTGCTAGACCTGAAAAAATAAGATTCAGCGCCACTGGTGTGACCGGATGGAAGCTAAAAATTCTAAGACCATGATGAATAATAGTGCTTTATATAGATCTAACATAGATATGCCTTCTATATCTAAATGTGGTGTTAGGTTCGATAATGTACAAAATCCTTTAAATCTTATCTTAAGAGATTTTCATGTGTGCGATGGAACAGATGATCATCTGTTAATTAATTTCTAAAGAAATTTGTGGAGTTGAGTGATATTGCGATGGTCTTTGGCTTGTCGGAAAGACAAATATTTAGGTTGATATATCCTTATACTACAAGCATATTTCGGGAGAAATTGATTGAGTGCATGACGAGTGATTGTTCCTTGAATAATTTTCCAAGTTGAAATCTTAATTTCTTTTATCACACCTCGCACCTTATCTGACTTGCATCGTGAGTACTTGTTCCGAGTCCAAAGAATGGATGAATCCTTGCATCAGTATTTTTTAGATATTAAATGATATGCAAGAGTGTTCGCGGTCAAGTTATCCGAACGTCAAATTGTTGATTCCATAGTCGAAGGTATTAATCCTCATTATAAGTTAGCGCTCTCTATGAATGTTAAGCCTAAAACCTATAGCGAGTTTAATGCCATTATACTAGAAGCTGAAAAGGTTAAGAAAGCAGATTCTAGACGCATATTTAATCCGTTAATGCCATATCCTTCTGAGTATTCGACTTCTGGTGTGTTAGTTAATAATCATTCTTTTCAGAGGCAGGAACCTGTACGACATCCTGGCATTCATGGAGTTTCTGTTCATCATCCAAATGTATTTCAGGAAAATGTTTTTCAGCCCAACAGTGAGTTAGTGCAAGTGTGATCGATGTGGTTCGTATGGACATATTCGTAGGTGGTGTGATAACGACTCAAAAGACAGCTTCTTGTATAATGATAATAGGGTCTCACCGGAAGGTGAATATCGGATTTCTAACTGAGGAAAGAGAAAATATAAAAGATATCGCGATCAATATTTTTGTCGTGGTCTAGCCGCAAGTAAAAAAATAACTAATAGGGTTTCTTATGTGGATGATAGTATTACGCCCTTTATTGATATCGATATTAATAATGAACCTGTTTTTGCATTAGTTGATTCGGGAAGCGTAAGTTCATTTTTAGAATTGGAATGGTTTAGACAAAGGCGTGCTGTTTGTAAGTTTGGTAAATTTACTGTTGAGAAAAATAAGATCATGTCGTCAAATTCTTCTTCCTTGGATGTTAGGGGGTATATGATCGTGAAAATCAGGATAATGAACTTCACGTGGAAATTCATATTTTGGGTAGTTAATAATCTATCGTGTAGAGTTGTTCTTGGTGCTGACTTTATAGCGCACGTGGGGTTATTAATTGATTTCAGGTCAAATAATTGTTGGTTTAAATTCAGACCTTCCTTAAAGATTAAATTTAAGGATTCAATTCATCATGACGTTACGAATTCAGTTCAAGATCCTATCAAGTCTGTTAAGCTTGAAGGCTTGCAATTGGAACATTTATCTCACGATCAAGCTGATAACATTCGATCATTATGTGCCGAATTTCCTGACATTCTTACGGATAAATTAGGAAGGACCAACGCAATGGAGTATGAAATTGAACTCACAGATACGATTCCAGTGAGGTCTTCACCCTATCGTTTAGCACCTTCTAAGATGAAGGTATTGGAAAGCATTATTGACGAAATAGTGGATGAAGGGGTGATTAGGAAGTTCATTTCCTCGTACTCATCTCCTATCTTTTTAGTACCTAAACCTAACGGAGAATTTCGACCAGTCGTTGACTATAGGGCCTTAAATAAGAAAGTTGTGTTGCAACAGATACCTCTACCGGACTTACAATCTTGTTTCGGTTGGTCACCGTTTTAGATTAAAAAAAGCTTATTTACAAATACCTTTGGCGGAGAAGTCCAAAGCTGTAACTGCCCTCACGACTGACTGGAACCTATACGAGTTTCAGCGTCTTCCTTTCGGTCTGTCGACAGGTACAGTGGTATTATATCGTCTTCTGGATAACGTATTCGATGGTATTAAATTTCGTTCTGTGTATCATTACTTGGATGACGTCGTTGTATTCAGTCAAACCTTTGAAGAACACGTTGAACATATCAGGGGGGTATTGAGTCGTCTGAAAAAGGCTGGTTTGACAGTAAAGCCGTCAAAAGTTTCATTTGCTCAATCTAAAATATATTTTCTTTGCCACACTGTTTCTTCGTCAGGAGTCTCAGTTGATCAAACCAGAACCCAGGCAATCCGAGATTTTAAGTCACCTAGAAACGTCAAAGAAATTTCCCGCTTCAGTGGAATGCTTAATTACTTCCGGAAGTTTATATCCAACTTTGCGCAAAGAGCTGCACCCCTTAATGGATTGCGAAAGAAGGGTACTGAGTTTGTTTGTGGTCCTTCCCAAGAGTCAGCATTCGAAGATCTTAAGTAAGCTTTAATTAATGCACCATTATTAGCCATCCCCGATTTTGGGAAATCCTTTATTGTACAAACCGACACGTCAAACAGAGCTATTGGAGCTGTTCTGTTACAAGAACATAATGGTGATAGGTCACCGGTAGCGTATGCTTCGCGCACCTTGTCTGATACGGAAATGAAATATTTGTTGTATGAATTAGAAGGTTTGGCCATAATGTTCGCATTCGAGAAATTTAAAATGTATCTTAAGCATGTAGAATTCCAGTTAGAAACTGACAACCAGGCGCTGAGTTGGGTTCTGGGCAGACCTCGGAAAACCGGACGAATAGCGCACTGGGCAACGATAATTCTATCCTTTAAGTTTACTGTGAAGCATATTAAAGGGACAGACGATGTGATTGCTGATTGTCTGTGCAGGATGTATGGTGACCCGTTGGAAACTTGTACAAACGAAGAAAAGGGTGATGATTCTTGTTTAAATATCAAAGTTTGTAATACTATTCTTTCAAAATATCCTTCGTTGTTCAGGGACGTTTCTGCATATCAAAGAGAAGATTCAGTGTTTGTTGGCATTATCAATAAGATTGAAAATGGAGAAGATCTTAAACCCTACTCTATGAGAGGAAACATTTTGTGTTGTACTGCTAAGCACGATCGGTTAGCTAAGATTGTGTTACCTTCGGTTTTAAAACCTAAAATATTTAAATATTTCCAAGAGTCGACCATTGGTGCACATCTCGGGGTTTTTAAAACCAGGCAACGGATCAGAGAAAATTTTATCTGGCGTGGGATGGACTGTGATATCAGGAAGTTGGTGGATGGATGTAATATTTGTAAATTGGCTAAACCACCGTCACATACCAGAGTAGGAATGTTAGCATCTGAGATTGCAAAGGGACCTATGGAGAGGTTATTTATTGACTTCATTGGCCCGTTCCCCAGGTCAAGGAATGGAAATAGATTTGTATTGGTTTGCATTGACGGTTTCTCAAGATTCAATTGGATTTTTTCCTACGAAAACGGTAAACACTCAAACCGTCATAAAATGTCTAGAAAACATTTTTGCTTATTTTGGACCTTGTCAGTTTCTAGTCACTGATAATGCACAATGTTTCAAATCTATAATCTCCAGAAATTTCTTATTTGAACAGGCAATATCCCACGTAACTTCAACCCAATATTATCCGGAGGGTTCCTATGCCGAGAGAGTAAATCGTAATTTGCGTGCGGCTCTCATTGCCTATCATCACAAAGATCATAGTTTGTGGGATTCTTGTATTCCGTGGTTGACCTTTTTGTTTAATACGGCCATTCATGAAGCTCATTAAACATCACCGTTTAACTTAATGTTCTCGTTCATTCCTAATTCTCCTATTTCTATTTTGTGACCATAAATCAATTGCTACCAGAGCAGTATTCTTTCACCGATATCAAGAAGATATGGAAAACTGCTAATAGCAATATGAAGGTACTCATGAGAAAATTAAGAAGAGATATAATCAAGGTCGTAAGTTGTCAGATATTAAAGCTCTTAAAGATAACGTTTTCGTAAAAAAATATCTTTAAAGGAGGTTGGTCCGAAAGAATCTGGAAAATTAAGAGAAAGATTCTGTGGACCGTTTAAGATTCTAAAATTGTTAACTCCAGTAACGTGCTTGGTAAGTGATCCTGTTAAGAAGAAGATATTTAGGAATCATTTGTCGCTTATTAATAAAGGAGCTGACGATGGGGTGAAGTAATTTCTATGTACTTGTAGTCAATTTTCTAAATTGTGCACGGTCCTAAGAGACAAACTTGTATAAATGTATTTGAGTGTGTGAGTGTGGGTGATTGTTATTAGTTTTGTTCTGGTAATCGGGTGGGTTTTGTTGTTGTTTCTTGATGTAAATTAAGGTTAGGGTTCATGTTAGCTTAATTTTTAACTTAATTTGAGTAAATACGCCGTATGTATAAAGAGATATTACGTTGGGATATCATTGGTAAGTATTTACGAACCTCTTCCTTGTTTCTCCGAGTGATGACGTGTTCATTTCTTTTGATTGTTGATTTCGGAAGGTAAGTGCTTGCCTAAAAATGTTGTGAGGTGACGGGTAATCATGCCACACCCGGACTAAATGCGGTGGGTATGACATGTTGATTTACAGGGTATGTTATTTAAGGGTTTTTATTTTGTGTATGACGATGTCCTGAAGTGTGTCTATTTATATTCTGGAAAACTTTGGGGAATATTGCGGGTGGTTAATTGTTTTAATAATATTGGGTGTTTGTAAGGTTGTGTGATTGGATGAAAGATTGGGATGTTTGTAGCTTGTTGGTCTGCACGGGTGTCAGTTGATCCTCTATTTAGTAAGGGTCTTCTGTGGTCATTTCTTGGGGGTTCTGTTGAGTCTGTTCTTGTTTTGGCTTGTTGTTTGAGTCTTCAGTCTTTTGACTGGTTTGATGCAGCTCCTCATGCCTCCCTGTCCTGAGCTAATCGTTTCATCTCTACATAGCTACCACACCCTACATCCGAGGCAATCTGTTTAACATATTCTAACCTTGGTCTACCCCTACAGTTCTCGTCCTCGACCCTTCCTTCCATAACTAAGCTTGCTATTCCTGGGTGTCTTAGTATGTGTCCTACCAACCTATCTCTTCTCTTCATTACCAGTCGCCAGAAACATCTCTCCTCTCCCACTCGACTTAATACCACTTCGTTTGTAACCCTATCTACCCATATGATCTTCATCATTCTCCTGTAACACCACATTTCAAATGCCTCAATTCTCCTCTTTTCTGCTGCACCAATAGTCCAAGTTTCACTTCCATAGAGCGCCACGCTCCAGACAAAGGCTTTCAAAAATGACTTCCTAATACCTAAATCTATATTCGATGTCAACAGATACCTTTTTTGTAGAAAGGCTTTCCTTGCCTGAGCCAACCTACTTTTCATATCCTCTTTGCTTCGTCCATCACTGGTTATTCTGCTTCCTAAGTAACAGAAGTCTCCTACTTCCTTCAGCTTTTCACCTGTCAATTTGATCTCCATAGAGGTTTCTGAATTATTTCGGCTGCATTCCAGTATTTTTGTTTTACATTTATTAATTTGCATCATGAAGTCCTTCCGTAAGACGGAATCCATACCATTCAAAAACTCATTCAAATCCTCAGGCTTGTCGGCCAAGATGACGATGTCATCAGCAAATCTCAGAGTTGAAATTATTTCTCCTTGAATCTTCACTCCCACTTTAAATTTTTCTCCAATTTCATTCATTGCTTGTTCAATGTAAAGATTGAAAAGTATGGGTGATAAGTTGCAGCCTTGCCTTACACCTTTCATAATACCAGCTTCTCTCTCATATACTTCAGCTCGAATGACTGCTGTATGGTTTCTGTATAGATTTATATCACCCTCCTATCCCTGTACTTTATTCCAATAGATTTCAAAATGTCAAACAATTTAGTCCAATCAACGTTATCAAAAGCCTTTTCTAAGTCTACAAATGCCAAGAACGTTCTTTTATCTTTCCTTATTCTACCTTCCAAAATCAGCCTAAGACTTAGTACAGCTTCCCTTGTTCCTACATTTATCTTGAAACCAAACTGGTCTTCACCCAACTCCGTTTCTATCTGGCTTTCAATCCTCTTGTAAATTATTCTAGACAGGATCTTTGAAGCATGAGTAATCAAGCTGATTGTACGGTAATCTTCACATCTGTCAGCTCCCACTTTCTTTGGTGTAGGGATAATAACATTCTTCTTGAAATCAGGGCTTATTTCTTGTTATTTTTTTTCTTGGGATTGGTTTGTACTTGTAAGGTTTCTTTTTCTTCGTTGTTTCTTTGGGGTTAGGAATTCTTGAGTAAAAGACGGTTGGTATTTGAGGACTTATTATTTCTTCTCCCCTTTTTCATTTGATTATTCATTTTAATACTTGGGATCTCATGTTCCATGAATATATTTTGTTTGAAGCTCTATTGTTGAATTTTATATTTGGATGTATATAATTAATTCTGGATGTTAAGATTTGAGTACATTCTGTTAAAAAGGAACCGTGACTTCCAAAAGTTGAATATTTAATTCTTATTGTTAAAGACATGAAAAATTACTTTTTGGGAAGAGTTACGTTAAAGGTGTAAGATCTTGTGATAGTCACGATTGTGTTGTTACTTCAATAAGGAGGATATTTGTTTTTAGCTGTTAAGTTTTATTTTTTCTGGTACTGTCCCAGTTGAAATTGTTTTCAGCTGCTTCCTTTGAAGATGGTTATGCGCGGAAGATTCGAGGTGTATTGTGAGGGAATCCGGGCCCCGGAGGACTGGACTATATCTGCATACTTCTAGGTGATGAACTTGTCTTCAAATAACTAAGAAAGAAGGAAATGGATACAAGAAAATCTGTATTTATATTGGAAGATCTTTGTCACGAATGTAACATATACTGTAAAGATTTATTCATTTTAAGCATGTTATCTAACCTGAAAGGAACTTTGAGATGTATTGTATCGTTATGGAATGACTCAGTCCTATAGTGTTTGTTGTGGAGAAGAACTTTCATTCGGAAGTGTTTCTATTCTGGAGTGTGTGGTGGTATGGGAGATGTGAAAATGACTGTTTAGGAAAAGGGTGATGTTATCAATTTTAAGATTTGATCTGACCTACCTTTTGATGTTGTCTTGGCTTTCTAAACCTACGTCAACAATAGTGGACGGGGAGAATGTGCCGTTTTTAAAAGGACACTTGTACGCTCCTACCTTCAAGGCTCCGTGTTTGTCATTCTCTGCCAGTGATAGAGATTTTAGTTTGCTGGTTCACGGCAGAGAGCGCGGCATTAATTAGAAGGTAAGATATTGGTTGACTCATTGTGTGATGAGCGCTGCCGATAGATGACGTTGGTGTTATTGTCGAAGTCCGGACAGCTGTTTTGGAGCTTCAAGATATATTATAAAGTTGTAAATTAGCATCGACCTGACTAGATGTAAGAAACTACTGATGAAAGTCATCGTGGGAAGTGAGATACCTTGGGTTATTCTCAGAGTGCCTGAATTGTCGAGCACTTTGGCCTAAACGGTACTAAGTCTTATCAAGGAAACTACGATATGTTTGGAATGTTTATTTTATTATTTGTAAATGTCGTTTGTCCTAAGCTATTCTGTTGTCTTTCTTGATCTTCTGTTGACCGAGCCTAACAGTAGTAGTCGATCAGCTGTTAGATGTGACAAGAGAAGATCGTGGGGAGCCATCTTGAAGAAATGTCGTAATGAATTTAGCTCCCTACCTTTTATATTTAATTAGTGGAATACTTGGATATGAAGTTCCCTATTAAAACAAGATTATTAATTTGGGTATTTGGAGAATACTTTAAATGTCAGTATGGTTACTGACAACCACGATATTTGAGTAGATGAGAAGTTTCTTGGTACAATTGAGGGGTAGGCTATTCGTGTACTTGAAGTTAAGTACAGAAAATACGTACGGTCACCTGAAAGAAGACTTTTCTTTGAATAGAAGTTCTATTGATGTTTGCAAAGGATGTTAGAGAAATATGTTAAAGCTATTGACATTAATATTACCAAAATCCTGTCTGGATTTAGTATCGGAAAGGTGTTCCTTCAGGATAGTGTAACTTCCATGTCTTGTTTGTTTAATGTTTATGTGTCAATATATATTAGTTTGTTAAAATGTACTCAAAGATTACAATACAAGTAAGATTATGCCAGAGTACCTGCGTATTCTTTCTAGATCTTAAGTACAATAGTACAGCCTAAATGAGTGCCTCTGGGGTAGTAGAGCTGAATGGGCCCGGTCGTTCCAAGGAGGGCGGTTCAATAGAGGCAGTGATATTAATTGCCACGATGCATTTTGAAACACGCCACGAGATGACCATATTTCAACGTCACCGTAAGAACGTCCAGATGGAGTAACTCCTTATGATGAGGGAGGAACCGAGGAAATAAGTCCGACCACCATAGGAATGTTTAACCAGCACCCTGAGGAGCAAGCCGCGTACGAAATGAAGGAGCAAGAGGATAGGCTAGGACCATTGGCCTTATCCATGAACATGCCAGGAGCCATGGAGGCATCTTACCTCTTTCAACGGGAAGTTTGGAAGGTGAACAACATGAAACAGTAATCGTGAGTCCTGTTCCTTCATCATGCACAAGGTTTGTCCAGGTGGAAGGAATTTTGAAGTATTTTAGCCGAAACTATGATATTTGACCACTCAGGCAGGATTAGTTTACATTTTTTCTTGGCACTGGGACAATCTTTAGTTAGACACCGAACCCGTGTTCTATACGGCAGGTGCGCATTTCATTTGTATATTTTTTCAGAGTAATTATAAGCCAGCCAAGTGAAGACTGTATTTTATGTCATGTAAACGACATCGTCAAACAGAAGATGTAGACTTCTGATATTTAGGAACCCCATATTTTAGGCCCCTACTTTTGAGTTAAAATACCATCATTAGCGTATCATTTCTCAACCAACAGATGCTGAAACATTTGTTATGTACTCTTTATTTGACATTTTTGTGAGTACTATTTACCACGAGAAGTTCCTGGGAGGAACGAACCCATGTACAGTAAGATTGGTGGGTAAATCTAACTCGTATCATTTTAACCATGGTAGCAGAAGTTAGATGTTGTTATTTGTTTATGAATGTGCCAAGCCATGCACATAAACCCACGTGTTCAAAGAATAGGATGAGTTACATGTCTATCACGTCAATGCAGTTAGATTGCGGAAGTGTACAGTCTTTATTTTACTATTCTTTGGAATTATTGCAACGTTATATGATATGAGAGGGTAAGGCACGATAAGAAACACTATTAGGGAAGTGATAATCTATTTGAATGCTATCTGCAGAGCACACCAGGACTTTATTTAGTGTCTCTGACAGATAAAAATGGACAGTTTTGTAACACAATTTGTACGAAGCCAAGCCGTACGCTATGCTATGTAAAGCTTGTTTGACACGAGATAGCTAGTGGTAGGAACCTGATTCTACCCAGAATTCAAAGCGAGACGACTACATTGACTTGTATTAATGCTAATTTACGTCACAATCATAGGAATTTGGAGGTCAGTGTCAATGATATAACCATTCTTTGGGACCAGCAACGTGAGCTGTGAAACACCTGTTATTTGTTTACCACTTTTGAGAGTGAGGGAGCATTCGCCAACACGAATTCCTTAAATGTTTAAGCTGATAAAAATGAATCATCTAGCGTGTTATAAAAAGATTTAAACAATATGTTAATTGACCCAGTTTTTGTATAAAGTCAGGCTAGCCAATGTTATTGTGTCTGTGAACACATTAAGGTATTTAGGCAGGACGGATTAAAGTTAGCCTTATTGTTGGTTTATTCCGGCGTCTATTTGAGCTCCGGCCAAGGCGACCGATGATATTTGCGTGCAATTGGTGTAAGACGCGCTAACCTGTGTTATTGTTCACTTCGAGCGAATCTTAAGTGAGATCACATGCTGCCGACGACTGGTGTCCTAAACTGAACTATCTAATACAGTACTTAAACCTTCTGATAAATCAATAGCATAATTATCCTAAACCAACGGATTAATTAATTAAATAATTACAGCCATTAAATTTTGCAACCATTTGCTTGTTGTTGAATGACACCGTGATTTCGCATCATTTCCAGTGGGAGATGACTTTTAAATGAGCTGACACTTTTTTTTTCGACGACATGAATCTTCCGGGACCAGTAGTTCGTAACTTATGGCCCGCGTGATTCAAAGCTTGTAAGTCGCAGTGATGATTGCGTATTGCCATCCTAATTTACATGCATGAGCTGACGACTGGGTACAAACAGTATCTCAGTTCGCGAAGGCAGGCTAGTACTAAGTGCTCATTGATTATTTCCAAGTGTATTCACCCTATTGTACCCTGTTTAGATGTAAGAGTGTTATGCAATGTTTTTTTTTATAGTTAGTGGTCAAACTATCTTTAGATTTGGTAATAAGCATTTGATTACGACGCGTCTCGTCGCAATACTTTCGTACACATAGGATTTAGACAAATGTTAAATGTAATTGTAAAAGTGGACGTGGTACCATTCTAACCTAGGGATTGGTTTGCTCGATGTTAAATGTAACTTGTACCGAGCCATTTGTTGTTACTTTGCTCCGCGTGAATTCTTCTAGTATCACGCGCCTAGCTTAGTTGTTGCTTTGTTTCTTGTAACTAGGACTTCGCGAGGGTACTTAATGTCATTGTAGGGACCGACTCATTATTGTATTTAGATCAGCGGACTAGCCGATTTTGACCCTCGGAAGTAGTTTAGGGGTCTTTCTTTGAATATGTCATTCATTAAATTTTACTTAAGACTGTATCTCTTTATTGTTACCTTTTATTTACGGATGTGTTTCTTTGGGCGTCTATGGCATGTTTCCGTACACAAATGACCCAGATCCCTTGGATCAAGCCTCTAGTGCTATGCAATCCCTTAAAGAAATGCACCCGATCCTCTCAGGTTGTGGGTTCGAAGGACGGGGTCGTTCGAAGTACCATTTCTTTCGGCGGATAGTACCCGGATAACCTCCTCAGACGGGCTCAGTATCCATTTCAATTTTGTTGATCAGAATTTAATTATGTATGAAAATATACCTTCGTAACTAATGATATTTAAAGGAAATTAATACAGAAAATTGCAATGAAAATAAATCTGGAAGATCAATAATTCAGTAAATGGAAATTGCTTTTTGTTGTGTATTTACTCAAATTAACATGAACATTCTAGAAAATGTTGTGTAGCCTATTTGAGGTAACACGAACATTCTAGTCACTATGCCCAGAATATTCCAATCTGGAACATTCGAATCTGGAACCCGCAGACTGTAGACGACAGTTCCGCGCATATTCTTCAGTTCCGCGCTAGTTCCACTCAAGTTAGTCCACCTTGTGTATCGTTGTGTATCACCTAGTGTTAAATAAACCGTTGTTTTATATTAACATGTTTGTGTTATTTATCTTGTATCTCCCACGATATAACAGTGGTGTCAGAAGTGGGATAAGATAAAAAGCCTCACGTTGTGGAACCGAGTGAACTTTCTAACCTCAACGCAAGTGTGTGCACCGAACTAAGTTCATCGCAAGTGCGTGTTGGAAACTAAACCGAGTGAAATTTCTAACCTCAACGCAAGTGTTTGCACCGAACTAAGTTCATCGCAGTGCGTGTTGGAAATACTAAACCGAGTGAACTTTCTAACCTCAACGCAAGTGTGTGCACCGAACTAAGTTCATCGCAAGTGCGTGTTGGAAACTAAACCGAGTGAACTTTCTAACCTCAACGCAAGTGTTTGCACCGAACTAAGTTCATCGCAAGTGCGTATTAGAAATACTTTTCTCCACTTATCTTCACCATGCCGGACTTAACCTCTGAGCAACTCCAGCAATTCTCGGCAATGATCGCCGACGCTATCCGACAGACAATACGGTCAACAACGCCATCAGAGCCCCGACCGCCAAAGTTCACAATGCAACCGTATAGTGCTACCGACGGGACGACTAGCCGACTATTTCACCCGCTTTACCTGGGCACTCAATCTCAGCAAAGTACCCGCGGATCAGCATGCAAACTTTGCTCCTGTTTTCATGGGATCTGAACTCAATGATGCCCTGGAGATCCTGGTGAGTCCTAATGATCCGGAAACTCTGTCATTCACTGAGATTCAATTTAAGCTGAAAGGCCACATCGACGCCACACACAACTAGTTTGCTGCGCGCATCAAATTTCGGAGTGTAATGCAAAAGCAAGGAGAAACCATCGCTAGCTTCACCTTAAGAATGCGGCAGGCTGCAACGTTTTGTGAGTATGGCACATTCCTTGACCGCATGTTAATTGAACAAATGCTCGCAGGTTTGGAATCGCGAGAAATGTGCGACGAGATTATTGCAAAACAACCAGAGAATCTCACCGCGGTATATGAAATAGCGCATGCGCTCGAAGCTACTCGTATCACCACCGACGAAGTCAAATCGGCTTCCGCTAAGTCTGAATTAACCAATCGGATTGGATACGAGTAGTCTCTGTCCAGGAAGAACAGCAACCAGCAGCCGCCACGCAGCAAGTCAGCTCATCGAAGTCAAGGGTCCTACAACCTAACCAGACAACACCAAGGGCCACATCAGGCAAAACGAAGTGCATCCCAGGACAACCAATCAACATATGCAGGGTGCGGTGAAGCTCACCCTCGCAGTAAGTGCAGGTTCCTGAACGCCAAGTGCGTGAAGTGTGGCAAGAAAGGTCACATCAGAAAAGTTTGCCGATCGAAATAGAGGAAACATCGAACAACAAGTCACGTGACCGAAGAAGTGTTTCCAGCAGAGAACCTCGACGTCATGGAGTACTTCAGCAAAATCGAGGTCATCGGATCGGTTAACGCAAGTAGGGGGGTGATGACAGTTCTACTTCACTCCAGAACCCTCCTTGCCCCACTACTAAGCCTCAGCCATGTTAAATATCTCTCGAACGCATGGTCCGATTTTGACAAATGAGGACTCATTGGACTCAAGCTGACGTTCTCTTTCCTATGGACTACTCGTTATATTTTTGATTTTTTTTTGTAAATTTTTGTTTTCGAAAGTTGGTGATAGTTTAAAAACCAAACATGGTAGAACGTTGTGCCATGGCTCAAACGAATGGTCTTTATGACCTTTATTTTTGTAATAAAACTTTTTTATTTTTTATATTTTTTGAAAACACTCGAATTTTGAAAATCCTATATTTTGGAAACTAGGAAGTTTACAAAAAAGTTTGTTTGATGTAAATCAATGATCCCTACCCCCTATACCTCCAAAATAAATTTCATGTCTCTAGGATGAAAACCTGTAGTAGTGGGATGACACGGGTTCTGCCCCACTTCTTTTTGAACCCTCCTCGTATTTGCCCCGAACCTGATATCTCGCTAACCAAACATGGGATTAGAACCTACAGGGTGTCCTAGCACTCGTAGTGACGCCCCCTACTTTCCTATAGGCTCTTTATTTAAATAAAAGACCAAAACTAAAAGGTCATCCGCTTTTAATATCTCGCGAACCAATCATGCTAGAGGTGTGTACGACGGGTCCAAGGACTCGGGGTGACGTCCTCTTTGCTATGGACCACTCGTTATAATTTAAAAAAAATTGGAAACTCTATTTTGGGGTAAACACGTGTTTTTTTTAGCTTTTTGCCGATATCTCACGAACCAATAACGCTAGAGACGTGTACAAGGTGTCCTAGGACTCGGGCTAACGCCCCCTTTCAAATGTGGTAGATATTTTTTCCAAGAAATAATTCACAAAGGGCCTAACGTCATACATGTTGAAAAAACTTTTTCTTTTTCTTTACCTGTTTATAATGTTTATGAAGCGTGGTGGTTGAGAGAGACGATACTGCTGTGTGTGTTTCAACGAAACTGTCGCTAACCACAAGGAGCATATCCTTATGCTTAATAGAACAATTGCTATTTCGGCGGGTTGGTGTATGACAGAGCGAGTGTGCGTTTTTCTGATATTTTACCTTTAACGTGTAAACGGTGATGAGAACTTGGTTCTATGTTGGTCGAAGCGAGTACAGAAAACAAACTTGCAGAGGAGCAGGAGGTGAATGTCATTTGAGCTTATTGGAAGGCGTTGATCTGACGTGACAACAGGTGCAATGGAAAAATGACAATGACGCTTGAAGGTGAAATAATCTGACCATCGTGGTGGCAGGGAAGAGCGAAAGGCATGTGAACATGTGTGAAACCACATGAGGGCTAAACCAGTTACATCCTGTTTGCTTCGTACGTGACAAAATGCAAGTTCATGTGAAATTTGATCTACCACGGGTGTTACCTTGGGTGTTACCTGTCCACGTGCATGATAACTGTTAACAAGTCACATTCTGTTTTGCTTCGTACGTGACAAAATGCAAGTTCACGTGAAATTTGACCTGCCACAGGTATTCACCTTGGACTTTAGCTGTCCACGTGCCTGATAACAGAATGTTCAAAGCGTGGGAATCGCTGAATCAGTAAAAAGTATGATGCAACTTGTGGGAATGATGTCACAACCGACAGATAGGCAAGAGCTGCGAACAGCAGTGGTGGGAGGTGAAGGGGGAGAGGGGGAGTGGTAATGTAAAAGAGAACACAGGTGGAAATGGAAAGACAAACATGTATGAACATGCACGAAGCAAGGAGCGCTGTGCACACAGAGCTATAGGAGGTGTACAACACATGTGTGAATAAATAAAAAGTACACAGGTTTATACAACATGTAATTTATTGATCCAAGAATTAAACGTAGAGTTAAACCCTAACCATTTGACATATAGTTTATTTCCTTTTTGTTTCAACACTCTTTCCACAAGATGAGGAAATGCTGTTTTCTGAAGTTCATGGAGATAAAATCTACCTTTTTTGGGTTGGTGGTTGAGGTCTTGCAGTAAATAGGTGACTGGACTGTCCAAGTTGACTTGACGAATTCGAAATAGTTCAGTCCCCCACTGAGACGTGTAGCCCTTATTGAAGGCAGACATAAATTTGCTCACACGAACAAAATCCCCAATTTTCAGTCGGTGACGTTTAGGATCGGCTGTTTTTATGGGGTTAAACAGTTTATCCAATCGCTGAATATTTTTAGTCACGAGGCGTGGCTTGGTCCCAATCGTTCTATGTTTGGTGTCATTGTAACGTGATACTAGCTCTGGTAACATGTCCAACCAGCGATACGTGCCCTGAGCGGTAAACGCTTTCCACATATGGGTTTTCAAAGTTCGGGTGAACCGCTCGACCACACTGGCTTTGAGATTGCTGTACGTGGTGTAATGGTGAATATCCTTAGATTTGAGAAAACTGGAGAAATCCTTGTTGAAAAATTCTTTCCCCTGGTCAGTTTGTAGCAGCTGAGGTTGACGTTTGGAGTGTTGAATAATATGTTGAAAGGCCTTGGTAACTAGTAGACCAGACTTGCGACACACAGGTTCAACAAAGGCCATTTTGGAATAGACATCAATGACTGTCAACATATAGCGTACACCGTCGTTAACGCCAGCATAGGGTATCATTTCAACCAAGTCAGCCTGCCAAAGTTCATCCACACCTCGTGAAATCACCTTGAGTCGCGGATAGTGACGCCTAGCTGGGCGATGCAACTCGTGAGCAATACCCATTTTAATGGGTGAGGGCTTAAACAATAATTTTGGCATTTCGAAGTTCTTGTTCAATTTCTTGAATTTTCCAATCGTGACCGGTATGGCCAGCTTGACGTGAAGCATGCAACAACTGTAGCCGTTGGACGAGCTTATTGGGATTGTGCCAGTAGGTAATATCCACAAGGGGTTTTAATGGTTTAAATGTCACTCCCGAAGCGGACGCTTTACGACGAGTACTTTGACTGGTGGGAAAATTTTTGCAATGATGGTTTTATATTTTTGAGATATATTGGCATTCACTTGTTGAGCGGGATCATACTGTCTTTTGTGGGCATGGGTATCCAATAAAATGGATTTATATTTGTACAATCATGGGAAGAGGGGGTCCGAGAAAAGAGCAGCTTTAATAGTCCTGGAGTTAATTTATAGTTGATTTTTAATGACAGCTTTAGTACGAGCAAATTTAATGGATGAATCGCCAATTTTAAAACTATCATCCTCATAGCGAACACCTTACGTGGTATCTGTGTTTCCAATAAATAGATTGGTGAAATAGGGTTCCAATATTGATCCATAATATTTTATTAAAATGGTTTTCAGTTGAGCTTTATGTTGAGGGGTGGCCAAGAGTTGTGAAAACGGAGACGCCCTGGAAGGGCAAGGTGTTTCAACCATGGCCAAGGATTTCTTTTTTGTCAAAAACTCTGCAAGGGGTGCGGCCTTTTTTGAGGCGTAAACACATGTTCCTCGTCATCCTCAACTTCGCTAACACTAGTCAAATCTTCCTGTTCCTCTTCCTCTTCCTCATGGTCCTCGTGAAGCGTCTGCGTGGCTTGTGAACCGGTGGGTAGCGATTCAGATGGCTTGAAAGAGGGTTTCAACATGGCTTTTAGTGGAGGTGCTAAATGTTGCTGAATAAACAAAGCATGATTTGCACGTGATTGTTTCAATTGACGAAACTTTTGGCGAATAGTATTTTTTGCTCTAATAATATGCTTTTTCAATTGACTCTCTGCTAACGCCATGGTGTCTTGACAAATGACTTGACGGGGAATGAGACAGGGCCTTAAATAGCAATAAAATGATCAAACCCTAAGCGATACCGTCCTTGGTTGAGTTCACTTTGTATGTCAATCACTAAACAGGATTGACGTTGAGTGTTCCAGCACTTGGCACACAATTCTGTAATCATTTGAAAGGTCATATCCGGATTCACATGTTCATTATAAATGTGACGACTGTTCCTCTCGTCCTGACTAAATAAAACAATGACATTGGCATTGTCACGAATCACCTGTTTGGACATTTTAGAATACGTTTGTCCAAGATAAAAGCAATCGATATGTTTGTGGCGACCCATGCTGAAATAGCTTTGAATGATACCTTGTCGTTCAGTGGATACATCATCGAAAATCATGAGTGAATCGGGCTTTACCTCATCCGGTGAAATCACATGTTCTTGCATTGAAAATGTAAAATAACCCATATTCTCTTTTTGTAATCCAGACATGACTTGATCCAGAAACACGTAGAGGGGTTGGTAGAGAGATTTTGCAAAAATATAAATATTTTGAAAACGCTGACTATTGGGTGCCGTAATGAGCGTTAGCAAAAGATTAGTCTTTCCACAGCCGGAAGGTCCCACAATGATGCAGCGAATGGAAGATGGAAACAGTGAACCATGGCGTTGTTCACGTGATGTGGGACAGAGATGGGAAACCATGTCCCCCACGGGGAATGACTCTTGCTGCTAATTAATCTTCATATCAACTAAGGCCTAGCCAAGCTAGCAGGCTGTCTATATACAGGACACCGAACCTTGTCATAGAAACAGTAGACTGGTACTACAGGTTGAAGATGGATGTCTTTGGACGTGCGTTGATGGCCAAAGCTAGGCCTGTCCCCATACATGATCCTAAACAAGAAACAGATCCTGCTAATAAACACTATGTGGATAGGTCAGTGGTGCCACGCACAAAACAGGGAGATTATGACTTTAAGGGAAAGCGGTTAACCCATGTAAAACATCCTCAAGTGTCTACAGACGTTACTACGAAAAAGTATGTGGATAACAAAGTGTATGAGTTTTATGACAAAGTGCCCCAGCTTACGATGAATGGCTATAGCGCTAATCACCATCGGATTATTCACGTGAAAGACCCGCAAGACGAAGACGATGTCTGTACCAAGCGTTACGTGACCTATGAAATGAAAAGGCTTTATAAATTTATCCCATCTGTATTTTTAGTGTATCTGACAAATGAAAAACCTTTGAATGAGAGAAACCTTATACCGCTAGTCCATGATCAGCACTTGACCTATGTGCTTGCTTCAGGATTAAGCCACTATCGATTACACTATGATGGAACCATTCACATCAAATATGCCATACCTGATGAGAACCATTTACAAATGAAGATAAATGGTCATAGGATGTTGGTCCATAACCATGAAATGGTCAATGCAAGTGACGAATTATCCTTTCATCTCATGTTGACATGGGATGACAAGCAAGCGGGAAAAACCATAAACGATTTCCCACTTTATGTGGAATTGGAATATACAGCCATGAAATAACCATCTGACGTTAGTTGTGATTTAAACTTTCTTGTGAAAGGTTGTTGGTCATTATCATCATGGTGAAACAAAAGTATGCGGTGAGAAAGACTAATAAAAGGACTTTGTCCTTGGCAAAGCCTGGGCTTACGACATTCGTGGACAAGCCCTTGCGAAAGAAAAAAAGAAAAAATAATGTATTGACCATAAGGAAAGCCTTTCGAGCAGCACAGAGACATGTTATTCCAAAACGTCGGCGACAGGGTTCAAACCAAGGGCGAGTGATTCCCGTCCCCAAACGAGCGGGATTTTTACCTGCATTATTTGCCGGTTTGGCTGCTCTAGGTTCACTTTTGGGCGATGCCAGTGCAGTGGCGAAAACCATTAAAGCCGCGCAGCAGGGCAAGCAACAACTCAAAGAAAGTTAGCGACACAATGAAACGATGGAAGCGATTGCCATGGGGGCTATAAATGCCAATTTAAAGCCAGCCTTTTATCAACAAGGATTTGGGATTTCACCATTTCGAAGTATTAAAAAAAATTAACCTCAGCCATAGCAAGACATGCCCTGACGCATCAACAAGTGGAAAGCTATGCTAAACAACTAAAGCTTTCTCATTTTCGAGGTATGTTTATGCGAAACCAATTACCCCCACGACCCTGAAAACATGAATGTGCTGTTGTCAATTTGGATGATCACCGAGGACCAGGAACGCATAATGTAGCTTATGTCAAAGAGGGATCCATTGTATGGTACTTTGACAGTTATGGTAATTTGCCTCCGCCCATAGAACTAGTGACCTATTTTGGAAACAGGATCAAGATATATTATAATGTGAAACGAGAGCAAACGTTTAACGGCCAACAGTGTGGACGTTTGTGTTTAATTTTTTTATATAAGCAAAAACGCCACCAGTATGTCGGCAGAAAGTAAAACGTTTACACTGCATGGACGTGGACCTGAAATCAGCCTAGACTTTTACCCGTCTATCGAATTGAGTAAAAAACCCTATGGTTTAGGACTTGTTTCTCTTGAAACGTACAATAGAATATACAACATACGAGAAAATGTGAACAACAAGTTTTACTATGATGATTCTGTGCTCACCTTGAACTCTGGTGGATACACGATCGATGATATTTATGAACACATTTATGTGGTGTTGATCAATCAATATGGTTTAAAGTCATTTCTCGATGGAACGCACAAGTTTGAACTTGTAGGAAATACCAACACTCATCGCTGCAGTATTTTCTCTACCTTTAACATTGACTTTAAAACACACCCCGATTCCATTGGCCCATTACTAGGATTTAAACCACGTGTGTTAGAGCCCAACAAAAAACATGAATCAGACCATGAAGTGAAATTCATTGAGGACCATCATGTGTCGGTGACGTGTAATATTATTAGCCAAGTGTACACCAATCAAGAACCATCGCATTCGCTTTATGAATTATTGTGACATCGCCCAATGGGTATATTATTCGTGAAAACCCTCCAGTGGTGCTTTTTCATTCTGTGGCTGTCGATAGTATTAGTAATATAACATTAAGACTGATCAATAGAGATCAACAACACGTTGATCTAGATTCTACCACACCAGTGACTTACAAGTTGGTGCTAAAGACACTATGAAGTTTGTGTATAAAGCAACAACACATTCTAGGAATGGTGTTAGTTGTTTGCCACGTGAATACACGTTAACATCTCAAGGCAAGCAGATTTTACAGCATTTGGGTTACCACGTCAACCCTCATAATGAATTCTATCCTAGAGATAGCGAACCGCATCGAGGAGCAACCAGGAGTGGTAAGAATTGATCTCCATTCCTATCAAGCTCAAACACCTGGTCTCAATAACAATGATGAAATTCAATTTGTTATCAACAACCAAGATATTTACACCCTATCGCATGAAAGTGTCATTCAGATTGAAGGTCAGCTCACCAAAGCCGATGGCTCTATACCCACCACATCCAAGTTGGCTAACCATGGTTTGGCCTTTCTGTTTTCTGAAGTGCGGTATGTCATTAACGATATCGTGGTGGATAGCACTCGAAATGTGGGCATTTCCAGTGTCATGAAACTATACCCCTCTTATAGTGAGGAAGAAGCTAAAACACTTTGCATGGCAGGTTGGTGTCCTGACTCGACCAATGACTGGATGTTACACACCGATGGGACCTTTACTGGATATTTACCTCTTAAAATGATTTTAGGTTTGCCGAAGATCACCAACGCATTGTGGTCAACGCAAGGCAAGTGCTTTATCTAGTGAGAGACAGGAGTGATATTAATGCACCCAAGGGAGCCGACAATGCCCCCATAGATTCAAAAATTCAACTACAACGCTTGCTATGGGAAGTCCCCCATGTGACCCTTGAAGATAGCAAAAAACTGGACATACTCAAAATGGTAAAGAGAGATATGTCTCTACCCATGGAATTTAGAAGCTGGGCACTCCATGAGTATCCGCTATTGCCCACCACCAACACACACAGTTGGTCTGTAAAAACAGCTCGCTATACAGAGAGACCTCTCTACCTGATCGTGGGTTTTCAAACGAATCGCAAGTATCAACAAACCAAAGATGCCACGCAATTTGATCACCTGCAATTGAGAAATGCACGTCTTTTCCTCAACGGTGCTGTGTTTCCCTATGAAGGACTGGATTTGGATTTTTCAAAAAATAAGTTTGGCCCCCTGTACGACTTGTTTTCTAAAATTCGATGGTCGTATTATCAAAAAGAGAACGGCCCCATGCTACTACCCCAAGCGTTTAAGGCAAGAGCACCAATGATTGTCTTTGACTGTTCTTACCTGGAAGAGTCTGTCAAGCCATCCAATATCGACATTCGACTTGATTTTGAAACGCATGACAATGTACCAGCCAATACCACGGCCTACTGTTTGATTATTCATCACAAACAAGTCAACTATTATCCACTGTCCAACCAAGTGACGAGTGTATAAATAACAGGTCAAGCCGCTCAGTCATGTCTCGCTTTAAAGCCTCAAGAGACGTCACATCCATGAATTTAAACTCTGAGGAACAACGTTTCAAGACTTTTGCCACATGGCCAGTGCCTTTCATAAACCCTCAAGCCTTGGCGGCCGCTGGATTCTACTATTTAAAAACAAGAGATAAAGTGAAATGTGCCTTTTGTCCCATCATCATAGACCAATGGCAGGAGGGCGATGAACCCATGCAGGAACATCAGCGCTGGTCACCCACCTGCCCCTACCTGTGCAGAATGGAAGTGGGAAATATACCTGTCATTCAAGCTATCCCTCACTTGTGTCCCTGGGTAATGAAAAAAAAGACAAGTTACGATACGTGTGGACCGTATGGTGTCCATGGTGCTTCGGTGAGCAGCTCACCATCAAAAATGCCTAGTTTAGAGACATTGGGACATCATCGGTGTTATGGACGTTACAAACACAAGAGACTATATTGTTGTATCAGTTGGTATCGTCCTTATCCCAAAATGACAAAAGCCTGTAAGACGTGTTATGATAATAAAATGATGTAATTTTTAAATTCTTATTTTTGCATGTCCCCCTGTCCTACCCTAACCTCAATTTGAAACTAGCATGGCAGGTAAGTCCATGTCATGATCACACTTTAGTGGTCGAACGTCAGTCAGTCGTCAGTTGAACTTGGTCCAGGCAAGCGTCAACATGTTGCGCACACTCATTGTGGATTGCCAAGGGTTTAAAATTAGTGACAACAAATTTATATTTAAACAAGTGGCCATTATCGATTGTACCACGTTTTGGATATCGCGAGCTACGCATTTGCTATTTAAACCACCCCATGCTTTTGATTTGTTGTGTGAAAAAGACCGTAAACAAACCCAGTGGATTGAAAATCATAGGCAACTAGACTGGAATCAGGGAACCATTTCCTATAAATATTTGGACGTGGTCATGAAAGCACACTTGTCCTCGGCCAATGTGGTATTTGTGAAAGGTAATGAAAAACGTCAATGGTTGCAACCATTTTTGGCGTCTTACGGCCAATGTATCGACCTCATGGAGTTGGGCTGCCCCTCCCTGCAAACGCTCATGGATACTTGTTCCTGTGGCAACATTACCCATACAGCCCTATCGCATGCGTGGCATCTCTTTCATTGGTTAACCACCCATGCCTGCTGGGAGTTGTTGAACAAAATTATAACTCAAGATTTATCTGTGAATGACGCCAGTGAGATTTCTACAAGCGACGTGTAAACATCTACAGCACGTGATACCATGGAGAAAGGCAATGCTACGGACAAAGCCATCGGCAAGTTCTTTGTGTGCAAAAAGAAACTAGACAATTTTACCAAAGAGGAACTCTTGGCGCTCCCCAAGTCATTCATTTATTATGTGGCCGCCAACGCAGTGAAAGAAATCTGGCAACATGTACCAAAATCATGGACTGAAGACCCTGTGTTGAGTGAATTGCAACCCTGTACGGATTACGATCACCATAAGCAAGTGGCCATGGCAAAAATACCGTCTATGCGTCAGTGTGCGACTTGTCAGCTAGTGAAAGTGTATCACGGTCATAAACGTCCATGTAAAGACTTTGTTGAATCATTCCACGGGTGTCATGGCGAGAAAAAGCAACAACAACAACAACAAACACAAACATCGTCCACAGAGGAGGAGGAAGACCAAACCTTTCTACCATCGATGGAAAAGGATATGCCAGACCTGTACTGGCAATGGCGTCATTGACAAAGTGATTCAATACTTACCTTTCGAAATCCATCTTCCAGGTTATCGTTTTTGTGGCCCTGGAACTCGTCTCGAAAAACGTTTACAACGTGGTGATGTACCCATTAATCTTTTGGATCAAGCATGCAAGGAACAAGACCTTTCTTATCGCTATAGTCATCCTGGTTTAAGACATGTGGCAGATACATTGTTATTGAAGAAAGCTAAACAACGTTTCACATCCTGTGATGCCTCAGTGGGTGAAAGAATGGCAGCCCTGATTGTCATGAGTGCTATGAAAGGAAAGTTGATGATGCATGGACATAAACATTGAGGAATTGGGATTTGTTTGTATTCTATTTTTCATTTGTCAATCCCCTTATGGTTATGAAATAAAAAAAACAAAGGTTTGCCAGAGCACGATGTTTTGTGCTTTTATTATTTTTAAAAATCATGATGTCGATGGCTGATTTTTCATTTTCACATTTCACACATTGCCATTTTGCCAACTTGCAATTTACAGTTTTTGAAAACGTTCGTTTTAAGTTTTGCGTTTTTTTTTGGTGATATTTTACCCGATACCCAGTTGAGGCTATCGGCTACGCCAGCTGACATTAAGCCGTAGTTGTTATTTATGGGAAACGTTGTAAAGATAGCGGTCAGATCAAGTCGAGAGGAATGTTAGGAAATGACGTAGAAGGCCAAGGATCAAGAAGGCAATGCCAGTCAAGCAGATGGAATTATGGGAGGAATATTAAAGTTTTATTAAGATCTATATGGAACAAAGTATTATATCATCTCAGAAGAGAAGAAAAGTCAAGAAAAGTTTTGCATCACCTCGGTTCCAAGAGTTCCGGAACCGTTAAATACAAAGGGAATAGAGATCAACACAAACAACATTTCAGCTCGTTTTATTGCTCATGAGACCCACACATTGCATGTTGTACCATCATACAGCTAGACTTTCAGCATTTGTGGTCCAGATTGCAGTACACACCACTACCTCTAATACCCAGTAGCACGTCCTCTTGCATTGATGCATGCCTGTATTCGCCGTGGCATACTATCCACAAGTTCATCAAGACACTGTTGGTCCAAATTGTCCCACTCCTCAACGACAATTCGGCGTAAATCTCTCAGAGTGGTTGGTGGGTCAAGACGTCCATAAACAGCCCTTTTCAACATATCCCAGGCATGTTCGATAGGGTTCATGTCTGGCGAACATGCTGGCCACTGTAGTCGAGCGATGTCGTTATCTTGAAGGAACGCATTCACAAGATGTGCACGATGAGGTCGAGAATTGTCGTCCATGAAGACAAATGCCTCTCCAATATTCTGCCGATATGGTTGCACTATGGGTCGGAGGATGTCATTCAGGTATCGTAAAGCCGTTTCGGAGCCTTCCATGACCACCAGTGGCGTACGTCGGCCCCACATAATGCCACCCCAAAACATTAGGGAACCACCACCTTGCTGCACTCGCTGGACAGTGTGTCTAAGACGTTCAGCCTGACCAGGGTGCCTCCAAACACGTCTCCGACGATTGTCTGGTTGAAGGCATATGCGACACTCATCGGTGAAGAGAACGTGATGCCAATTCCGTGGGGTCCATTCAGCATGTTGTTGGGCCCATCTGTACCGCGCTGCATGGTGTCGGGGTTGCAAAGCTGGACCTCGCCATGGACGTCGGGAGTGAAGTTGCGCATCATGCAGCCTATTGCGCACAGTTTGAGTTGAAACACGACGTCCTGTGGCTGAACGAAACGCATTATTCAACATGGTGGCATTGCTGTCAGGGTTCCTCCGAGCGGCAATCCGTAAGTAGCGGTCATCCACTACAGTAGTAGCCCTTGGGCGGCCTGAGCGAGGCCTGTCATCGACAGTTCCTGTATCTCTGTACCTCCTCCATGTCCGAACAACATCGCTTTGGTTCACTCTGAGACGCCTGGAAACTTCCCTTGTTGAGAGCCCTTCTTGACACAAAGTAACAATGCGGACGCGATCAAACTGCGGTATTGACCTTCTAGGCATGGTAGAACTACAGACAACATGAGCAGCGTACCTTCGTCCTGGCGGAATGACTGGAACTGATCGGCTGTCGTACCCCCTCCGTCTAATAGGCCCTGCTCATGCATGGTTGTTTACATCTTTGAGCAGTTTTAGTGACATCTATGAACAGTCAAAGAGACTGTATCTTGGATACAATATACACAGTCAACGTCTATATGCCGGAGATCTGGGAACCGTGGTGATGCAAAACTATTTTTGATGTGTGTATATGATAATAACTTGAAGAAAGACAGATAATCCCTTAAGTTATTGTATAACTTAATAGCCGAGATGATGGTGGTCGAGATTATACTTGTGACGCATGACCACAGAAGGTGGGGGAGCATCACGTGACAGCGCCAGGTAGGAGCTGGTCAACGCAGTCCAGAGACATCAGTCGAGTTCAGTCAGCAGGACTGAGTAGAACACATGCGCAGAGCGTACGGCAAGTTGAGCGGTGCACAGCACTTGTTACGTAAAGTGAAAGCGACAGTATTACTTCACCAAGCAGAGAGCGGAAAGTAGGTCAGTGAGTCAAGGCAAGCAACGCACGGTAGGCGGTACGAGGACCGGTTACGAGGCAAGCTGTACGGGCCGTGTAAGCAGGAGAAAATTCGGGGTTTAGAACAGCATTATAATACGAGATTGAGAACTTTATTTCGAGCTGCATTTTGTAACGCAGAACAGTACCGCGAAGCGGCATGGCGAGGCCGGCTTTAAGCGTAGATCATTCTGGAACAGTGCAGTAGAGCCGAGCGTGCTAGTTCCGACTTTTATACGCAGGCAACTTTAAAGAAGCTGAACTTCATTTCAACATTCAGTTACAACATTGAGTTGGGACTTGTATTCAGTAATAGAATTGTGCAGGCAGATAGTTATAATATACTGCAATAGTGAACTTCAAATGAACTTAGATATTCAAATGACATTACGACTATGCATTTCATAACGGAACATGTAGAGCGACCATGGGGTCAAGCTAACATTAACGCTTTTAAGCAAACGAAATGTTACAAGTATATGCACTTATGAACATTGGCACGTGCATTAATACAATTCTTTTTCATGAATTATTATAAAATATCGAGTACGAACACAGCTACAGGGTGTTTCAAAAACTTGTACACTCTCATAAATAAAATTTATTTTCTGCAAGTGAGACAACCGCTGTGGGGATTGAACTTTTAACAAGCAAACCTAACATTGTATGGGACAGTGGCGTAACACAGAAGAAGAATATGGGGTACGCTGCTTTTATGAACTTTTACGTAAGAATTTGGACAGTATCCGCCATGGATAACATGCAGTTCATCATGTCGGAGTAAACGAAGACAGAGACGCGATGGCACCACGGAGCGATGGATTCGGTTCCTGAAGAAGAGGAGGTCGAACAGCTGATTCACTTGGGATATGAAGGCGATCGTTATTGCGTGGGTGATACGATATTCCCGTCGATCTTTCGAGAAATTTATTACACACGAGGATAATCGACGATCTTTGAAATATATTAACAGCTGATATGAGAAGGTACTGTAAGAGTTATGACTTTCTGATATGATATTTTCATGAACACTGGGCATACTTGTATATTTTTCTAGTAGGAGTTCTACAATTATTTAGACATGGCTTAAACATTATTTGCTCAGAAATTTTGCTAGAATTTGGCGTTACCATATGATATGGCAGGCACCATTATACGAAGTTCTCACCATTGGTTGGCTTTATTAAGCAGATATTTGGTCTTTTAGACATTTTCCAGTAAGGATAATTTTTCTTGGATAGTTTTTTTTGTGGCGAGTATTTCGAACTCGTGATCTGCAATTGGATTATTTAAATTACTTCGTCAGTTCATTGCATACTAGCGAGTGTGTATTATTCATCAGTAGGGATTTTTTCCATTGGATTGTTTTGAGATATTAAGATGTTATTCACTCAAGTGAATGAATATCGGTTTTATGTGACAACTAGAGACTTGTTGATTCCAATCTGGTACATTCACTCATTAGACGACGAGATGGGGCCTTTCGCTTTAGGTGATTGCGTGGTGGTACACATCTTTACCCATCGTTCAGGGCATTATCATGATAGACAACGGGGCAAGGCCTTTCGTATTTATACGATTGCGTGGTGGTACTCATCTTTACTTGCCATTGAGGAACTCATTTTTATCATCCGAGTGTACTTGAGATTGTAAGAGGATCAAACAAGAAACTACTAGTCACATATCAGTCGAATTTTGTTAAATAAATTAAAAATAAATGTCAGCAGTGTTACATTTTGTAATTCTTGTTTACCAATCCAATATTTTGTTGCTATACTCTTTTGAGAGTACTTTCATTTAACAGCTGATACAGTTGATGCTTTTGATAATATTTATGATTGAATTTGATACCTTTGAGAAGGATTTAAAGTAATTGAATCTTGTAAGATGAATCATTAATGGTCAGATTTATTTTGAGGCAGATCAGTATTGCATATTTTGATGTGAGAGATTATAGCACATTGGTGTTTTTCTGTGAAGTGAATTATGAGAATTTTAAGAGAATTTATGCTATTTGAAAGCAGATCTTGAATATGATTTCGATTACTAATGTAATATTTTTCCTAATTGTTTAAGAAGTTGTCTAGATGTGATCAGATTAATTACAGTTATTGGAGATTGTGTGCGTTGATAATTTGAAGCCAGTTATGTATTTTGTAGATCATGCAACGTGATTAAGTGAAGTTTGTGATAGGCATTTTGTGGAAGTTGCCAAGTGGAAGTTGCAATATTGCTAATGTATTTTGAAGCAGACATGAGGTTGTCGAACCCAGTCTAGCATAATTTTGAGATTCATGCTGTGCGCTGAATATTTATGGAGTTTTGTGGAATAATTGTGGTATTCAAATGTGATATTTGATAAAGTGAGAATATATAATGTAGTTGTGGTTAGTGAGATCCAAAGTGATTTTGTGAAGGCAATAATATTTTTTTTGGCATGATAATTGAATACGAGATATAACTTGGAAGTGATAAAACTGTAAGACAACGTTCTATAACCCTTATTAAACAATTTGTTAGGAAATTAAACAAATAAATAATGTTGATAATACAAGATTTTCTGATAATAATTAATGAAATAATAATCTGAAATTTAAGCATATTAATGATCTGACCTAATGAAATAAAAATCAGAATGACTAGATGAGATAATAAAATCTAAATAACCAGATGAATAAAATTTAAATAAATTGATAAATTAAATTTTGGAATAAATCAATGAATTAAATAAATGGATGAATTAAAGATTGAATAAATAAGCTGATTTAAATAAATTAATAGATGATTAAATAGATGATGAATAACTGAATTAGAAGATGATAATTAATTAAAGAAGCTGATGATTAATAAATTTAAATGGATTTAAATAAATTTAATTGAGATAAGATTTGAAGAATTACAACTTGAGTTGATGAATTAAACAATTTATATTGATGATTTAAGATGATTTAATCTGAAGGAGATGATGAAATGAGAGTGTGTGAATAATTAGAGAGTATAAAGAATTGATGATTATAATATTCATTTAAATGATTTGATGATAATGACTTAATTATTCTGACTTGAATATATTGAATTTTGAGATGAGAACTAATGTGAGAAATATTTAATTTTGATGATGATGATGATTATAACCAATGAGTAGTGGATTTTCTGTGATTCACAAACAAGCAATTATTAATGACAGTGTAAATAGTGTAAATTAATTATTCGATGTATAGGAGCAATTTACTAACATATTCAGCATTTGAATAATGCCATGCAAGCCATAAATTATGTGATATTTATATATGTGATTAGAATATATGTGTTTAGACAGATTAATTATATTTTTACATCCTCATTCATGACGTTAATTTAAAGAGAAGTTAGGTCTCAGTTATCACGAATGTCAGTGACGCAAAGACATAGTGCTACGGTGATCCTGAGAACCCAAGAGAACTTTAGAAATTTTTCCTATTTTATGTGGATTAAATACACTTTGAGTAGAATAGAGATGGTTCGATTTTCTGGACAATGACAATTTAACGTTGGCATTCGACCATGCTCTCAGGTAGGATGAGTGTTTAATATGTCTGTCTGACTATCAAAGTTGAATAAATTTGTTTTTATCTTAGTTGTGATCTGATGATGATGTGATTTTCCTTTTTCTTTCCTTGTCTTAATTAAGGCTTAACCAGGAAGGATGTGGTTTGCTAGGGATTTAGTTGATGGCGCCCATTTATATTTGTATTTTTTTTATTAAATTTAAACCCGTAACGACCCTGGAGATACTTTATCTCGTGTTACCCTCTGCTTTTGAAATATTTCAACTGAATTTCCGACACATTCCTTATTTGACTAGATGTTCATTTAACTCCGCTCTGTCCTGGAAATCCAGGAATACGATGTAATAGCAGATGGGTCATCGCATCCCCAGGACGAACGGGTACAATATGGAAACATGGAATTTCCATTTTGCTGTTTTCACATTTTTCCATTTGGTGTATGTCGAAAGATGAGATTTGACAATGATGTTGATGCAAGTGCTTGACCATGGCGACGCTGCAATGTGTTTATGGGTGTTTGGAGAAACGTCGAGGTCTACGTCTACTGCAGGTAAGACTGTTTTACAAAAATAATGTCTATTGTCTGCCCCATTTCAAAGAAAACTAAACCATTGAAAACAAAATGAGTATATAAGTGACCATTTACCCCCTCCCCACCCTACCTCACCGTGTTTGCTCTGGTCATACATACACACCAGCTTTCTCTCTCTACTCATACATTCGCACCTGCCTTTGGGAACAAACACAACCACTTTATTTATTCCCAAAAGCACATTCTCGACATGCACACTCATCCCAAAAGAACTTTTTTTTAGTTTACCATTTTACCATTTCAAAATAAGAAAAAAAGCTACTAAAAATCTTACTTATTTCATATTTACAAAAAAACTCAACTTTGTCCAGCGTTAAAATAATCACACTATTTACCAATCAAAAAAAATTAAAAAATAAGGTTGCATTGAACTGTTTTAAAGAGCAAATGGTCCAAGTGGGTTGCCACTATTTACAAAATCTACTATTTGCAATGACAGAAACCAATATTTACAAAATACTAAATCTACAAGTTACATAAAGCTATGTCCCATAAACGATTAAACAATGAAATCACACCTCCTCCTCCTTGCGATCATAACCCCAGGGCAGGCTGGTGAGCAGGTCATCAGCCCACACACGCTTGATATCCATGGAGGCGAGGGTGCGTTTTCTCTGTTCCACAAGATACAAATGATTGTTGCTGGATTGTATCCTGCACTGTGTATGAGACATAGCTTTGCCAGTGCGGAAAACCACTAGATAGTCATCAACACGTAGCGATTTTACCACTGCCCTACCTACACCTTTTGCTCTTTTGGCTTCCTTACAGTCGAGTGTGGGATAAGCATATATTTTTGAGGCCAAACCTACGAATTCCGTCATAATGGAATCACCGCATTCATCTTTTAAAACACCCATTTCCTTCTTGTTTTTTATGGGCAGCTGAAACACGTTGTGAGCACTATAGCAAGAGGTGTCGAACCAGTCACTATGTTGCCTCATGAAATCATAGGGGTTGCAGTGGCGAATGTGGTAAATGAATGAGTCCGTGTCCATATACAAAAGAGAGACGTCCTCAAAATGGCGTTTCGCAAACTCATAGTGGAATCGATACATGACCGATTTAGAAAAGTCTAAAATGACTTGACCCAAGTAAATGGGCTTATCCATGGTCACGCTGGTCTTACTCATTTCAATAGTAGTCAAATCCTCATCGATAATTTTGATCGATTTGAAATTTTGCATGGCAATGTACCGCCGGGCACCCCACTGCCCCTCCCAGACATTCACCTATTTAATGTCACGGTATTTGCGGACATTCTCCATAGACTTGCCATAGATGCAGTTGTTGTTCATTAATTTAAAAAAATTAATTTCAAACTGCTGTGTTGCCATTTGTCGGTGCTCTGTGTTGAGTCGCATGTATGGCTCAAGCCATGGTTTTTGAGCAAAAGAAATACCCCTGTGGATTTTCTTTAACACCATGTCTTGGGCGAGGCATTGCACCAACATTTGGATATGTAGCACGTACCGATTTTTGTTGTAAAGTGTGCCCATGAGTTTTTCAATGTTCACTTTACTGTCAGGGGGAACCATTTGCTCAAGGCAGAATGGGAAATCGGCATGTTCATCATACAAAGTTGAGGGATATTCAATATCCACTTCTAGCACATATCCACGGCCTGTTTCTTGGCTAGCCTTGATCTCATCAAATTCTGACACTTGTTTCTCTGTCAGCCAAGCAAACTTCCCATAGGGCAAAGGCTGACTCATGGCGTAACCGTACAAATTTTTCACGTCATAGTACATTAAGTACGATTCTGGTTTGTCTGGTGAATAATCAGGCATGTAGACATTGTTCGCTTCGGCATGGCGCTGGTTAAGTGACACAAAACCGCCACGAATGCCCTTTTCAAAAAATAGAACCATGTCTACGTCAGTGAGTAAATCTAATTCCACTTGAGTGTATTTTAAAACGGGATCAAACGAGAGTCCAGGACTCGTATCATAGTGAGCTGGGTCAAGACCGTAAATGTGTTGACACAAGTTACGGAATTTTTCAAACACATCGGTGAGCAGCAATACATCCAGTTTTAGGTAATACAAAGCATATTCACTTAGCGTCTTAATGCCAAACACTCGCCAAACTTGACATGCATGTGCATAGTCTTCATCGGAAACGGTACTGCGTGTTAGTTTCGAGTAAAATTTCTCTTGTGGTGGGAGTTTTCTTTACTTTAACACGTCCCAGCTGTTGCAGAAATCATACGGGAATATACCTTTCCGAATGCACAATTGAAATTGCTCAGGATCATTAAAATGCATTCTAGTATTTTTTAATTCCTCCTCATTGAAGCCATTCACAAGGCTGTCTAGCGAGGATGCCATAAACTTAAAGGAATCCAAAAATCGAATGCTAAAGTCGCCCAACCTCCATGTCAGGGCTGTAAAACGCTCATGGTTTTGGGCAATAATGGTAAACGAGCCCTTGTTGACATGGCCCAATTCACGAATCAAAAACTGAATACCATAATTCGCCAGATTGCGGAAAAAGACACTAATGAAACTAGGAGCTGGAAAGTTCAAGTTGCATTTGCTGTGCGCAGCTCCACGAAACTCCCCTGTAAAGTGCGAGTGGTCTCTGACGTTTTCCTCACCACTTAAAATAGGCTTTTCGCAAATATGGAATGTTCTGGCATGCTCATACTGCTGCTGCTGTTCTTGAGATAGGCTCATGGGTACTGGGTGGTCCAGTAATTTCTGTACATGGTCGGCCAACTTGACAAGTTCATCCAAGAACCATCTGGCACAATCTGGCCCCTCACGGTATTTGTAAACGGATTGTGTGGGGTCATAGGCACACACCACATTAATTCCTATGGCAAAGGGTTCATGTTTTTGAATGGGTGTGGTTGAGCTAATAGTGGAATCTGGTTCACATCCCGCCATGGGTGTAGTGAGACCTTCGAAATCTGCATATACCACATAGGGAACAGTGTCACGCTTATTAATGTCCTTAAACTTTAACACAGCCTTGTCCCCTTATGGCAATATCAATCTCACCGCTTCCTGAGAAACGCAATCTACCCTATAACGTTCCAAAAGCGTAAGAGTGGTAAAATATTGCAAGCATCGATCACAAATGTGCTTCTTACCATCATGTTTGGACATTTGACTGCTTAGCAATCTACTTAGGCTTTTAATGAGGCAATAGTGATTCACCTCTCTTACAGATAAATATAAAAGATGAATGTGATGTCGTTTCGGTTCTTTTGTGGCATAAAGAGGACCCACAATCTCATCACCATCAAGGCCATACACCATGAAACAAATGTCCTGGTTGTCTTGTTCAAACCTATGGATCTCGGTTAAGTCCATAGGGAACGTCACTCGAGTTAAATTTAAAGTTTGTTTTAATTCATCAAACTTGGCCTTGTACTTTCCTGGCCGACAACCATTATAGTCTTGTGCTGGCTGCAAATACGCGGCCACAGCCCACAGAAAACATTCATTGTCATGATTCTTTATATTCACCACAGCCTTTTTCAAAGCTATTGCTGGTGGTGTTTTGATATAGCTAGACCCAGCATTCAACGGATTGAAATGACAAATGTTGATTTGTAGATGATGAATTTAGTCTAAGGCAAGGCCACTCGGTCCTTGTTGCAGTTTATCAAATTTTGATAGCAAGGCATTCACCACATGGCTTTGATACCACTCGTTCAGATTATCGGCTATCAAAAGCTCTTGCATTTTACTGCAAATATAAAATGTCTCTTTATGCTCTACGTCCTTCTTTTTATATATGAAATCGCACACCAGTTCTGTATTCACCTTTAAAGCCGTATGCAACCTTTGCGCTGTACAAATTTCAATTTTAAAAATTTCAAAACAAGATTCTAAAAATTCTTTGGGAATCAAACTTTTCTAACATTGACCACACGACCAGAGCACACACGCTATTTGAAACAACTGTTTAGGGATTCCCAAATTAACGTATCGGTAGCAGTGGCAAAAGACATTATTTTGAAAGAACACTCTCACCTGAGTTTTCAGCTGTACTCTGCTTGACAATGGTCCCAAACACACACGTTCCTGGTTATTAACAGAGGTCAAGCGTTTTCCAACACTCTAAAAAGAAATAAAATAAACCAACATAAGTATATCCATTCCATATAGTTTATGCATTTCATAAACAAAACAAAATCAAACAGGTTATATTATATAATAAAAACAAATCTCACCTTGACGTGTAATGCTTTACTTTATTCCCGTCTCGTGGGCTAGTGTGGAAATGGTTTCCTTTTCTAGCTTTCTGTCTTTCTCTATTTCTTTAATATCGTTCTCACACACACTCATACAACAGGTAGGCTATACCGGTTATCTGCAAATAAATAAATAAATAAATAAGCATTTAATTATAACTTTAACAATCAATAAATAATTGCACGTAAATATATAAAAATCAATAAATATATAAATGAATAAATATATACCTACCTCACAACAAGGTTAAGTATTTTCCACCAACACCAAAACTGTTAAACAAGACCAGGGGTTTCATGCAACGCAGTGTGTTCAAAGGTAGTCACCTAAGTGAGAGTGGAAATGATAACGACATGTCTTTATATATGTTACGTTGCGTGTGTAATCAATTTTTTCTCACGCTCGAACATTCTGTTATCAGGCACGTGGACAGCTAACGTCCAAGGTGGAACACCTGTGGCAGATCAAATTTCACGTCAACTTGCATTTTGACACGTACGAAGCAAACAGGATGTAACTGGTTTAGCCCTCATGTGGTTTCACACATGTTCACATGCCTTTCGCTCTTCCCTGCCACCACGATGGTCAGATTATTTCACCTTCAAGCGTCATTGTCATTTTTCCATTGCACCTGTTGTCAAGTCAGATCAACGCCTTCCAAGAAGCTCAAATGACATTCACCTCCTGCTCCTCTGCAAGTTTGTGTTCTGTACTCGCTTCGACCAACATAGAACCAAGTTCTCATCACCGTTTACACGTTAAAGGTAAAATATCAGAAAAACGCACGCTCGCTCTGTCATACACCAACCCGCCGAAATAGCGATTGTTCTATTAAGCATGGTCCTTGTGGTTAGCAACAGGTTCGTTGAAACATACACAGCAGTATCGTCTCTCTCAACCACCAAGCTTCATAAACATTATAAACAGGTAAAGAAAAAAAAAGTTTTCTCAACATGTATGACGTTAGGCCCTTTGTGAATTACTTTTTGGAAAAAATATCTACCACATTTGAAAGGGGGCGTTAGCCCGAGTCCTAGGACACCTTGTACACGTCTCTAGCGTTATTGGTTCGTGAGGTATCGGCAAAAAGCTAAAAGAACACGTGTTTACCCCAAAATAGAGTTTCCAATTTTTTAAAATTATAACGAGTGGTCCATAGCAAGGAGGACGTCACCCCGAGTCCTTGGACCCGTCGTACACACCTCTAGCATGATTGGTTCGCGAGATATTAAAAGCGGATGACCTTTTAGTTTTGGTCTTTTATTTAAATAAAGAGCCTATAGGAAAGTAGGGGCGTCACTATGAGTGCTAGGACACCCTGTAGGTTCTAATCCCAAGTTTGGTTAGCGAGATATCAGGTTCGGGGCAAATACGAGGAGGGTTCAAAAAGAAGTGGGGCAGAACCCGTGTCATCCCACTACTACAGGTTTTCATCCTAGAAACTTGAAATTTATTTTGGAGGTAGAGGGGGTAGGGATCATTGATTTACCTCAAACAAACTTTTTTGTAAACTTCCTAGTTTCCAAAATATAGGATTTTCAAAATTCGAGTGTTTTCAAAAAATATAAAAAATAAAAAAGTTTTATTACAAAAAATAAAGGTCATAAATACCATTCGTTTGAGCCATGGCACAACGTTCTACCATGTTTGGGTTTCAAACTATCACCAACTTTCGAAAACAAAAATTTTCAAAAAAAAATTCAAAAATATAACGAGTGGTCCATAGGAAAGAGGACGTCAGCTCGAGTCCAATGAGACCTCATTTGTCAAAATCGGACCATGCGTTCGAGATATATTTAACATGGCTGAGGCATAGTAGTGGGGCAAGGAGGGTTCTGGGGTGAAGTAGGACTGTCATCACCCCCCTACTAACGCAGCACCTAAGCCACTGGTTGATGTCAGCATAGAGAGAACCACCGTGAAAATGAAACTCGACACCGGCGCCCCCTGCTCAACCATGAGCAAATCAAAGCTAGGTATGATCAAACCAGGTTTTGTGTTGCAGAGATACGATCGTAACCTCGTCAGTTACACTGGCCATCCGATTAAATGCATTGGCAAAACGTCAGTGTGCACCACCATCGGAACCACAACCAGGAACCTGAATCTCTACGTGGATGACGATGAAGTCGAATCGCTCTTTGGCCGAGCGTGGATTTCAGAGTTTGTACGGGAGATCGACTTTGGTCACCTCTTCGCAAAACCCGACCCAATCCACAAGCTCTCAGACAAGCAGGCTCTGACTTTGGAACAACAGAAGTAGCTCGACAACAATCTATCTCGATAACAGGGTGTGCTCAGCGACACCCCCGGGAAGGTCCCATGTCCCCCAGCCAAGATGCACCTGAAGGCTGGAACTACACCTGCTTCCGCCCGAGCTCGAGACGTACCAGTTGCCCTCCGCGATGCCTATGCCAAGGAAATAGACAAGAAAATTGCATCTGGCTTCTACAAAAGAGTGGACTAATCTGATTGGGCATCGACAACGCACGTCGTCGCCAAGAAGAACGGCAAACTGAGGATCACAGGCAACTACAAGCCTACTCTCAACCCGCGGATATTCATCGATGAACATCCGATTCCCAAGGTGGAACATCTGTTCAACCGAATGCGTGGCGCCACTCTCTTCTGCCACCTGGATATCACCGATGCGTACACTCACCTCGAGGTCTAGGATGAGTTCAGCCGTGCTCTCACGCTTAACACGCCAACTCACGGTCTGATCCGCCCAACGCGAGCAGTATATGGAGCAGCTAACATCCCCGCTATCTGGCAGCGGCGAATGGACACAGTCTTGCATGGTCTCCCAAACGTCGTAAGTTTTTTCGATGACAGTATAGTTTTTGCTGATAGCTTTGAAAATCTGATGCAGGCCCTCAGCACCACTCTGGAACGGTTTCGGCAACACAACCTCAAGCTCAACCGAGCCAAATCTGTTTTCGCTCAAACATCCCTGGAAGACTTTGGCCACAAAATCGATGCGTCAGGCATCCACAAGTCTGATGCACACATCCGAGCTGTACGTGATGCATACACCAGAAGAACTCCAACTGTTCCTTGGTAAAACAATCTACCACAGTTCGTTCATCCCCGGTTTGTCCACCAGAGACAGACCACGCAGAGACATGCTGCTCAAGGACCCTCTCATCTGGACACCAGATGGCGACAGGGCATACAAAGACATAAAGAACGCCCTAACCTCACCCCAGGTACTCATGCAGTATGATCCAGCGTTACCACTCCTGTTGGCCACGGACGCCAGCAAGAACGACCTGGGCGCAGTACTGTCACACCGGCTCAGCAACGGGCAAGAACGACCAATCGCTTACGCCAGTCGAACGATGACAGCAACTGAGCAAAGGTACCCTCATCTCCGCCCGAGACTCAACTTGACCAGGCTACGTCGAGGTCACCACGCAACCGACCAGGTCACCGTGCAACCAACCATGCCACCGCGCAACCAACCAAGCCACAACGCAACCAACCAGGTCACCGTGCAACCGACGAGGCCATCGCACAACCGACGAGGTCAACGCACATCCGACCAAGCCACCGAGCAACCGAGCCTGGGACGACTTCGCTTCACCGAGACACCAGCAACAGTCCAAACACCACCAGCCACACCAGCTACACCTGTAAACAGGGCACCACCTATTTCCCAGACCACTTTTATTCCACGCAGGAGTACTCACCGGCGAAGACCACCATTAAGATTCCCTCCTGATTAAGTTTCCATCCATTTAAAAGAGGGAGGAAATGTTGTGTATTTATACGAGTTAACATGAACATTCTATAAAATGTTGTGTGGCCTATTTGAGATAACACGAACATTCTAGTCACTATGCCCAGAACATTCCAATCTGGAACATTCGAATCTGGAACCTTCCATATACTATGTATATATGCACCCGCAGACTGTAGATGACAGTTCCGCGCATATTCTTCAGTTCCGCGCTAGTTCCGCTCAAGTTAATTCACCTTGTGTATCGTTGTGTATCAACTAGCGTTAAATAACCCGTTGTTTTATATTAACAAGTGAGTAGTGTGTTTTGGACAGTTCTGGCCCCACCTCCACCACCCCACCTCACAAGATGGCGGCAGCCCGATAACTCCCGAACCCGTGGTCGGCTTTTGACGAATGAGGTGTCATTGAACTCGGGATGATACCCCCTTTCCAATGGACAACATATCTCCACCCCAAAATAAAACCTACCCCTACTAGGGGTGAAATTGTAATTTTTTAGAGAATCTCTCTTTCCAATTGCAACATGTGAGAGTTTGAATGCCGATATGGAATGAAACGTTGTTCTACATAAAGTGCATGTGTTCGGTGGATAGCCACTATGAATTAATATGCTTGTTTTTTTGTTTTGTTTTTTTATGCATGCCCACTCATGGCTTTTGTAAGAGGGTGGGGGAGTGGATCCCTGTGGATGGGTTATTGTTGACAGGTCATTGTTGGCAGGTCATTGATGACAGGTCCTTGTGGACGAGTCCTTGTGGACGAGTCCTTGTCCCTTTGGACTGATCCCTTTTGGACGGGTCCCTTTGGCTTGGTTTCTACGGACTAGCCCATGAATTTATTTAAATTATGTCAAAGGGCCTAACTACATTTGTGTGTGTTGAATTGACGTTGTTCACTAATCCCCCACTACTATAATGGGATAACGATATGAAAGGAAAGTGACGAAATACATGTGAACATACAAGGGATCTAACTTAGTGGATGGATGTGTTCTAACGAGTCATTTGTAGTTGAAAGAGAATAATACATGTTCTTAAGATGTTAAAACTGAGGAAATGGTACGTGCAGTAAACCGACTTGTTACTTCCTGTGTCATATTACAGACATGAGAGAGAGCGCGCAGATCTGTTGCTATGACTAACACTGCAGTAATTTGAAACCGCAAGTGTTCATTAAGACAATGGATGATGATCATGCAAAGTTAGCAGTTATTGGATATTACGCAGGTGTTCCTTCCTGTGTCATGTTGCTGACATGTCAGGGAGCGCACACTGCTGTTGCTATGACTGACTCTGCAGTAATTTGAAACCCCATGTGTTGATTAAGACAATGGGTGATGATCATGCAAAGTCAGCAGGTATTGGATACCACACAGGTGTTCCTAGTGTACTTTTGACTCTCAGCTGTATTGGGAAAGGAATTGCAATGATCTGCAAAAAACTGCTGACACGAGCGATGAGAGTTTATATAAGAGAGGTGTCATATATCTCCCTACTGTCAGTCTTTATTACTCGCTTTGAGTGAACAGTGCTCTATTACTGCTCAAGAGTTGTAAAAAGGAAAAAGCCGTTTTGGTAGAATATCATTAAATTATTTTGCAAGGTAAGTACTTATTATTAATGGATTGTAGTCTTTTATTACTAATTGATGTTGAAGTTATTGATTGGAATGTATTTATTGATTGATTGATTTGTTTACAGATAATTGGGTACCTGTAGGATACCAGATTCCCACAATCTGTTCATTCAGTGACAGCAGTTGATCAATTATAAAAAGGTAAGTGCCCCTCTAATAACTTTTAAACAGCTAGAGTATTATTTTCCAATGTTCACCACTACATGTCAGTGAAAATGGTATATTTAGCAGTAAAAAGTTGGAACTACTTTACCATGATGTGTAAAGCTAAATTTGTAGGTTAGATTTTGATTACCACTCTATTAAGTTCGAATGTTCATTGCTAGGTGTCAGTGACAGAGGGAATATTTAAAGTCTTAACCTCAGTTCACTTAACTTTACCTAACTTAAACTTGTCATGTGACATGTTTTACAAGTTTAAACTTGTTTTAAGACTGACTATGACGTCACACTTAGGTCACTTAACTGACGATCGCTGGTTTCCAATATGTGACTTGTTCTACAAGTTTAGACTTGTTTTAAGACTGGCTATGACGTCACACTTAGCTCACTTAACTGGTGATCGCTGGTTTCTATCACGTGACATGTTCTACAAGTTTAGACTTGTTTTAAGATTGGTTATGACGTCACACTTAGCTCACTTAACTGACGATCACTGGTTTCTATCACTCTATCATGTTCTAATGTTCACCGCTAGGTGTCAGTGACAGTGGTATATAGTAACCTCCAGTTAGAACTACATGAAGTTAGACTTGCTAGGAGTTCACAGATGATCGATTTAAATACCCTGTTATAACCATTGACTGGAATGTAATTAAACTATTTATATTGTACTTTTGTTTATCATTTATTAACATTTATGATTTCTTTCTTTTATAGGTAATTTCGAAAGGGATCATTATGTTCAAGTGTGGTGACTGTAAGAAACAGGTCTCAAGACCTGACAGCCTTCAACGACACGCAAATGTTAAACATGACATAAAAATGTTTGTGTGCAGTCATTGTGCTACCACATTTAACAGACAAGATAATCTTGCACGTCATGTAAATTTAATGCATGTTAGTTCAGCACCATTTTCATGTTCAGTTTGTGAACTTGGTTTTTCTGCTGTAAAGCGATATCAATCCCACATGGTTGAAGTGCATGGTGAACAACAAGAATTAAAAACTGTAAAACCAACAACTAGCACGGAACCTTTAAATGAATGTAATGCTCAAAAGCGTAAACGTTCTCAAGATTGTGAAAATAGTTGTACATCAAAAAGAAAGAAGAATGGTGAACCTTCAATAACACATTGTGATGTATGTAATATTGATATACCTTCTTCAATCATTCATGGACATTTACGCAGTATTCAACATAAAAATAACACTTGCCATGAAAGAAATTCTGGAAATGTTCAACAAATTGGTAGTGCATTTAAAAGTCGAATTGCTAGTTATAGACTTCATAGTGAAGAACAAACTCAAAGTATTGAATCATTTTTTAAAAATGTTCAACCTACTGTGTTTGGCTTGTTATGTAATGTTTTATTAGAGCATAAAACATTTAAAATGAATTTTGAACTTTTTGGCCTCTATGTAAAAACTGGGAGCGAAGGTGAAATTACGGATATCAAATCTTTTAATACAAAAAACGTAATTGTTAGTGAATCAATTAATATTAGTGATATATATCAAAATATTTCAAGTGCTATCATCGTGAAGAGTGAAGAGTTCCAGGAAAGGGAGTCGGGCTGGGCATTGGTTGAAGTACTTTATTTAGAAACCAACATGAATAAATATAATCCCCTTCGAGCATCATCATACATTGATTTGCCAGCATGGATCAAACGTAAGAAAGCTGTTGTGAACGTTATGAATAATGATGACGCATGCTTTGCATGGGCTGTAACCTCAGCTCTCCATCCAGCAGTGGGACATGTGGAGAGAACATCATCATATCCTCACTATTCCTCAGTGTTAGATTTGAAATAAATGGAATTTCCTAAGGCGATAAAAGACATTAAACGTTTTGAAGAGCTGAACAATGTAAGTATTAATGTTTATGAAATTGAAAATAAGAGTATAGTTGGTCCTCTATACTATACTCAGGAAAAAAAGGATGCTCATGTAAATTTACTTTACATAACCGCAGGTGAAAATGCCCACTATTGTTGGATAAAACATTTAAGTAGACTTGTTGGTAGTCAGATAACAAAACGCGATGGTAAAAAGTGGTTGTGTGATGGCTGTTTGCTATATTTCAGGAAAGAGGACCGACTAACTCAACATCAAAAATTGGGGTGTAATGATGTTTGTACGGTATTACCGACTCCTAAATATAACATTCTAAAATTCAAGGTTTATGAGAAACAGCTTCGAGTACCATTTGTTATATATGCTGACTTTGAAGCTTTGCTAAAACCATTTAATACATGTTCATCAAATCCTGCCCAACCTTTTACCAACACTACTCACATTCATGAACCTTTTAGCTTTGCATATTATATTAAATGTAGTTACGATGACTCTTTAAATAAGTTTGAGCTCTATAGAGGACATGATGCACCTAAAGTTTTTATGGAAAGGCTTGAGAAAGATGCCATCCGTATATCCTCTATTTTAAATACGATCATTCCAATGGAGCCACTAACTTCATCAGAGCATATGAATTTTGAAAATGAAACTAATTGTTTTATATGTGGTGAATGTTTATGTACAGACAGGGTTCGCGATCATGATCATTTAACAGGAAAATATCGTGGTGCTGCTCACCAAGAATGTAATTTAAATTATAGAGTAAGTAAATTCATTCCGGTCATTCTACATAACGGTAGCAAATACTATAACCACATTATCGTTAAAGAATTTGGAGCTTCAGATGTGAAAATTTATGTTATTGCAAATAATAAGGAACAATACATATCGTTCACAAAATACATCAAACCTAGCAATAAAAAAAACATTAAACTGCGATTTTTAGATTCATTCTGCTTTATGTCAGGTAGTCTTGATAAGCTGACTAGTAATTTAAAATCAGATCAGTTTCATGAAATTCAACGTGTCTTTCCTAAAGAAGATGATTTTAATTTGATTCGTCAAAAGGGTATATTCCCTTATGAATATATTAACTGTGTGGAACGTCTTGAGGAGTGTTCTTTACCGCCAAAAGATGCATTTTACAGTTCCTTAAACACAAGTCATATCAGTGATCAGGAATATTTACATGCACAACGTGTATGGGCACAGTTTGACATTCAAACTTTAGGAGAATTTTCAGACATATATTTGAAGACGGATGTGTTGTTATTAGCAGATGTTTTTGAAAATTTTCGGAATGTATGTATGAAAACTTATGACCTTGATCCTTGTCAGTATTTCACAGCTCCTGGGTTAAGTTTCAGTTCAATGTTGAAAAAAACGAAAGTAAATTTAGAATTAATGACTGATATAGACATGATCAATTTTATAAAATCATCAATTTGAGGTGGATTAAGCCAATGTAGTGGACGGTACTCTAAAGCGAATAATAAATACATGCCTAGCTACAACCCTTGTGAAGAGTCAAAGTATATTGTCTACCTCGATGCAAATAACCAATATGGTTGGGCTATGAGTCAATATCTACCACTGAAAGATTTTCGCTGGCTGACACAACCTGAAATTGATGTCTTACATGTTGACACTCTTAATGATAACGATGATAAAGGATATATTTTAGAGGTAAATCTTGAGTACCCTAAAGAGTTACATGATGATCATAATGATTTACCATTTTGTCCTGAGAATATGAAATCTCCATACATCACATCACGAACAAAAATGTTAATTGCTAATGTAAATGATAAATGTAAATATGTAATACATTATCAAAACTTGAAACAGTGTCTACAGCAAGGATTGAAATTAACTAAAATTCGTCGCGTATTGCAATTTCATCAGTCAACATGGCTCAAACCGTATATTGATCTAAACAATAATTTAAGAACACAGTCAACAAACGCGTTTGAAAAAGATTTTTATAAACTCATGAATAATAGTGTTTTTGGAAAGACTATGGAGAATGTTGATAAACGAGTTGATGTAAAGCTGATAACAAAGTGGGAGAATGATGGTAAAAGGTATGGTGCGAGCAACTTAATAAGCAAGCCTAACTTTCATAGCTGTTCAATTATTCATGAGGATTTAGTTGTAATACAAATGAATCGTCTTAAAGTAACTTACAACAAACCCATATATGTGGGTTACACCATTCTGGAATTATCAAAAACACTTATGTATGAATTTCACTATGATTATGTAAAGAAAAACTATCTTGATAATGCTAAATTACTCTACACAGACACAGATTCTTTTATTTATGAGTTTAAAACTGATGATTTTTACGAGGATATCAAAACTGAGCTAAATAGGTTTGATACAAGTGACTACCCCAAGGATAATATTTACCATTTACCTCTAGTAAACAACAAGGTTCTTGGGAAATTTAAGGATGAATGTGCTGGTGTTAATATAGACACCTTTGTAGGCACAAAATCTAAATCATACAGCTATATGACAATTGATGATGTAGTAGTAAAAAAATTAAAAGGAGTGAAAAAGAATGTTGTTAGTAAAGAGTTTGATATAAGTGATTATAAAAACTGTATAGTTAGTAACCCACCTGTATTATATAAGAAAATGTGTGTATTTAGAAGTAAAAATCATCAGCTACATACCAATTTGTTGAACAAAGTTGCTTTAAGTAATGAAGACAACAAACGATTCATTATACCCAACACATTTAATACTCTTGCTTGGGGAAACAGTCGTATTGACGACTATTACTTTACTTAAGTCTAATGATCACTATATTGTAATATTTGTAGTGTGTTTTATATTGTAATATTTTTTGTAAAAACTGTAAGTAGAATGTATAATGTTAGGCTACAGTAGTTTAGTAAAAATAAGATAAGTAATATATTTTAGTGTAAAATGTTTGCTTTTGTATATTACGAAAAAGATTTTAAAAATTTACTGAATGTATGAACTAAACAAGGGGAATGTAAAAAATGTAAAGTGGAAATTGTAAATATCCATGTGTGAAAAAGTGAAATGGCTATCACCATTTTAAAATTAAAAAGACATTGTAATCTGGTAAACCTTGTTTTTATTTCACAACAACAAAAATGTACAGAATGTGTAAACTAAACAAGGGAATGTAAAAAATGAAAAGTGGAAATTGTAAATATTCATGTGTGAAAAAATGAAATGGCTATCACCATTTTTAAAAATTAAAAGATATAGATAGTGATTTAGTGAACCTTATTTATATTTCACAAAAAATGTACAGAATGTGTGAACTGAACAAGGGGAATGTAAAAAATGTAAAGTGGAAATTGTAAATATTCATGTGTGAAAAAATGAAAATGAAGAAATGACTATCACCATTTTTAGAATTAAAAGACATTGTGATCTGGTAAACCTTGTTTTTATTTCACAACAACAAAAATGTACAGAATGTTTAAACTAAACAAGGGGAATGTAAAAAAATGTAAAGTGGAAATTGTAAATATTCATGTGTGAAAAAAAATGAAATGTCTATCACCATTTTTAAAATAAAAGACATTGTGATCTTGTAAACCTTGTTTTATTTCACAACAAATAGAGCTTTACAAAAATAGAATACAAAAGAAATACCAATTCCTCAATCCTTTTCAATGTCCATGTCCACTCATCATTAACTTTCCTTTTACAACACTAATCACAATGACGACTGCCAACCTCTCTCCCACTGAGACATCACAGGATGTCAAACGTTGTTTAGCTTTTCAACGATACTTTATCCGCTACACGTCTTAATGCAGGATGACTGTGGTGATAAGAAAGGTGCATGCTTGATCCAAAGGATTAATAGGTATATCACTATGCTGCAAAGGTTCTTCAAGACAAGTTCCAGGACTACACAAATAATAACCAGGTAGGTAGATTTCGAAAGTCAAGTATTGAATTACTTTGTTAATGATGCCATTGCCAGTACAGGTCTGGCATATCCTTTTCCATCGATGGTAAAAAGCTTTGATCTTCCTCCTCCTCCTCTGTGGATGATGTTTGTTGTTGTTGCTTTTTTTCTTCATTACTCCCGTGGTATGAGGAAACAAAGTCTTTACACTGACTTTTATGACCATGATACAGTTTGACTTGCTGACAAGTAGCACACTGTCGCATAGAGGGTATTTTTGCCATAACCACTTGCTTATGGTGATCATAATCCGTACATGGTTGCAATTCACTTAACACAGGGTCTTGAGTCCATGATTTTGGTACATGTTGCCAGATTTCTTTCAGTGCATTTGCTGCGACATAATAAATGAATGATTTTGGAAGAGCCAATAATTCTTCTTTAGTAAAACTGTCTAGTTTCTTTTTACACACAAAGAACTTTCCAATCGCTTTATCGGTAGCATCCCCTTTCTCCATGGTATCACGTTGATGTTTACACGTCGCTTGTAGAAATCTCACTGGTGTCATCCACAGGTAAACCTTTAGTTTTAATTTTATTTAACAACTCCCAGCAGGCATTGGTGGATAGCCAATGAAACAATTGCCACACCTGTGCCAGGGCTTTATGGGTAATATTGTCATAGGGGCAGCGATCCATGAGTGTTTGCAGCGAGGGACAGCCCATGTCCATTAAATCGATACATTGACAGTAATACGCTAAAAATGGTTGTAGCCATTGACGTTTTTCACTACCTTTCACAAATACTACATGGGCAGAAGACAAGTGGGCTTTCATGACTATGTCCAGGTGCTTATATGAAATGGTTCCTTGCTTCCAGTCTAGTTGCATATGAGTTTCAATCCACTGGGTTTGTTTACGGTCTTTATCACACAACAAATCAATCGCATAAGGTGGTTTAAACACCAAATGAGTAGCTTGTGATATCCAAAAAGTGGAACAATCGATAATGGCCACTTCTTTAAATATAAATTTGTTATCTCCAATTTTAAACCCTTGACAGTCGACAATCAGTGTACGCAACATGATTCACTCTTGTCTGGATCAAGTCCAACTGACCACAGACTGACAATTGTTCAGTAAGGTGTACCCATGTCATTTACTTACATTCCATTCTAGTAAAAGAAAAGAAAAACATCGAGTAGTCACTATAGAGGTTAGGATATGACAGGGGGACATAAGAAATAATAATATAACAACAACAACCAATTTTTTTTATTTCATTATTTTATTAGCATAACAAGTTTTACATTCTTTTTTCATTCTAGGATAGAGGCGGTACCATCTCATACAACAAAAAAGTCTTTTGTGTTTATAGTGTCAGTAGGGGGATGATAGGGGTTCTGCCCCACTTCAGAACCCCCCTTGCTCTACTACTAAGCCTCAGCCATGTTAAATATCTCTTGAACGCATGGTCCGATTTTGACAAATGAGGTATTGTTGGACTCGGGCTGACGTCCTCTTTGCTATGGACCACTCGTTATATTTTTCAAATTTTTTTTGAAAATTTTTGTTTTCGAAACTATGTGATAGTTTGAAAACCAAACAGGATAGAACGTTGTGCCATGGCTCAAACGAACAGTCCTTATGACCTTTATTTTTTGTAATAAAACTTTTTTATTTTTTATATTTTTTTGAAAACACTCGAATTTTGAAAATCCTATATTTTGGAAACTAGGAACTCTACAAAAAAAATTGTTTAACGTAAATCAATGGTCCCTACCCCCTCTACCCCCAAAATAAATTTCAAGTCTCTAGAATGAAAACCTGCAGTAGTGTGGTAGTGGGAAAGCTGCTCCACTTAGGAAGTTGTGAGCCCCTGCGACCTTGGAATGGAAGGAGCCATGCTAGGAGGGCGTGCTTGGATTCGTTTTTTTCGTCTCGTCGTGCTCTTTACGGGAATGTCGGTGTCGAAAATGTGAAAATCTGGAAACACAGTCTTTTTGGGGTAAAAACGTGATTTTAGACTTTTTGTTATATCTCACGAACCAATAACGCTAGAGGCGTGTTCGACAGGTCCAAGGACTCGGGGTAACGTTCTCTCTCCTATGGACCACTCGTTATAATTTTTAATAAAATTGGAAACTCGATTTTGGGGTAAACACATGTTTTTTGTGATTTTGCCGATATCTCACGAAGCAATAACGCTAGAGGCATGTACGACGGGTCCAAGGATTCGGGCAGACGTTCTCTTTGCTATGAACTACTCGTTGTAATTTTTAAAAATTTTGGAAACGCGATTTTGGGGTAAACACGTGTTTTTTGTGATTTTTGCCGATATCTCACGAACTAATAACGCTAGAGACGTGTACGAGGTGTCCTAGGACTCGGGCTAACGCCCCCTTTCAAATGTGGTAGATATTTTTTTTAAAAAAAGATAATTCACAAAGGGCCTAACGCCGTACATGTTGAAAAAAAATCATTACCGTTACCTGTTTATAATGTTTATAAAGCGTGGTGGTTGAGAGAGACGATACGGCTGGGTATGTGTGTGTTTCAACGAACCTGTCGCTAACCACAAGGACCATGCTTAATAGAACAATCGCTATTTCGGCGGATCGGTGTATGACAGAGCGAGCGTGCGTTTTTCCTGATATTTTACCTTTAACGTGTAAACGGTGATGAGAACTTGATTCTATGTTGGTCGAAGCGAGTATCGAAAACAAACGAGCAGGAGGTGAAGGTCATTTGAGCTTATTGGAAGGCTCCGATCTGACTTGACAACAGGTGCAATGGAAAAAATGACCAAGACGCTTGAAGGTGAAATAATCTGACCATTGTGGTGGCAGGGAAGTGCGAAAGGCGTGCACACATGTGAAACCACAGGCACGCTAAACCAGTGACATTCTGTCTTGCTTCGTACGTGACAAAATGCAAGTCCATGTGACATTTGATCTACCGCAGGTGTTCACCTTGGACGTTATCTGTCCACGTGCATGATAACTGTTAACAAGTCACATCCTGTTTTGCTTCGTACGTGACAAAATGCAAGTTCATGTGAAATTTGATCAGGCACAGGTGTTCGCCTGGGACGTTAGCTGCCCACGTGCACGATAAGAGAATGTTCAAAGCGTGGGAAAAAAAAAGATTATACATGCAATGTGATATATAAAGACACGTCGCTGACATTTCCACTCGCACTTATGTGACTACTTTTGAACACGCTACAGCGTTGTGTGAAACACTTGGCCTTGTTTAACAGTTTTGGTGTTGGTGGAAAATACTTATTCTTGTTGTGAGGTAGGTATATATTTATTCATTTATACATTTATTGATTTATATATAAATACATGCAATTATTTATTGATTAGGTAATTAATGATTTTATTTATTTATTTGTTTGCAGATAACCGGCATACCTTACATGTCAGAGGGAGAAGAAACTATTGCACTTTTGAGCCCACTAGAAGGGAAGAGTAACAAGTCACTGCAAGTAAAGGTGAGATGATTTTTTTTAAACTAACTTGTTTCATTTTTTTTTGTTTTATGTTTTATTTTATGAAATGTCTGTATTAACCTGAATTTAGGTATTTATAGCGGTTTATTTTATTTATTTTTAGAAACTTGGAAAGAATAGCCTTACCGCCGTAGCAGTCGCTGAAAAAAACCAGAAACGCACTAAAGCGAAACCACTGCCAAAGAGTGAACTGTTTAAAACTCAGGTAAGTCCAACTTAAAAATGCTATTCCATTTTACCACTACTGAAAACTCGTAGACAAAAAAAAATTCATTACCTGTACATGACTGGGACAATGATTGCTTTCTTGATTAATGGCTATGTTGTTGTTGTTGACTGGGAAAAGTACAAGGCCATGTTGGATTTTCTAAAAATAAAATAATAAATTTAATTTATGAGTGGTTCCCTATGGACTCAACGAATATCCACAGGTTTGAACATGATAATGTGAACAAAATGACATGACATTCATTTTTGTTTATATATTGGTTAAAGGGAGGGTGGGGGAATGTAAATGACTGTAGCTTTATAAAAAAGAAAATAAGTACATGGGTTACTGTTTGTGCCAACATACAGTTTATTTTTAATGGTGTTTTGATATATTAATGCCAATTAACGTTAACGTTTTATTTACAAGTATTGATTGATTGATTGATTGAGTGATGGGTTATTTTGTTTGCTTTTAGGTGTCGTCATGTGCCATTAACGTAATGAACAGACACTGAACAAGCATGCATTATGCTTTAAAGTACTCTGTGCAATGTTAATAACTTACAATAAGAAAACGTTTTATTATAACACATGGCGTTAGTACCAAATACAACAAGTGAGCAAGTTGGTTTACCACGTGGGTTAAATTTAAAATCAGAACATGATCGATGGTTAACATTTGAATCCTGGCCTGTAGGCTTTTTGTCGACGCATGAACTTGCAAAAGCCGTTTTTTTTACTTGAACCGAGGAGATGTGGTGCGCTGTGTGTTTTGTCGTATTGAACTTTCACACTGGGAAGAAGGGGATGATCCCTTTAGAGACCATTTGCGATGGTCTCCTCACTGTCCTTACATGCTTGGAAAGCAAGTGGGTAACCTACCCGTGCATTCATTTTACCGAACCACAAGGCCTATGGCCGCTACTTACGTTGCTGAATCACAAATAAATAATAATAATGATGTATTACCAGCCAACGGTAGTGTCGATATATGTGGTCCATATGCCATAGACAGTGTTGAATTGGCGTGTGCTTTTGAAAAATTGGGAGTTTGCAAGACTAAAGCACTAGCACACCCAGAGTACAGCTCTGTTGAAAAACGTTTCGAATCTTATAAAAATATTTGGCCATTAATATTAAAACACCTTACCAAACAGCTAAGTGAAGCTGGATTTTTTTATACTGGTGAAGGGGATAAAACAATATGTTTTTATTGTGGATTTGCTTTAAAGGATTGGCAAATGACTGATGACCCTTTTGTGCAACACGCTCGTTGGTTACCAAACTGTAAATACATGGTGTTGCTTAAAGGTCAGGAATTTGTGAACACTATTCGTAAAGAAAAAGTGATTGCAGCACAAGACATAAAAGTGCCTTTAGAGTTAGAGCACGCGGAGCAAATACATAAGGCTGAAAGAAAAGACTTGTCTCACGAACAGATACAAAAGTGTGACCAACAATTATGTAAAATTTGTTATCAAGATGAACTAGGTGTTGTATTTTTACCCTGTGGACACATGATAGCCTGTGTCAAGTGTGCATTAGAACTTAACACTTGTGCTATATGCAGAAAAGTAGTATCTGCAACAGTTAGGGCATTTCTTGCATAACTAGTATAATTTATTCGCCATGGATAGTGCAAAATCCCTAATTGCACAATATTATTAAAGCTATTTTAGAGTGTAATAGATATGCTTTTGTTTTGTTTATAGACTACTACAATGAATGTTTTGAATGCTGTGGGACAATCATGTGGCTTAGAGACAAAGAAGCTCAGTGAATTGCCAATGCATATTCCATTCCGCATTATCAAGATTCGGAAATTGAAAACAGCATATGGTGATCGTGTACTTTGTGTATGTGAAAACTTTGAGACATTTCTGCCTATACGGTTTAATGATATGTCGGAGAGTGTTTTTGATGAAGTCAATAATGCTGTGCAACCTGTACACTTAATTTATGAAGGTTTTAAAAACATTAGGTGCATGGTTCGTTTTAATTAAATAAATAAATAATGTGAAATAATAATGGAAATTATAAGTAATGACAATATACTGAAAAAGAAAGAAAATATGTGCATAGAATAGTAATGTTTTAGTGTTTAGTGTTGTCTTTAAAAATATTATGATGAAACCAAAAAAAATGTATATAAAGTTTGTAAATAAATGCAAAATGATGTTACAATGCTGTTTTATTTTATACAAAGTTAGTATATTTAACATTGCAGAGTATACATGATTATGACAATAAATGCATACTGAATACAAGCCTTTCTCACATTATAATAGTCTGTTATAGTTTTAAACACAAGGCTTGTTGTAGATCATTTTATAGCAATGTCCCTTTAATGTTGTTTTCGAAAAGTGGGGAAGCCACAATGGTTGTATTGACATAAAAACCTTATGGTTATTACTATTTAGTCACTTTGATCCCCTTGCAGATCAACAGCAGATGACCTAGTTGTTCCACTCTTTAAAACGACAACAACACCACTACCTCTTGCATAGTTTGTGATGTTGATGGCTCTTGCGACGTGGAAGATGGATTAAAAATAACTTTGAGAACAGGGGTTAAACGTTGATCATTAAACAATGCACTATTTTGAGTAGCAATATGGTTTTCTTGATTTTTTGTCGACGGCAACTGTGTTTCATGCGGTACACTACATTGATGATCACTGACACTTAAAACCTCACTATTTTTACTTTTTAGGTCACCACGACAATGTTTGGAACGTTGCTTTGAACAACGCCAAATAACAGTTCCATTTTTATTGGTTCGTTTCACAATATATGAATATCCTTTATAGTATGCGTAAGGCTTACCATACCTAGTCACTGATACTTCCATATCAACTGTCGAGCATAGACTAAGCTCTAGTAAAGTCAACTTGGTAATAAGAATACTAGTTTAATGTGAGAGCAAATATGGATCCAAAGAGTTCAGGTAAAAGTGAAAGCAAATAAGCAAATATTAGAAACAAGAGTTGGGGTGAAAGTGGTCGCAAAGTGGTAGACCCATTACACAATAATTTCAGCACGACGAAGCTCTTGTTCAATTTCTTTGATTTCCCAATCGTGACCAGTATGGCCAGATTGACGTGAGGCATGCAACAACTGTAGCCGCTGGACGAGCTTATTGGGATTGTGCCAGTATACAAATTTAACAAATGGATTTTTAGGTGTAAACAAAGCATTACCATTATCATGATCATTATCATCATCGTCATTATCATCATCATGATCACCATTATCATCATGACCATCATCACTGTTACTATATAGTCCTTTTTGATCCTCTTGCAATACCACTTTATTTATAGTCTGAGTTGATTTTGACAGTGTTGAAGGTTTCTTGGACGTTGACAACTGTCCTAACATGACGTTTTGAGGACATGATAAGTCCTTTTGAACAAACACTGTACTATCTTTAGCCGCAATATCGTTTTCTTGAACTTGCTTTTTAGCATTTTGATAATTGTTTGTAAACAGTAAGCGTGGTTCGTTTCGAGCACTACATTGATGAACACTCACACTTAAAACCTTTCCATTTTTACTTTTCAGATTGCCTCGACATTTTGTTGACCTCTCTTTTGAGCATCGCCAGAATATTATTCCATTCACATTCTGGCGATTATAGTTATAGGAGTAGCCTTGATAGAGTGCACGTAGCCTACCTTTGTTGGTTGTAATAAGTTCCATAGTAGTAACTGACCTGTCAGTACGATGTTCACACTACAAAGGTTACAACTGTTTTGCTGATGGAGTGACCTACTATAAGCTTATATATTGGCTTATGTGTTGGCTTTTTGTGTTGGCTTTTCGTGTTGGCTTTTGTGTTGGCTTATGTGTTGGCTTTTTGTGTTGGCTTTTTGTGTTGGCTTTTCGTGTTGGCTTATGTGTTGGCTTTTTGTGTTGGCTTTTTGTGTTGGCTTTTCGTGTTGGCTTTTGTGTTGGCTTATGTGTTGGCTTTTTGTGTTGGCTTTTTGTGTTGGCTTTTTGTGTTGGCTTTTCGTGTTGGCTTTTCGTGTTGGCTTTTCGTGTTGGCTTTTTGTGTTGGCTTTTCGTGTTGGCTTTTGTGTTGGCTTTTCGTGTTGGCTTTTTGTGTTGGCTTTTCGTGTTGGCATTTCGTGTTGGCTTTTCGTGTTGGCTTTTTTTGTATTGGCCTTTCGTGTTGGCTTTTTGTATTGGCTTTTCGTGTTGGCTTTTTGTGTTGGCTTTAGTATTGGCTTTTGTATTGGCTTATTTGACAAGTTATTTGTGTCAATGTATTTAGTGGATTTTTTCTTGGTGTTGGAAAGTAGTTGAAAGAGAGGGAATATTTAAAGACTTAACCTCAGCTCACTAACCTAACCTAACCTTTCAACTCTCAGATGTTAATTAAATTCTGTGCATTGTCGAGTTGGAGCCCAAGACCTCAGGGGTAAAAAAAAACAATTATTTTTGACGACTTATTTTGGTAACTTATTTTAATGGCTAACCTAACTTTACCTAACCTAACCTAACCTAACCTCAGCTCACTTTGGATATTACTAGTAAGTGTTCATATCCTCTGCTAGGTAGCATGCTAGTAGTACAGGTAGTGCTCATATTTACCGCTAGATAGCGGAAACATACTTTGCATGTTGCATGTGACACTTGTGAAGTTTAACCACATGCAAGACGTGCTTGTATAAGTTCTCTATTTAAACTCAATATACAATTAACCACTAAATGTTCAGAACTAACATGTATAGCCATGTTTAGGGTATATAGGAGACCCTTAGCAAGAAAGGCTGTCTAACCCACGAGTGTACAGCCTTGTCATACGCAGTAAGCCCCTGTTGGCTTTCTCAAATTGTTGTTGTTGTTGTTTTCTGCCAACAGGGGCTTACTGCGTATGACAAGGCTGTACACTCGTGGGTTAGACAGCCTTTCTTGCTAAGGGTCTCCTATATACCCTAAACATGGCTATACATGTTAGTTCTGAACATTTAGTGGTTAATTGTATATTGAGTTTAAATAGAGAACTTATACAAGCACGTCTTGCATGTGGTTAAACTTCACAAGTGTCACATGCAACATGCAAAGTATGTTTCCGCTATCTAGCGGTAAATATGAGCACTACCTGTACTACTAGCATGCTACCTAGCAGAGGATATGAACACTTACTAGTAATATCCAAAGTGAGCTGAGGTTAGGTTAGGTTAGGTTAGGTAAAGTTAGGTTAGCCATTAAAATAAGTTACCAAAATAAGTCGTCAAAAATAATTGTTTTTTTTTACCCCTGAGGTCTTGGGCTCCAACTCGACAATGCACAGAATTTAATTAACATCTGAGAGTTGAAAGGTTAGGTTAGGTTAGTGAGCTGAGGTTAAGTCTTTAAATATTCCCTCTCTTTCAACTACTTTCCAACACCAAGAAAAAATCCACTAAATACATTGACACAAATAACTTGTCAAATAAGCCAATACAAAAGCCAATACTAAAGCCAACACAAAAAGCCAACACGAAAAGCCAATACAAAAAGCCAACACGAAAGGCCAATACAAAAAAAGCCAACACGAAAAGCCAACACGAAATGCCAACACGAAAAGCCAACACAAAAAGCCAACACGAAAAGCCAACACAAAAGCCAACACGAAATGCCAACACGAAAAGCCAACACAAAAAGCCAACACGAAAAGCCAACACGAAAAGCCAACACGAAAAGCCAACACAAAAAGCCAACACAAAAAGCCAACACATAAGCCAACACAAAAGCCAACACGAAAAGCCAACACAAAAAGCCAACACAAAAAGCCAACACATAAGCCAACATGAAAAGCCAACACAAAAAGCCAACACAAAAAGCCAACACATAAGCCAACACAAAAGCCAACACGAAAAGCCAACACAAAAAGCCAACACATAAGCCAATATATAAGCTTATAGTAGGTCACTCCATCAGCAAAACAGTTGTAACCTTTGTAGTGTGAACATCGTACTGACAGGTCAGTTACTACTATGGAACTTATTACAACCAACAAAGGTAGGCTACGTGCACTCTATCAAGGCTACTCCTATAACTATAATCGCCAGAATGTGAATGGAATAATATTCTGGCGATGCTCAAAAGAGAGGTCAACAAAATGTCGAGGCAATCTGAAAAGTAAAAATGGAAAGGTTTTAAGTGTGAGTGTTCATCAATGTAGTGCTCGAAACGAACCACGCTTACTGTTTACAAACAATTATCAAAATGCTAAAAAGCAAGTTCAAGAAAACGATATTGCGGCTAAAGATAGTACAGTGTTTGTTCAAAAGGACTTATCATGTCCTCAAAACGTCATGTTAGGACAGTTGTCAACGTCCAAGAAACCTTCAACACTGTCAAAATCAACTCAGACTATAAATAAAGTGGTATTGCAAGAGGATCAAAAAGGACTATATAGTAACAGTGATGATGGTCATGATGATAATGGTGATCATGATGATGATAATGACGATGATGATAATGATCATGATAATGGTAATGCTTTGTTTACACCTAAAAATCCATTTGTTAAATTTGTATACTGGCACAATCCCAATAAGCTCGTCCAGCGGCTACAGTTGTTGCATGCCTCACGTCAATCTGGCCATACTGGTCACGATTGGGAAATCAAAGAAATTGAACAAGAGCTTCGTCGTGCTGAAATTATTGTGTAATGGGTCTACCACTTTGCGACCACTTTCACCCCAACTCTTGTTTCTAATATTTGCTTATTTGCTTTCACTTTTACCTGAACTCTTTGGATCCATATTTGCTCTCACATTAAACTAGTATTCTTATTACCAAGTTGACTTTACTAGAGCTTAGTCTATGCTCGACAGTTGATATGGAAGTATCAGTGACTAGGTATGGTAAGCCTTACGCATACTATAAAGGATATTCATATATTGTGAAACGAACCAATAAAAATGGAACTGTTATTTGGCGTTGTTCAAAGCAACGTTCCAAACATTGTCGTGGTGACCTAAAAAGTAAAAATAGTGAGGTTTTAAGTGTCAGTGATCATCAATGTAGTGTACCGCATGAAACACAGTTGCCGTCGACAAAAAATCAAGAAAACCATATTGCTACTCAAAATAGTGCATTGTTTAATGATCAACGTTTAACCCCTGTTCTCAAAGTTATTTTTAATCCATCTTCCACGTCGCAAGAGCCATCAACATCACAAACTATGCAAGAGGTAGTGGTGTTGTTGTCGTTTTAAAGAGTGGAACAACTAGGTCATCTGCTGTTGATCTGCAAGGGGATCAAAGTGACTAAATAGTAATAACCATAAGGTTTTTATGTCAATACAACCATTGTGGCTTCCCCACTTTTCGAAAACAACATTAAAGGGACATTGCTATAAAATGATCTACAACAAGCCTTGTGTTTAAAACTATAACAGACTATTATAATGTGAGAAAGGCTTGTATTCAGTATGCATTTATTGTCATAATCATGTATACTCTGCAATGTTAAATATACTAACTTTGTATAAAATAAAACAGCATTGTAACATCATTTTGCATTTATTTACAAACTTTATATACATTTTTTTTGGTTTCATCATAATATTTTTAAAGACAACACTAAACACTAAAACATTACTATTCTATGCACATATTTTCTTTCTTTTTCAGTATATTGTCATTACTTATAATTTCCATTATTATTTCACATTATTTATTTATTTAATTAAAACGAACCATGCACCTAATGTTTTTAAAACCTTCATAAATTAAGTGTACAGGTTGCACAGCATTATTGACTTCATCAAAAACACTCTCCGACATATCATTAAACCGTATAGGCAGAAATGTCTCAAAGTTTTCACATACACAAAGTACACGATCACCATATGCTGTTTTCAATTTCCGAATCTTGATAATGCGGAATGGAATATGCATTGGCAATTCACTGAGCTTCTTTGTCTCTAAGCCACATGATTGTCCCACAGCATTCAAAACATTCATTGTAGTAGTCTATAAACAAAACAAAAGCATATCTATTACACTCTAAAACAGCTTTAATAATATTGTGCAATTAGGGATTTTGCACTATCCATGGCGAATAAATTATACTAGTTATGCAAGAAATGCCCTAACTGTTGCAGATACTACTTTTCTGCATATAGCACAAGTGTTAAGTTCTAATGCACACTTGACACAGGCTATCATGTGTCCACAGGGTAAAAATACAACACCTAGTTCATCTTGATAACAAATTTTACATAATTGTTGGTCACACTTTTGTATCTGTTCGTGAGACAAGTCTTTTCTTTCAGCCTTATGTATTTGCTCCGCGTGCTCTAACTCTAAAGGCACTTTTATGTCTTGTGCTGCAATCACTTTTTCTTTACGAATAGTGTTCACAAATTCCTGACCTTTAAGCAACACCATGTATTTACAGTTTGGTAACCAACGAGCGTGTTGCACAAAAGGGTCATCAGTCATTTGCCAATCCTTTAAAGCAAATCCACAATAAAAACATATTGTTTTATCCCCTTCACCAGTATAAAAAAATCCAGCTTCACTTAGCTGTTTGGTAAGGTGTTTTAATATTAATGGCCAAATATTTTTATAAGATTCGAAACGTTTTTCAACAGAGCTGTACTCTGGGTGTGCTAGTGCTTTAGTCTTGCAAACTCCCAATTTTTCAAAAGCACACGCCAATTCAACACTGTCTATGGCATATGGACCACATATATCGACACTACCGTTGGCTGGTAATACATCATTATTATTATTTATTTGTGATTCAGCAACGTAAGTAGCGGCCATAGGCCTTGTGGTTCGGTAAAATGAATGCACGGGTAGGTTACCCACTTGCTTTCCAAGCATGTAAGGACAGTGAGGAGACCATCGCAAATGGTCTCTAAAGGGATCATCCCCTTCTTCCCAGTGTGAAAGTTCAATACGACAAAACACACAGCGCACCACATCTCCTCGGTTCAAGTAAAAAAAAACGGCTTTTGCAAGTTCATGCGTCGACAAAAAGCCTACAGGCCAGGATTCAAATGTTAACCATCGATCATGTTCTGATTTTAAATTTAACCCACGTGGTAAACCAACTTGCTCACTTGTTGTATTTGGTACTAACGCCATGTGTTATAATAAAACGTTTTCTTATTGTAAGTTATTAACATTGCACAGAGTACTTTAAAGCATAATGCATGCTTGTTCAGTGTCTGTTCATTACGTTAATGGCACATGACGACACCTAAAAGCAAACAAAATAACCCATCACTCAATCAATCAATCAATCAATACTTGTAAATAAAACGTTAACGTTAATTGGCATTAATATATCAAAACACCATTAAAAATAAACTGTATGTTGGCACAAACAGTAACCCATGTACTTATTTTCTTTTTTATAAAGCTACAGTCATTTACATTCCCCCACCCTCCCTTTAACCAATATATAAACAAAAATGAATGTCATGTCATTTTGTTCACATTATCATGTTCAAACCTGTGGATATTCGTTGAGTCCATAGGGAACCACTCATAAATTAAATTTATTATTTTATTTTTAGAAAATCCAACATGGCCTTGTACTTTTCCCAGTCAACAACAACAACATAGCCATTAATCAAGAAAGCAATCATTGTCCCAGTCATGTACAGGTAATGAATTTTTTTTTGTCTACGAGTTTTCAGTAGTGGTAAAATGGAATAGCATTTTTAAGTTGGACTTACCTGAGTTTTAAACAGTTCACTCTTTGGCAGTGGTTTCGCTTTAGTGCGTTTCTGGTTTTTTTCAGCGACTGCTACGGCGGTAAGGCTATTCTTTCCAAGTTTCTAAAAATAAATAAAATAAACCGCTATAAATACCTAAATTCAGGTTAATACATACATTTCATAAAATAAAACATAAAACAAAAAAAAATGAAACAAGTTAGTTTAAAAAAAATCATCTCACCTTTACTTGCAGTGACTTGTTACTCTTCCCTTCTAGTGGGCTCAAAAGTGCAATAGTTTCTTCTCCCTCTGACATGTAAGGTATGCCGGTTATCTGCAAACAAATAAATAAATAAAATCATTAATTACCTAATCAATAAATAATTGCATGTATTTATATATAAATCAATAAATGTATAAATGAATAAATATATACCTACCTCACAACAAGAATAAGTATTTTCCACCAACACCAAAACTGTTAAACAAGGCCAAGTGTTTCACACAACGCTGTAGCGTGTTCAAAAGTAGTCACATAAGTGCGAGTGGAAATGTCAGCGACGTGTCTTTATATATCACATTGCATGTATAATCTTTTTTTTTCCCACGCTTTGAACATTCTCTTATCGTGCACGTGGGCAGCTAACGTCCCAGGCGAACACCTGTGCCTGATCAAATTTCACATGAACTTGCATTTTGTCACGTACGAAGCAAAACAGGATGTGACTTGTTAACAGTTATCATGCACGTGGACAGATAACGTCCAAGGTGAACACCTGCGGTAGATCAAATGTCACATGGACTTGCATTTTGTCACGTACGAAGCAAGACAGAATGTCACTGGTTTAGCGTGCCTGTGGTTTCACATGTGTGCACGCCTTTCGCACTTCCCTGCCACCACAATGGTCAGATTATTTCACCTTCAAGCGTCTTGGTCATTTTTTCCATTGCACCTGTTGTCAAGTCAGATCGGAGCCTTCCAATAAGCTCAAATGACCTTCACCTCCTGCTCGTTTGTTTTCGATACTCGCTTCGACCAACATAGAATCAAGTTCTCATCATCGTTTACACGTTAAAGGTAAAATATCAGGAAAAACGCACGCTCGCTCTGTCATACACCGATCCGCCGAAATAGCGATTGTTCTATTAAGCATGGTCCTTGTGGTTAGCGACAGGTTCGTTGAAACACACACATACCCAGCCGTATCGTCTCTCTCAACCACCACGCTTTATAAACATTATAAACAGGTAACGGTAATGATTTTTTTTCAACATGTACGGCGTTAGGCCCTTTGTGAATTATCTTTTTTTAAAAAAAATATCTACCACATTTGAAAGGGGGCGTTAGCCCGAGTCCTAGGACACCTCGTACACGTCTCTAGCGTTATTAGTTCGTGAGATATCGGCAAAAATCACAAAAAACACGTGTTTACCCCAAAATCGCGTTTCCAAAATTTTTAAAAATTACAACGAGTAGTTCATAGCAAAGAGAACGTCTGCCCGAATCCTTGGACCCGTCGTACATGCCTCTAGCGTTATTGCTTCGTGAGATATCGGCAAAATCACAAAAAACATGTGTTTACCCCAAAATCGAGTTTCCAATTTTATTAAAAATTATAACGAGTGGTCCATAGGAGAGAGAACGTTACCCCGAGTCCTTGGACCTGTCGAACACGCCTCTAGCGTTATTGGTTCGTGAGATATAACAAAAAGTCTAAAATCACGTTTTTACCCCAAAAAGACTGTGTTTCCAGATTTTCACATTTTCGACACCGACATTCCCGTAAAGAGCACGACGAGACGAAAAAAACGAATCCAAGCACGCCCTCCTAGCATGGCTCCTTCCATTCCAAGGTCGCAGGGGCTCACAACTTCCTAAGTGGAGCAGCTTTCCCACTACCACACTACTGCAGGTTTTCATTCTAGAGACTTGAAATTTATTTTGGGGGTAGAGGGGGTAGGGACCATTGATTTACGTTAAACAATTTTTTTTGTAGAGTTCCTAGTTTCCAAAATATAGGATTTTCAAAATTCGAGTGTTTTCAAAAAAATATAAAAAATAAAAAAGTTTTATTACAAAAAATAAAGGTCATAAAGACTGTTCGTTTGAGCCATGGCACAACGTTCTATCCTGTTTGGTTTTCAAACTATCACATAGTTTCGAAAACAAAAATTTTCAAAAAAAATTTGAAAAATATAACGAGTGGTCCATAGCAAAGAGGACGTCAGCCCGAGTCCAACAATACCTCATTTGTCAAAATCGGACCATGCGTTCAAGAGATATTTAACATGGCTGAGGCTTAGTAGTAGAGCAAGGGGGGTTCTGAAGTGGGGCAGAACCCCTATCATCCCCCTACTAGTGTCCATAACACCGATGATATCCCAATGTCTCTAAACTGGATGTTTTTGAATGTGAGCTGCTCACTGAAGCACTGCCGGCACCATAAAGTCCACACGTATCATAACTTTTTCCATTACTTAGAGGCACGAGTGAGGGGTAACTTGAATGACAGGGTATATTACCCACCTCCATTCTGCATAGGTAGGGACAGGCAGGTGACCAGCGCTGATGTTCCTGCATGGGTTCATCGCTCTCTTGCCATTGGTCTAAGATGATGGGACAAAACACACATTTCACTTCATCTCTTGTTTTTAAATAGTAGAATCCAGCGGCTGCTAAGGCTTGAGGGTTTATAAAAGGCACCGGTCACGTCGCAAAGGTCTTGAAACGTTGTTCCTCAGATTTTAAATTCATGGATGTAACTTCTCTTGAGGCTTGAAAGCAAGACATGACTGAGTGGTTTGATGTGTGTTGACCTGCTATTTATACACTCGTCACTTGGTTGGACAGTGGATAATAGTTGACTTGTTTGTGATGAATAATCAAACAGTAGGCCGTGGTATTGGCTGGAACATTGTCATGCGTTTCAAAATCTAGTCGAATGTCAATATTGGATGGTTTGACAGACTCTTCCAAGTAGGAACAGTCAAAGACAATCAGTGGCGCCCTTGTCTTAAAAGCTTGGGGTGACAACATTGGACAATTCTCTTTTTGATGATACGACCATCTAAATTTAGAAAACAAGTCGTACAGGGGGGCAAACTTATTTTTTGAAAAATCTAAATCCAGCCCTTCATAGGGAAACACAGAACCGTTGAGGAAAAGACGTGCATTTCTCAATTGCAGGTGATCAAATTGCGTGACATCTTTGGTTTGTTGATACTTGCGATTCGTTTGAAAACCCACAATCATGTAGAGAGGTCTCTCTGTATAGCGGGCTGTTTTTATAGACCAACTGTGTGTGTTGGTGGTGGGCAATAACGGGTACTCATGGAGTGCCCAGCTTCTAAATTCCATGGGTAGAGGTATATCTCTCTTTACCATTTTGAGTATGTCAAGTTTTTTGCTATCGTTAAGGGTCACATGAGGCACTTTCCATAACAAGCGTTGTAGTTGAATTTTTGAATCAATGGGGGCATTGTCGACTCCCTTGAGTGCATTATTATCACTCCTGTCTCTCACCAGATAAAGCACTTGCCTTGCGTTGACCACAATGCGCTGGTGATCTTCAGCAAAGCCTGAAATCAGTTTAAGAGGTAAATATCCAGTGAAGGTGCCATTGGTGTGTACCATCCAGTCATTGGTCGAGTCAGGGCACCAACCCGCCATGCAAAGTGTTTTAGCTTCTTCCTCACTATAAGAGGGATATAGTTTCATGACACTGGAAATACCCACATTTCGAGTGCTATCCACCACGATATCGTTAATGACATAACGTACTTCAGAAAACAGGAAAGCGAAAGCATGGTTGGCTAACTTGGATGTAGTGGGTGTAGAACCATCGGCTTTGGTGAGCTTCAATCTGAATAACACTTTCATGCGGTAGAGTGTAAATATCTTGGTTGTTGATAACAAATTTAATTTCATCATTGTTATTGAGTCCAGGTGTTTGAGCTTGATAGGAATGGAGATCAATTCTTACCACTCCTGGTTGCTCCTCGATGTGGTTCGCTACCTCTAGAATAGAATTCATCGCGGGGGTTAATGTGGTAACCCAAATGCTGTAAAATCTGCTTGTTCTGAGATGTTAACGTGTATTCACGTGGTAAACAACTAACACCATTCCTAGACGGTGCTGTTGCTTTATATACAAACTTCATAGTGGTTTTAGCACCAACTTGTATGTCACTGGTGTGGTAGAATCTAGATCAATGAGTTGTTGCTCTCTATTGATCAGTCTTAATGTTATATTACTAATACCATCGACAGCCACAGAATGAAAAAGCACCACCGGAGGGTTTTCACGAATAATATAGCCATTGGGCGATGTCACAATAAAGTCATAAAGCGAATGCGACGGTTCTTGATTGGTGTACACTTGACTAATAATATTACACGTCACCGACACATGATGGTCCTCAATGAATTTCACTTCATGGTCTGATTCATGTTTTTTGTTGGGCTCTAACACACGTGGTTTAAATCCTAGTAATGGACCAATGGAATCGGGGTGAGTTTTAAAGTCAATTTTGAATGTAGAAAAAATACTGCAGCGATGAGTGTTGGTATTTCCTACAAGTTCAAACTTGCGCGTTCCATCGAGAAATGACTTTAAACCATATTCATTGATCAACACCACATAAATGTGTTCATAAATGTCATCTATCGTGTATCCACCAGAGTTCAGGGTGAGCACAGAATCATCATAGTAAAACTTGTTGTTCACATTTTCACGTATGTTGTATATTCGATTGTACGTTTCAAGAGAAACAAGTCCTAAACCATAAGGTTTTTCACTCAATTCGATAGGTGGGTAAAAGTCTAGACTCACTTCAGGTCCACGTCCATGCAGTGTAAACGTCTTACTTTCCACCGACATACTGTTGACGTTTTTGCTTATGTTGCGTCTTATATTTAAAAAAATAAACACAAACGTCCACACTGTTGGCTGTTAAACGTTTGCTCACGTTTCACATCATAATATATCTTGATCCTGTTTCCAAAATAGGCCACTAGTTCCATGGGCGGGGGCAAATTCCCAAAACTGTCAAAGTACCATACAGTAGATACCTCTTTGACATAAGCTACATAATGTATTCCAGGTCCTCGGTGATCATCCAAATTGACAACAGCACATTCATGTTTCCCGGGTTGTGAGGGTAATTGGTTTCGCATAAACACACCTCGAAAATGAGAAAGCTTTAGTTGTTTAGCATAGCTTTCCACTTGCTGATGCGTCAGGGCATGTCTTGCTATGGCTGAGGTTAAAGATGTTTTATTTTATTTCGAATAGGTGAAATTCCAAATCCTTGTTGATAAAAGGCTGGCTTCAAATTGACATTTCTAGCCCCCATAGCAATGGCCTCCATTGTTTCATTGTGTCGCTGACTTTCATTGAGTTGTTGCTTGCCCTGTTGCACGGCTTTAATGGTTTTTGCCACTGCACTGGCGCCGCTTAAAGTGAACCTAGAGCAGCCAGACCAGCGAATAATGCAGGTAAAAATCCCGCTCGTTTGGGAACGGGGATCACTCGCCCTTGTTTTGAACCCTGTCGCTGACGTTTTGGAATAACATGTCTCTGTGCTACTCGAAGAGCTTTCCTTATGGTCAACACATTATTTTTTCTTTTTTTCTTTCGTAAGGGCTTGTTCACGAATGTCATAAGCCCAGTCTTTGCCAAGGACAGGCTCATAGTTTTTGTCTTTCTCACCACATATCTTTGTTTCACCATGATGATGATGACCAACAACCTTTCACAAGAAAGTTTAAGTCACAACTAACATTAGATTGTTATTTCATGGCTGTATATTCCAATTCTACATAAAGTGGGAAATCATTTATGGTTTTTCCAGCTTGCTTTTCATTCCATGTCAACAGGAGATGAAAGGATAATTCGTCTCCTGCATTGACCATTTCATGGTTATGGACCAACATCCTATGACCATTTATCTCTATTTGTAAATGGTTCTCATCAGGTATGGCATATTTGATGTGAATGGTTCCATTATAGTGTAGTCGATAGTGGCTTAAACCTGAAGCAAGCACATAGGTCAAGTGCTGGTAATGAACTAGCGGTATATGGTTTCTCTCATTCACAGGTTTTACATTTGTCAGATGCTCTAAAAATACAGATGGGATAAATTTATAAAGCCTTTTCATTTCATAGGTCACGTATCGCTTGGTACAGACATCATTATCTTCTTGTGGGTCTTTCACGTGAATAATGCGGTGATGATTAGCCCTATAGCCTTCCACCGTAAGCTGAGGCACTTTATCATAAAACTCATACACCTTGTTATCCACATACTGTTTTGTAGTAACGTCTGTATACACTTGAGGATGTTTTACATGAGTTAACCGCTTTCCTTTAAAGTCATAATCTCCTTGTTTTGTGCGTGGCACTACTGACCTATCCACATAGTGTTTATTAGCAGGATCTGTTTCTTGTTTAGGATCATGTATGGGAACAGACCTAGCTTTGACCATCAACGCACGTCCAAAGACATCCATCGTCAACCTGTAGTACGAGTCTACTGTTTCTATGACAAGGCTCGGTGCGATGTATATAGACAGCCTGCTAGCCTCTCTAAGCCTTAGTTGAAATGAAGCTAATTATGCAGCAAGAGTCATTCCCCGTGAGGGACATGGTTTCCCATCTCTGCCGCACATCACGTGAACAACGCCATGGTTCACTGTTTCCATCTTCCATTCGCTGCATCATTGTGGGACCTTCCGGCTGTGGAAAGACCAATCTTTTGCTGACACTTATTACAGCGCCCAATGGTCTGTGTTTTCAAAATATTTATATTTTCGCAAAATCTCTCTACCAACCCCTCTACGTGTTTCTGGATCAAGTCATGTCTGGATTAAAAAATGAGAATATGGGGTATTTTACATTTTCCACGCAAGAAAATGTTATTTCACCGGATGAGGTAAAGCCTGATTCACTCATGATTTTCGATGATGTATCCACTGAACGACAAGGTATCATTCAAAGCTATTTCAGCATGGGTCGACACAAACATATCGATTGCTTCTATCTTGGACAAACGTATTCTAAAATGTCCAAACAGTTGATTCGTGACAATGCCAATGTCATTGTTTTATTTCGCCAGGACGAGAGGAACAGTCGTTACATTTATAATGAACATGTGAATCCGGATATGACCTTTCAAATGTTTACAGAATTGTGTGGCAAGTGCTGGAACACACAACGTCATGCCTGTTTAGTGATTGACAAACAAAGTGAACTCAACCAAGGGCGGTATCGCTTAGTGTTTGATCATTTTATTGCTATTTAAGGCACTGTATCATTCCCTCTCAAGTCATTTGTCACGACATCATGGTGTTAGCAGAGAGTCAATTGAAAAAGCATATTATTAGAGCAAAAATACTATTCGCCAAAAGTTTCGTCAATTGAAACGATCGCGTGCGGATCATGCTTTGTTTATTCAACAACATTTAGCATCTCCGCTAAAAGCTATGTTGAAACCCTCTTTCAAGCCATCTGAAACGCTACCTACCGTTTCACAAGCCAGTCAGACGCACCACGAGGACTCTGAGGAAGAGAAAGACGAAGATGAAGAGGAACAGGAAGATTTAACTAGTGTTAGCGAAGTTGAAGATAATGTGGAACAAGTGTTTACGCCTCAAAAAAAGGCATCACCCCTTGCAGAGTTTTTAAGAAAAAGGAAATCCTTGGCCATGGTCGAAACCCCTTGCCCTTCCAGATCGTCTCCATTTTCACAACTCTTGGCCACCCCTCAACATAAAGCTCAACTGAAAAAACATTTTAATAAAATATTATGGATCAACACTGGAACCCTATTTCACCAATCTATTTGTTGGAAACATAGATACCACATATGGCGTTCGCTATGAGAATGATAGTTTTAAAATTGGTGATTCATCGATTAAATTTAGTCGTACTAAAGCTGTCATTAAAAAGATCAACTATAAATTAACACCAGGACTGTTAAAGCTACTATTCTCTCGGACTCCCTCATCTCAAGATTATACGTCAGAGGACCTTAGTAAATATAAATCCATTTTAATGGATACCCATGCTCACAAAAGACAGTATGATCCCACTCAACAAGTGAATGCTAATATATCCCAGAAATATAAAACCATCATTGCAAAAATGTTCCCCACTAGTCAAAGTGGTCGTCGTAAAGTGTCCGCTTCAGGGGTGACATTTAAACCATTAAAACCCTTTGTGGATGTTACCTACTGGCACAATCCAAATAAACTCGTCCAGCGACTACAGCTGTTGCATGCTTCACGTCAAGCCGGCCATACTGGTCACGATTGGGAAATTCAAGAAATTGAGGAAGAACTTCGAAATGCCAAAATTATTGTTTAAGCCCTGACCCATTAAAATGGGTATTGCTCACGAGTTGCATCGTCCAGCTAGACGTCACTATCAGCGACTCAAGGTGATTTCACAGGGTGTGGATGAACTTTGGCAAGCAGACTTGGTTGAAATGATTCCCTATGCTAAAGTTAACGATGGTGTACGCTATTTGTTGACGGTCATTGATATTTATTCCAAAATGGCGTTTGTTGAACCTGTGCGTCGCAAGTCTAGCCCACTAGTCACCAAAGCCTTTCAACATATTATTCAACAATCTAAACGTCAACCTCAGCTGCTACAAACCGACCAGAGAAAAGAATTTTTCAACAAGGATTTCTCCAGTTTTCTCAAATCTAAGGATATTCACCATTACACCACGTACAGCAATCTCAAAGCCAGCGTGGTCGAGCGGTTCAACCGAACATTGAAAACCCATATGTGGAAAGCGTTTACCGCTCAGGGCACTTATCGCTGGTTGGACTTGTTACCTGAGTTAGTGTCACGTTACAACGACACCAAACACAGAACCATTGGGACCAAGCCACGAGTTGTAACTAAAAATATTCCACAACTGGATAAACTGTTTAACCCCATAAAAACAGCAGACCCTAAACGTCATCGCCTTAATATTGGGGACCATGTTCGTGTGAGCAAATTCAAGTCCGTCTTCGACAAGGGCTACACACCAAATTGGGGGACTGAACTATTTCGAATTCGTCAAGTCAACCTGAACAGTCCAGTCACCTATTTACTCGAGGACCTCAACCATCAACCCATAAAAGGCAGGTTTTATCTTCAAGAACTTCAAAAGACAGCGTTTCCTAAACATTACCTTGTGGAAAAAATATTGAAACAAAAAGGAAATAAACTATATGTAAAATGGTTGGGATTTAGCTCAGCCTTTAATTCTTGGATTAATAAATTACATGTTGTGTGAACCTGTGTGTCTTGTATTTATTTATTTACTCATGTTGTACTTAACCTACAGTCTTATGTACAGTCCTCAGCTATACATGTATTATGAGCAATACATATTTCTTTCTCTCTTCACCTGTGTTCTCTCTTACACTAACCCCCCCTTCACCTCCCACCACTGTCAAAACAGGTTGTGACTTGTTAGCTCTTATCGTGCGCGTGTACAGGTGAACACCTGTGTGTTAGATCATATTACACATGAACTCACATTTTCTCACGTATGAAGCAAAACAGGATGTGATTTGTTTCACAAGGAGGACAGTAATAAGGTCATTTCACACGTGTTCACATGTATTTCATCACTTTCTTTTCATATCGTTATCCCATTATAGTAGTGGGGGATTAGTGAACAACGTCAATTCAACACACACAAATGTAGTTAGGCCCTTTGACATAATTTAAATAAATTCATGGGCTGGTCCGTAGTAACCAAGCCAAAGGGATCCGTCCAAAAGGGATCAGTCCAAAGGGACAAGGACTCGTCCACAAGGACTTGTCCACAAGGACTCGTCCACAAGGACCTGTCATCAATGACCTGCCAACAATGACCTGTCAACAATAACCCATCCACAGGGATCCACTCCCCCACCCTCTTACAAAAGCCATGAGTGGGCATGCATAAAAAACAAAACAAAAAAACAAGCATGTTAATTCATAGTGGCTATCCACCGAACACATGCACTTTATGTAGAACAACGTTTCATTCCATATCGGCATTCAAACTCTCACATGTTGCAATTCGAAAGAGAGATTCTCAAAAAAATTACAATTTCACCCCTAGTAGGGGTAGGTTTTATTTTGGGGTGGAGATATGTTGTCCATTGGAAAGGGGGCATCAGCCCGAGTTCAATGACACCTCATTCGTCAAAATCCGACCACGGGTTCGGGAGTTATCGGGCTGCCGCCATCTTGTGAGGTGGGGTGGTGGAGGTGGGGCCAGAACTGTCCAAAACACACTACTCAAGTGTGTGTTACTTATCTTGTATCTCCCACGATATAACAGCCTCCTTGGTCCAGGTCTCCTCAAGGTGTCCTCAAGAAATGTCTCTGAATTCCATCCTCAGAGTCCTTCATCATTGTATCCATTTCAATTTTGCTGATCAGAATTTAATTATGTATGAAAATATACCTTCGTAACTAATGATATTTAAAAGTATTTAAATACAGAAAATTGCAATGAAAATAAATCTGTAAGATCAATAATTCAGAAAATGGAAATTGCTTTTCAACTCACAAAGAATGCTGATAACAAACAAGGCTTGTCCTGGAACAGTTACATTCACCATTACTTATCAGTGATTAAACCTGAAGCTCTTTATGCTTCAGAAACGCTTGATCTACAACATTAGGGTACAGATGAAACGATAATTCAGGAGAGGGAAGCATGGAAAGCTGCATTAAACCAGCCGAAAGACTGAAGACTCAAACAACAAACAATACAACATTAGGACATTAAAGGAACAAATAGAGATTAAGGAAAGGAAAATTATGAGAAAGATCCTAGGGTGCAGAATTAAAAATGTAATACACTACCCCGAGCACAACTCTGAAATATATTTAAAAGATTCTAAACTTAGTGATACAATGAGAATGCGACAAATTCAATTTTTAGGCCATTTAGAAAGAATGAATCATACCATACTCATCGAATCCACAAATTTCTGCAAAACAAACTTACAAGTTTAAAGTGGTACAAACCTCATTAGGATCACCTAATATACAGGACATAAATGTAATCGGGCATATTGTCCACACAAGGGGACGTACATGGTCAGAGGAACAGAAATTACTACTATTGGGCAAGGTGAAAAGCTCAAAATATGTTGATTCCGTACGGTCCTAACAAGTAAGTGACCCATTCGCGAAGAAGAAGATGAAGGGGGAAAAATGCCTGTAGTTTAACGTGACCGTTAATCTTGCGATCATGAGCCACAGGACCTCCTTTTTACATGGAATCCAAACCATAGGACAGAAAATCTCACATGCATTGACCGGGAATCGAACCTGGTCCGTCTTGGTGATAGGCAAAGAGCTTGAAGAAGATGAACGTCAGTTGCAAGTAGGACATATGGTGGTAGAGTCTAGAGGAAAATTGGAGAAATGTCTTCACACGGTTTCCAACAAAAATATTTTATATCGAATGATTGGAATGCTATATTCAATTTCGTCTGAATTTATCCAAGTCAAATACGGTAGTGATGCCCGTTAGTCGACAAAACATCTGTACTAACATCACTCTTAATGGTACAAAGTTAGAACAAGTACATCAGTTATGTTACCCTGGCAGTGTAGTGACCACAGATAACCAATCATCTGCAGAAATCACTGGTCGAGTTCAACATGGAGCACAATTTTATCATCTCGTGAGAGGGCTTCTTTGGGATAAGCAAGTTCCTTTAAGATGAAAACTAATACTCTACAAGAGCTTGTTTGTACCTGTTACTACATATAGCTTAGAAGCCTGTACCCAATCCAAGATAAATGCCAGTAAACTACAAGCAGTGGAGATGAACGCGAAGCGTTTCAACAAAATCCCGTATAAGTTTATATTCCATTCATAGATTGAGATGAAACTTTGATGAGTTGTTGTGTACACTTAAGTGAAGGCTTCTAACTTAGTAATCCATTTCACAGGAGGTTGCGCACGAGTAGATTCAACAAATGAGCGGCGACGTGCGAAGCGTTTCAACAAAGTCCCGTATGCGTTCATATAACATTCATCCGATTGCAATTAAACTTGGGTGAGATGTTGTGTACACTTACGTGAGGGTTTCTAACTTAATAAATACATTTCACAGGAGGTATCGCACGAGTGATACAGATGACGAGGAGGGTCAAATAAAACAATCTCTTAATGAGATCTGTGTTGAAGCTAGGCCGAAATGGTTCGGTCATCTCAAAAGAATGGACACACAAAGAACAGCTAAAGTGTGTTTTGAGAAAGAACTGAAAGGCAAGAGACCAAGAGATGGATCGACCAGGTTAGAAATGATGTTGCAGGGAGAGGTCTGGATTTACAGCAAATCATGGAGGAGGAAACATTCTTGGAGATAACTAAATGGAGAGCGCTCATTCACCGCACCCGAGAAACTGGAGCTGGTTCATGATGATGATGAGTAAGTATATCGTTGGCCAACTGCAGCAGCTACGAGCACGTGCAGCAAGAGGTAAGGCCATGGGTCTGGGCTAACTCGAGACTCTGTTTATGAGTGAGTTAGAACCCCATCATCAGTCATCTTTGACATAATTTTTCATAGTTAACCATTTTTATCCTGTGAAATCTGTACAGTTAAGCAACACTAGACTTGGTCATAAATTGGATGGGTAACCGGTTCTGGGGACCACATGCTGTTGTTGGTGGAAGGGAAGGAGGAGCGAAAAAGGAACTGGCCACCCTACCACAAGTAAACTCCGGCACTGGACTGCCTCTTAGCAGGTGTAAACCAGCCTTCAGGCTGAACATCCTTCATCCAATTTTTAAAACTCTTTTTAATTGTATCCTCTAATACCGTAGGCTACTTCCTTTGTTGCCCAATATCATTAACTCCTCTTCTGAAGTTGGCGTTAGGAAGGGACTTTGACCATAAACACCATCCACTGAGGAACTTCTTCTCCTACAGCATAGAAACTTATTAGACTTACATTGTCCCCTCGAAGTAGGCACCTAATCCTTTGATTTGCCGTCTGGATCTTTGCCTGGCCTTTTGCAATTTTGCTCCTTTCTTTTTCACGTGGAAGTTAAATGTGTAAGAAAATGTACGATAATAATACATAATAGGCTATCACTCGTTTTCGAGTAAGATTACTTTCTTAAGGTGAGTTCTTAGATTACTATATGGCCCAATCCTGGAAACACAAACTCTCCCACACTAGTGACACACGTTGTTTGGAGCAGCCACTGGCTCTTGTGGGTTGATCCTCCTGTAAACCTCATGCTCTTTCCTCGCATTGTACTTCTCAGTCTCACGGCTTCGCCGATGTTGTTCGAAACATAGTGGACCTTGGTGGACGATGCGACGCCATACCTGACGATTTGATGCCGTAGTCTCCCATTTATACGTGTCGATTTGACATTTGGTTAAATTGTATTTTAGGACGTCTTTGAAGCGTTTCCGTTGCCCTCCTTGCTTTCTCTGTCAAATCTGCAACTGGCAGTACATGATTTGTTTTGGAAGTCGTCGTTCAGGCATGCGAACAACATGTCCTGCCCATCTGCTTAATTATCATAGCCTCAATGCTGGTAGTATTCCTCCGTCAGTCCTGTATTCAATATCTACACCATGCGGAACTTTTTCTTTGATCAGGTGAAGCATAGAGCCAACAAAAATTAATAATGTTGGGGCGATCACACATCCTTGCTTGACACCTGTTGTGAACTTAAAGGGTTCTCCAGGCCCATTGCTGTTAAGAACTGAGCCCTTCATAATCTCATGGAGTATTCTAATTATCTGAATTAATTTTGGAGGGCATCCAATTCGAGCTAGGATTTTCCAAGGAGATTCTCTATTGACCGAATCGAAAGCTTTGACGATATCAATGAAGACCATATATAGAGGGCGATCTTATTCTCTACATTTTTCTTGCATCTGTCTAGCACAGAAGATCATATCAGTTGTTCCTCGATTGGGTCTTAATCAACATTGAGTTTCAAGCAGTGATTCTTCAGCCAAAGGTTTAAGACGAATGGACAGGATTCTGGCAATTATTTTTCCAGCTACAGAAAGCAGGGATATACCACGATAGTTGCCACATTGAGCTCTGTCACCCTTTTTAAAGATTACTACTATCAAGGCATCTCTGAGATTATCTGGGTCCGTTTCTGTTTTTCATATCTTGTCAATGAGCCTGTGAGTGTGGTGAACTAGTGAGGTACCCCCATCTTTAAATAGTTCAGCTGGAATCCCTCTATGCCTGCTGCCTTATTATTCTTAAGTTGATTAATAGAAATTTCAACTTCTAGTAGGGAGGGACCTTCATCAAGCTGTTTTTGTACTGGTCTCTGCGGAATTTTGCTTAAACTGTTATCATTGACGTGGGTATCCCTGTTGAGTAGTTCGTCAAAACGTTCCCTCCAGCTGGAGTTGATTGAACAGGTGTCTCGGAGAAGTTCAGTATCATCTTTTGATTTTAGAGGATTTACGGCGTGACGGGATGGTCCATAGATTGCGTTTGTTGCACTGAAGAAAGCATGATTGTTGGTCTCAGCTAGATACTCCATTTCATGTGATTTAGATACCCACCAAAGGTTTTTCATGGCTCTAGTTCTCTTTGGACTTTAGCCTTGGCATCTTGATAAAGTTTTTTTTGGACGCAGATTTAGGGTTATTTTTCCATGCATTGAGCGCTTTCCTCTTCTCATCTATAAGAAATTGAATTTCTGGATCATTCTCATCAAACCAGTCTTGATGCTTTTTCTTAGCAAAGCCAGCTGACTCTTCGCAGACTGATCGAGTACTGCTGACTTGAACAATTGCCAGTGTTTTTCTATGTTTTCTGGATAGTCATCAGGCAGCTTTTCACCAAGAAGTTTATGTAACTTTGATTTAACATTATCATCCTTAAGAAGTTCGGTGTTGACCTTACGTGTTACAAGCTTTCCCTGCCTTCTACATTTCTGGGGAATTCGCAGAGCCATAACAGATCGGATCAGTCGGTGATCAGTCCAACAGTCATCAGCACTTGTCAGAGCTCTTGTGATGAGTAGGCTACATCACGCTGATCTCGGGCACGCACTATCACATAATCAATTAGGTGCCAATGGTTTGATCTTGGATGTTGGCATGATGTCTTAAATTTTTCCTTCTGTCGGAAGAGTGTATTTGTAATGACAAGGTTATATTCAGAACATTTGGTTAGGAGAAGAGTCTCATTATGATTGCTGTTACCAACACCTTCTTTCCCAATTACACCTGTCCACAGTGTTGAGTCCCTACCAACATGGGCATTGAAATCCCCGAGGAGAATGATTTTATCAGACTTTGGTATATTTTTCAGAAGCTCTTCGAGTTGGGAGTAGAATTCTTCTTTTCGGTCCTCTTCAGAGGTGCGAGTTGGAGCATATGCGCTTACTATAGTCGATCTTTGATTATTACTGAGCTTAAGGTGTAGGGTCATAAGCCTTTCATTTACACCAAATGCGAGCTCATCGAGATGATCAATGATTTCATTCTTAATGGCAAAACCAACCCCATGAATACGTGGTTCAATAGCCTCTTTCCCCTTCCAAAAGAAGGTGTAGCCTCCTCCATGTTCCTTCAATTGTCCTTCATTTGCGAGTCTCGTTTCACTGAGTGCAGCAATATCAATGCTAAACCTCCCCAGTTCACGAGCAACAATTGCTGTTCGTCTTTGTGGTCGGTTTTCTGCGTCAGTGTCCATTAGAGTGCGGATGTTCCACGTGGCAAAATTCATATTTATTTTGTTTCGACCGCATATGGTGTACCCTCTGGACGCGGCTATCCAGTGAGGTAGTATTTAGGCTGACTATGTTTAGAGCACCCTTTATAGCTCCCTCCCCATTCGGGGTAAGCATAGCGGATCCTAAATAGGCCTGCTTAGTCACGAATGCAGCATTCGAATTGCTCTACAGCCCATCCTCGAGCGAAGCGAAGATCACACATCCGCCGCCTACGTGCCGGTTTTTCACTAGAAGGTCCCAGATATATAACACAATCCTGCTCTCGTCACAACTCCCCGATCCCCGCAGGGCTTGCAGTCGTGCACGAAGAGATGTTATTTCCTTCAGAAGACGCCTGTGCGTGACATCTTTTTACGTGGGAATGGTGCTGCACATCAACAATCACACTATCCTTGACGGATACAGAGCGTTTACCTAGTGGCATAGTAACTACGATGACTAGAGGTTCCGAACCTGCTGCAGCCTTCATCCGCCTTACCAGCCGTAGGGGCTGTACTAGTCGCTCGTACGCCTGGTCCGCCGTTGAGGACTTATTCTATGTTGACGATACAGACAAAAGTAGTAAAGTACCTGCAGTATGTTTACCGGTATAGCCGGTCGGCATTTAGGTTTTTAAGAGAGGTCTGAAGAATGACATTTGTAGATTAAGGCTTTAGCATAGTTGTGCATTTATTATTAAATTTAATTATTGCAAGGGGGATCTATAAGTCCAGAGATCGAAGGTTCGAATCCTAGCACTGTGAGTGGCCATCCTGGGTGTGGGTTTCTCCACGCACTCCAGACTATTGATGAAATGGCACCGTGCCTTTTTCCAAGCGTCAGGTAACCTTCCTCTATCCTAGACCCTAATAAATACACTTACGCACGCTATTACAGACATAACACGCATCCAAGCAGGGTCGTATTTCTAAATAGGCTAAGTAGGCTGCGGCCTAGAGCGGCAGTTTGGCAATTTATTCAAAAGTTAACATGAAGTATTTCAGACGTTAATAATATTTAAGAATACACATGTTACTTAACAATATGGTTTAGTCCTTCTACATTTTTTCCTGCCTTAGAAGAGTTAAGAACTATCTGCGAACTAGTATTTCTGAAATACGGTTAAACTCACTTTCATTACTTTGTATTGAGGCAAATACAACAAAAACACTTTCATATGAGGACGAGTTTGCCATTAAGAAATCTCGTAAGAAAGCAATGTAAATTAGAACATCAAAATTACGTGGGGTGAGTTGTTTTAGAGAAGTTTGTATATTTCTCAACAAATAAACCAGTACCGGTAATTAACTACATTTTGTGTAATTTCATTTCACCATGTAGGATAACTTAATTCCAATTGAACACAGTTCTTCAATTACGCAAAAGATAGTCATTGACATTTCGGATTTGTCTAGCAACAATAATAATAACAATTATGATAGTAATAATGTAAATAAATCACCAACAGAAGCTTGCAAAAGTAACAAATTTAAAATTTACCACCAGAATGTTCAGTCTCTCTATAATAAAATTGATTACATAAATCTAGTGCTTAAAAATGAACTTAAAGACATCTCAGCACTATGTATTTCAGAACATTGGCTGAAAGAGGAACAACTCGAATCAATTCAATTCCCAGGGTTTATATAAGCTAGTAAATACTCTAGATCTAATATTAGCCAGGGTGGTACTTGTATTTTCTTAAGAAATAATTTAGATCATGAACAGATAACACCTTATGATTATCTAATTATGGAACAGGATTTTGAATTCTCTGCCGTAAAAATACAGCAGTTTAAGTTAATAATTGTATGCGTATACCGTTCTCCGTCAGGAAAGTTTCCTTTATTTATAGATAAATTAGAATTGTTACTCAATAACATGAGCAAAGTAAATTTCGATATAATAATTTGTGGGGATGTAAATGTGGATTTCTTTAAATTTGATAGAAATTGTGAATTATTAACACAGTTACTAATTTCCTATGGACTGAAACCTACAGTAAATACCCCAACAAGAATAACAGTATTTAGTAAAACCACTCCTGATCAATTTTTTTTAAATACAGATAAATATCACCATTCAATAGAAGTCTATTGTCCGGGTTTTAGTGACTACCATGGACAAATACTGAGTTGAAGTACCCGAAACAATCAATAATAATGATAATGGAGTAAAATCAAAGTGCAGGTCATTCACTGAAACAAATGTTACATATTTCAATGTCTTATTAAATAAGGAAACATGGTCAGAAATTTAAAAACTAGAAAATGTAAATGTTAAATTTAATGCATTTAACAGTACCCTAAAACACTATTTTGAAACAGCATTCCCCTTTAGACAAAGAACTGTTCAAAATAACAAAACTAGCAATTGGATAACAACAGGGATTATAAATTCATGTCAAGGAAAGAAATTTCTACACAAATTATATAAACAATACCACACAACACCTGCATTCAATTTATACTAAAAAATACACTAGCATATTAAATAAGGTACCGTAAGAAGACTAGCAAAGAAAATGCATAATGATAATTTTATTTCCCAATCATCTAATAAAAACAGGGCTATGTGGTCCGTGATAAAGAAAGAAACTGGAAAATCTGCTAAAATACAAAGGAACATTACACTGACCAGAAATAATAAAGTGATTAATAATCCAGAGGAAATAGCAAACACTTTTAATGACTATTTTCTGGAAATTCCACAAAAATTATTAAATAAATCACAGGTAAATACACTAAATTCTAATAATTTATTTACTCGTGTCAGGAACCAAAATATTACATAACAAACTATGTACAAAATGGGCAAAAAAGTGGCAATACTTGAACATTTAAGGTCCTAAATAATGCATGACCAATATTTTGGGATGTCACGTCCATTTGGTGTAGCCTTCACCAGATCCTCCATGGTGCACAGTATAGGACACAGACTGCACTGAAGCAGATGACCCATAGTCTGTTCTTCACCGCATTCACAAAGGACCAGGTCGCATTTATGAATGTTGGACTTGGATCTGCCAACACCAGATCGCAATCTGTTGAGAGACTTCCAAGTTGTCCACGCCTCTGTATGTCCTGCTGGGAGCCTTTCAGATGGAACCATCCACTGAGTAATGTGGGGGCTTCTGGTCAACCAAGATGTAATTCTCAAAACCTGAGGTTTGTCAGTTAGGCACTCAGTTGTGTGAAGAAAGCTTCTTCTGGACTTCAGTCGAGAGTGGGCTGGTTGAAGGCTAAATAATGGATGTGCTTAAGACACATCAACCCTAGATCTCTCACATTTAGCTGTAACTTCTCTTCTGATATCTGGGGGTGCAATGCCTGCTAAACAATACCGTTTATCACATGGCGTAGGTCTCAGGCAGCCAGTGATAAGTCTACACGTTTCATTCAATGCAGTATCAACATGCTTGGTATGACACGACCTATACCACACAGGACATGCATATTCTGCTGCAGAGTAACAGAGTGCTAAAGCAGTGGTTCTTATAGTTTGAGCTTGAGTCCCCCAGCTGGTACCAGATAATTTGCGAAGGAGGCAGTTTCATGCGGATACCTTATTTTTGGTGTTTAGACAATGTCTTTCATACGTGAGTGCACGATCCAATGTAATACCTAAGTATTTGGGATTCGCACAGTGATCCAACAGCATGCCTTCCCACGTTACATGCAGTTTCCTCTTTGCTGCCTGTTCTTGAGATGGAAAGCGCAGACTTGTGTTTTCAAAGGGGTTGGTTTCAATTGGTTTCCTCTATAATAATCACTTAGTTCCCCCAGAGCTTCAGATAGACGTATTTCCACAACTTCAAACTGATCCGCCTGGACGGTAATGGCACGATCATCCGCATAAATAAAGCTTCGAGTACCTACTGGTATTGGCTGGTCATTTGTTATGTTAAAGAGGATAGGAGCCAGAACACTACCTTGAGGCAGTCCATTTCATTGATTCCTCCAACGGCTGTGCTGTCCTTCAAAGTCTACAAAGAGTCTACGATTTTGAAGAAGACGCCTGCCTATTTCAGATAATTTATAGTCCTTTGTCATCAAGTAGAGTTTATTCAGCAGTAAGTGATGATTGACAGAGTCATAAGCAGCTGTTAAGTCAATGAAGACTGCCCCTGTGATCTTCCGGTTCTGGAATCCATCTTCAATATGCTGAGTAAGATGTAGGATTTGTGAAGTGCAGCTTTTACCTGTCCTGAAGCCAGCTTGTTCAGGGATTAGGAAAGGTTCAATTACCTTTGTGAGCCCACTTAGAATCATTCGCTCCAGTATCTTGAAAATATGGGAGAGCAATGAAATAGGCCTATAATTCTTAGGATCATGTGCATCTTTCCCGGGTTTGAGAATCGCTATTACTCTGCTCTTCCTTCATATTTTGGGTATTTTACATGTAGTAATGCAGTTATTAAACAATTCTAGCAGCCATTCTTTAGCCCCAGGTCCAACATATTTGATTTCATCCACACAAATTCCGTCCAGACCAGCCACCTTTCCATTCTTACAGAAATTAATAGCTATATTCAGTTCTGAAAGTACAAAGGGTTTAAGGAACATGTTGTCTTCCTATTCATGTTCCCTTACCAACTTCAATTTAGGTTTCTGGATTCTCTTTCCAGAATTACCATTTCGAATAAATTGATTAACAATTTGGTTGGCAGAAACATTAGAATGTGAAGAAGTTCTATTGTGATCATTGTTAAGGCGTCTAAGAAACCTCCAAGCTTTCTGGCTGCTCCTTCCCATATCCAAATCTTCCATAAGCTTTAACCACTGTTGTCGTTTTGAGTCTGAAATAGAAGAGAGAACACGTTGTCCACTAGCAATAGTGTCCTCACTGAAAGGATCTTCATCAAATGATTTGCAGTAATTTGACAAAAGAGTCGTTGTCTGAGGAGTAAGACCTTGTATGTAATTTGTTCTACATCCTCTCGGGATGGCTGCATTGGAACATACTTTAATCACATCAATGAATTGCTCATAGGATTCTGGAATGGGACTGACAGTGGTGATATTCTCATCAAGTAATGAGGTGAACTGTGTCCAGTTAGCCTTCTTGAAGTTGTATCTTCGTCGAAAAGGGACAGTATGTGGTATTCTAATAATAAAATAAATATATGTAGTTGTTGTGTATTTACTTGAGTTAACATGAACATTCTAGAAAGTGTTGTCTTAACATGAACATTCTAGTCAGTGTTGTGTATTGAGGCTACTTGAGTTAACACGAACATTCTAGTCACTATGCCCAGAACATTCCAATCTGGAACATTCGATTCTGGAACTTTCCAGCTACTATGTATATATGCACCCGCGGACTGTAGATGACAGTTCCGCTCAAGTTAGTTCACATTGTGTATCGTTGTGTATCGACTAGTGTTTAATAAACCGTTGTGTTATATTAACAAGTGTATGTTATTTATCTTGTATCTCCCACGATATAACAGTGGTGCCAGAAGTGGGAAAAGATAAATAACGTTGTGAAACCGAGTGACTTTCTAACCTCAACGCAAGTGTTGCACCGAACGACGTTCATCGCAGTGCGTGTTGGAAACTAAACCGAGTGAACTTTCTAACCTCAACGCAAGTGTTTGCACCGAACTAAGTTCATCGCAAGTGCGTGTTAGATATACTGTTCTCCACTCATCTTCACCATGCCGGACTTAACCTCTGAGCAACTCCAACAATTCTCGGCAATCATCGCCGACGCTATCCGACAGACAAGTTCAACAACGTCATCATCACAGCCTCGACCGCCACAATTCACAATGCAACCGTATCGTACAACCGACGGGACGACTGTAGCCGACGATTTCAATCGCTTTACCTGGGCGCTCAACTTGAGCAAGGTACCCGCGAATCAACACGCACATTTTGCACGGGTTAACATGGGATCTGAACTCAATGATGCCCTGAAGATCCTGATGAGTCCTAATGATCCGGAAACTCTGTCCTACAACGAATTTCAATCTAAGGTGAAAGGCCACTTTGACGCCACACGCAACAAGTTTGCTGAGAGCATCAAATTTCGCAGTGTAATGCAGAAGCAAGGAGAAACCATCGCTAGCTTCACCTTAAGACTGCGGCAGGCTGCAACGTTTTGTGAGTATGGCACATTTCTTGATCGCATGTTAATTGAACAAATGCTCGCAGGTTTGGAATCACGAGCAATGTGCGAAGAGATTATTGCAAAACAACCAGAGAACTTCACCGCAGCATATGAAATGGCGCACGCACTCGAAGCTACTCGCATTACCACCGACGAGGTCAAAACAGCTGCCGCTAGGTCAGAATCAACCAATCGGATTGGATACGAGAAGCCTCTGTCCAGGAAGAACAGCAACCAGCAGCCGCCACGCAGCAAGTCAGCTCATCGAAGTCAAGGGTCTTACAACCTAACCAGACAGCACCAATGGACACACCAGGCAAACCAGAGTGTATCCCAGGACAACCAATCAACATGTGCAGGGTGCGGTGAAGCTCACCCTCGTAGTCAGTATAGGTTCCTGAACGCAGAGTGCCTGAAGTGTGGCAAGAAAGGTCACATCAGAAATGTTTGCCGATCGAAATCGAGGAAACATCGAACAACAAACCATGTGACCGAAGAAGAGCTTCCAGCAGAGAACCTCGACGTCGTGGAGTACTTCAGCAAAATCGAGGTCATCGGATCGGTTAACGCAGCACCTAAGCCACTGGTTGATGTCAACATAGAGGGAACCACCGTCAAAATGGAACTCGACACCTGCGCCTGCTGCTCAACCATGAGCAAATCAAAGCTAAGTATGATCAAACCAGGTTTTGTGTTGCAGAGAAACGATCGTAACTTCGTCAGTTACACTGGCCATGCGATTAAATGCATTGGCAAAACATCAGTGTGCACCACCATCGGAACCACAACCAGGAACCTGAATCTCTACGTGGTTGACGACGAAGTCGAATCGCTCTTTGGCCGAGAGTGGATTTCAGAGTTTGTACGGGAGATCGACTTTGGTCACCTCTTCGCAAAATCCGACCCAATCCACAAGCTCTCAGACAAGCAGGCTCTGACCTTGGAACAACAGAAGCAGCTCGACAACATTCTATCTCGCTACCAGGATGTGTTCAGCGACACCCCCGGGAAGATCTCAGGTCCCCAGCGAAGATGCACCTGAAGACTGGAGCCACACCTGTTTTCGCCAGAGCTCGAGACGTACCAGTTGCCCTCTGCGATGCATATGCCAAGGAAATCGACAAGAAAATTGCATCTGGCTTCTACAAAAGAGTGGACTACTCTGAGTGGGCATCGACAACGCACGTCGTCGCCAAGAAGAACGGCAAACTGAGGATCACAGGCAACTACAAGCCTACTCTCAACCCGCGGATCATCAACGATGAACATCCGATTCCCAAGTTGGAACATCTGTTCAACCGAATGCGCGGCGCCACTCTCTTCTGCCATCTGGGTATCTCCGACGCGTACACTCATCTCGAGTTCGACGATGAGTTCAGCCATGCTCTCACGCTTAACACGCCAACTCACGGTCTGATCCGCCCAACGCGAGCAGTATATGGAGCAGCTAACATCCCCGCTATCTGGCAGCGGCGAATGGACACAGTCTTGCATGGTCTCCCAAACGTCGTAAGTTTTTTCCATGACAGTGTAGTTTTTGCTGATAGCTTTGAAAATCTGATGCAGGCCCTCAGCACCACTCTGGAACGGTTTCGGCAACACAACCTCAAGCTCAACCGAGCCGAATGCGTTTTCGCTCAAACTTCTCTGGAAGCCCTTGGTCACAAAATCGATGCGTCAGGCATCCACAAGTCGGATGCACACATCCGAGCTGTACGTGATGCACCGAAACCAACTACACCAGAAGAACTCCAACTGTTTCTTTGTAAAGCAACCTACTACAGTTCGTTCATCCCCGATTTGTCCACCAGAGACAGACCACTCAGAGACATGCTGCTCAAGGACCCTCTCATCTGGACACCAGAAGGCGACAAGGCATACAAAGACATCAGGAACGCCCTAACCTCGTCCCAGGTACTCATGCAGTATGACCCAGCGTTACCACTCCTGTTGGCCATGGACGCCAGCAAGACCGGCCTGGGCGCAGTATTGTCACACCAGAGCAGCAACGGGCAAGAACGTCCAATCGCTTGCGCCAGTCGAACGATGACAGCAACGGAGCAAAGGTACCCTCATCTCCGCACGAGACTCAACTTGACCAGGCCACGTCGAGGTCAACGCACAACCGACCAAGTCACCATGCAACCGACAAGTCACCGTGCAACCGACCAAGTCATCGTGCAACCGACCAAGTCACCGTGCAACCATCCAAGCCACCGCACAACCGACGGAGTCACCGCACAACCGACGAAGCCACCGCACAACCGACCAAGCCACCGAGCCTGAGACGAGTTCGCTTCATCGAGACACCAGCAACAGTCCAAACACCACCAGCCACACCAGCTACACCTGTAAACAGGACATCACCTATTTCCCTGACCTCTTTAATCCCCGCAGGAGTACTCGCCAGCAGTGAACACCGTTGAGATTCTCTCCTGATTCCTAAATCATCCATTTAAAAGAGGGAGGAAATGTTGTGTATTTACTTGAGTTAACATGGACATTCTAGAAAGTGTTGTCTTAACATGAACATTCTAGTCAGTGTTGTGTATTTAGGCTACTTGAGTTAACACGAACATTCTAGTCACTATGCCCAGAACATTCCAATCTGGAACATTCGATTCTGGAACTTTCCAGCTACTATGTATATATGCACCCGCGGACTGTAGACGACAGTTCCGCTCAAGTTAGTTCACATTGTGTATCGTTGTGTATCGACTAGTGTTTAATAAACCGTTGTGTTATATTAACAAGTGTATGTTATTTATCTTGTATCTCCCACGATATAACAGTAGTGATTCTTTATTTATAAATCATGTCACAAGTGAAGAGGTAAGAATAGTTATAAAAGAGTTAAAAATAAATTCTGTGCTGGCATTGATGGCATCCCTGATGCAATTTTAAAGAAATGTGCAGAAAATATAATAAATCCACTTACACACTTAACAAACAGTTCAATTCTCTCAGGAACTTACCCGGATATTTTAAAGTTATCAAAAGTAATTCCAGTGCACAAAAAAGGTTCAAAAGATGAATTAGATAACTATCGTCCTATTACCTTACCAACTGGTATTGAAAAAATTGTGGAAAAAATCATATAGGCCTATAAGAGAATGATAAGTTTTATATAAAAAAATAAATTATTATCAAACTCACAACATGGATTCAGAACGGAAAATCTACACAGACAGCAATTTATGATTGTATTAATAGTATACTGAAATTAATTGACAATAAGGGACATGTAACTGGCCTATTCTTGGATTTATCGAAAGCATTTGATGTTGTTGACCATAAAATCCTCCTTACAAAACTAAATCAATATGGTATTAGAGGTCTAGGTAATAAATGGATCGAGTCTTACTTAACAAGGCGTAAACAAATAGTAAGCTTGAGACACAAGGATGATGGAACCAAATTACTTAATGAAACATTGTCCAAAGAGGGAATTATTAAATTTGGAGTACCCCAGGGATCGGTTTTGGGCCCACTACTCCTTCTTCTATATGTCAATGATATAACACAGAACGTTCATTCACATAAGGCAATTTTGTTTGCGGACGAAACAACACTCGTAATAAAAGGTGAAACTAAACAGGTCATACAGCAGTCTGCTGACTCCGTTACAGGAGAGTTAACCAATTGGTCACAAGTTAATCGCCTCATAATAAACTATAAAAAAACAGTATGTCTAAATTTCCACACTATACAGAATAGGAATCCTGCGAAGCCCAATATAACATTAAATGGTCATCAAATAGAAAATAAATCAGAAACTAAGTTTTTAGGACTATGGATACAACATGACTTGAAATGGAATAAACATATACAATATCTGAATACTAAACTGAACTCGATGTGCTTTGCGTTACGTATTTTGAAAACCTGGAGTAGCATGCACACATTAAGAAATACTTATTTTGCTTATTTCCATTCATACTTAAGATATGGGGTTATATTTTGGGGTATGTCGCCAGATGTACAAAGCACGTTTAGGCTACAAAGGAGGGCGATTAGAATTATGGCAAATGTAAACACTAGAGAATCATGTAGACCTCTGTTTAAAGATTTAAACATTCTCCCACTGCCCTGCATATATATCTTTGAAAGTATTATGTTAAAAAAAAAGAATTTAATGAATAAGGATGTTTTTCTTAAAACAAACAATAATGTTCATAGGCATAACACAAGACAAAATCAAAACATTCATATTTCACACACACACACACACACACACACACACACACACACACACACACACACACACACACACACACACACACACACACACACACACACACACACACACACACACACACACACACACACACACACACGCGCGCGCGCGTATTTCAAAAAGGAACTTTTCCCACAGGACTTAAATTATACAATAAACTACCCCAGTATATAAAACTTGTCCCAAAAATAAAAACCTTTGATAGGATGTTGAAAGCTTATCTGCAGTGCCATTGTTTTTACTCTGTTGTTGAATATCTTAGCGTAGCCTATAGGAGCGATGAAATCTATAAATATATTTTGCTTCTCTATTTTGATTGTATTACCTAGCTGTAAATTGTTGTATTTATAGAATTAAGTTTTCATTTTATGATAATAGAGTTTGGTGTAAATAGTTGTCCAATAAGATTGTATCTCTAAAGATCTGTTATTATAGTAAGTTATAAATAGTTATAGTATTAGTATTATATACCTATTAGTACTTTTATTTGACAGATGTAAATTCTGACGTGTCCTATATCAAATATGTATTGTATACATGTATTTGATCAAATGGAATTAATAAAAATCTATCTATCTATCTATCTATCTATCTATCTATCTATCTATCTATTATTAAAATATAAAAATATGTGTAAAATAGTGATCATTGATCTCCAAGAACAAATTAATGAATTAAGTTCGAAACTCATTTCATTTTTAACGAATCTTAAAATCAGGAAGTAAAAAAACAAGTAGATAACTAATTTTATTACATAATCTACTATGTAAACCATTAAAATTGTAGTTTTATCTAAATTAAATGAACTTTATATTTAAAAAAGATGAAAACGCCAATGAACTCGATCCTTTTGTTGTATAAAACAAATGTATTAAGTAAATATGAACTACAGAGGGGGCGGCAATTGGACTTAAACCTATAGGTGGCATACTCTTTTAAATCCGGCCCTACATCCAAGTACACAGGGCTGATACCAAATTGCCCCAAGCTCCTGAAATGAATTGACAACAAAATATTTATTTATTGTTGATACTCTGCTTCTAGTTTGTTTGTAACGAGTGATAATTTCATAATTTCATCGTACGAAACAGTAATAAGCCCTTAAGGTGGCTTTTCACCGATGTCTCAGTCTCACTTATGGCTGTGATTATATGGAAGCTACTGAGGTATGGGTGGTGCTTAGTAATGGCATTCGGGGCACAGTCAGTGCCTGTGAATGCTGTGAAAGGTTCTAGTCATAGGGTTAGGACTACTGTTCTGACTCAGTGAGGAAAGCAATAGCATACTACCTCACTCCTCTTCTTGCCTAGAACGCCTCAAAATAGCGCTGCCTTGGGTTTTTGTGGGTATCTACTCACATAACGTAACGGCGGTGCTTTTTGAGGATCTAACCAGCCTTCGGGCTGACTACCTAACAGACAGCTAATATTAAAATTAAGGTGAAATATCAATGGTTGGCGATATGTAGCGACAGTGTGTTGTTTAGCATGGTTTTCTTCGAGCAAACAATTGTTTTCTTCTTCCCCTGCAGAAGTTCCTGTTCGGGGAGGCATTTTAACACTAATAGGATATCTATATATATAAAGAAAAGTTGTATAATACTTTGAAGCTGCTAGAGCATAAATTTAAATACATCCAATAATTCCCTCGTTTCTAATACATGGCTCCCAATTAAACAGAGGGAAAGTTACTAAGGGAACTGTTCTTTGTACGTTGGTATGGACCACAGTAACATTCTCTGTATGTTGCCTGCGCCGAATTGGTTATACACAAACAATTATATAAAAATGGTGGAAGTCGAGCTGTTGGTTTGATCTTCGCGCTTTCTTTTAAGAAACTTCGGTGATTCTTCAATGATGTTTGTTTATGAATTGTAATTTACGAAGTTTGGATTGCATTCCTGGCATGTTTTAAATTGGATTAGGGTGCTGAGCGAAATTCGATTGTGGGTAATTTATAACTCTGACAAGATGCCGCCTGCAAGATTAAATTTTATTGAAGTGGAAAACTTCAAATCTTACAGAGGAAGCGTATCCATCGGACCTTTGAAGTGTTTCACGGCAGTAATTGGGCCAAATGGATCTGGTAGGTATTTTCATATCAAACACATTTTGGAGACTTCATTCTGTACAAATCACGAATAATACCTGTTTTTGGCGGTATTTATCGATTCCATGAATTTGTGTATTTCGGCACAAAGAGACAATTCTTAATCGTGTCTCAACGTCTGTAGTAGACTTCTTGCCTGTAATTCTTTACTATGGAGACGTGAAATAGGATGCTCTATAAAAGTTAGGCCAATAGGCCTAGGCCTACGTGTTTTGCAGTGCCCGATTTATCCTCCAACTTGTAGGTAATAAAATGCTAGGCATGATATTATGAATATATTGGAGCAAATTGAAATAGATAATGCACAGCGCACTAATCCGATACATAATCTAAACGAAATCAATTTCGATGCTAACATACTTTTTGAAAATATTTATAAATTTTTTCCTTCGCCACAACAATCATAGCAGTCAAAACATAAACATAATTATTGAAGCTCAGATCCGTTCGTCAGCCTCCTTGTTTATCTCTCCTCCCCCATGTAAAGGCACACATATCCAATTAAGGCCACAAACCTAAGACATACTCCGCTTTGCAACAAGTCTATCATTACCCCCACACACATCTCCTCCCTCCCCCCTCCCCTCCTTCCAGTTCCTGACCTGCTACAAGGTCGGGCTAGCTCAGTTCACACAGCAACGTGCCGTCAGACACAGCACACCCTGAACCTTCAACAGCTTAAGTAAAGGTAAGCAATCCGGCGCTTGAGTCATCCTCTTACATGTTCATACGTGTAGGTGACTATAATGATATTTCTTTTTCTTCCTATTACAACCTCCAGGTGGGAAGGCCGACAGTCAGTTATACCTTCAATTCGAGCTTAGTAAGTTAACACTACACATTTTCGTTTTATCCCTCGTTTTTCTGACGCATTCGTTCCTTCTAAGACTCATTATTATCTCTTTATAGTTTGGACAGCAGACATACCCTTTGGCTGGTTCACCCCCTTCATAGGTTCCGATTGACATTTCATCACAAGGTTGTAATGTCTCGACCCAATCCAGCATTAAGGAAAAAGGCCGGAAAGACAACGGTCCAGCTTTGTTCAAAATATACTCTCAAGCCAAACCATGAAGATTGGCTGAAAAATGGGACTCAGAACTACAAAGGAGAGCCAATAAGCCCTTTGGTCATCTTCTAATTATCTCCAAATATTTTTTAAACATTTTAAATAAATATTTTAATAGCTCTTTGAATTGGGCATTATACCAGATCAAAACATTAAGAAGGTCACTAAGACCACACATGTCACTTCTAGCTGTACTTGTTTTTGTTTTTTATAATATGGTTAAGATGATGTTTTAGAAATAGCTTTTAGAGTGTTACTTTTAATGTTTTTCTCAAAATATGCGTGATTTGTGTCTAAATAATATGATGGATGTGAATATGTACATAATCTATGCAGCTGAAGAAGGGCCCATGAGGCCCGAAACATGTCCCCAGAGGCAATAAATTGTTAATTGCCAGTAATAAATTGTATTGATTGGGCGGAGACCCCCTCACCCGATTAGAATCGTTATAGAACACTGGATTTGAAGACACGCACTTTACCAATGCTCGTCATTTGTGACGAAAACTGGCACATTGTCATATCTCCTTGTAAGACCTAACTAACAACGGCAATCTACTTATAATGTAGTTCTGAAGCACCCTCGATTAATTAAATTGCAGTTTGATCATCGTGTCCAATAGTCGTCATTGCTGACGATCTTTAGAGCACATGCGTGACGAATACTAGTGCACGATAATGTTTAAGTTTGCGTTAACGTTTCAGAACCAATAAACATTTACAATGTGCTGTTATTATGTAGATCTGTCTCTTTGATGGCCGTAGGTCTATGCTGGCTGCATGGCTCGGCTGTAACGTGCCTGCTGTTGCAGGATTGAATCCTGGCGCAGTCATCTGGAATTTGAGGGTGCGCAAATGCGAGGGAGCCATGTCAGTAGATTTACTGGCACGTTATACTACCTTCGGGGCAAAATTCTGGCACCCTGGGGTCTCTAAAAGCCGCAGTAGTTAAAAGGGACGTAAAACAAAATAACATTATTATTATTATTATCAGGAGGTCTAGGCCTAGGGTTTTTAGGTGAGCTAAAGGGGATTGAAGCAATCGGGATTGAAGATAAATGTGGAGAAGAATAAAACAGTGGTGATGAGTAGAGATAAGAAAGAAGGAAAAGGAGTAATCAAAGTAGGAGATAAGGAATTGGAAGTAGTGAAACACTTCAAATATTTGGGAAGTGAACTGACTGAAGATGGAAGACTAGATTTGGAAATTAGCAGAAGAATACAACTGGGGAGTGCTTTCTACCAACAGGTACAGGGACTAGTATGGAACAAGGATATACCAATTAAGGCTAAAGAAGTTTTGTACAAAGCATATTATGTTCCTATAATTACATATGCAACGGAAACTTGGACAATGACTAAGAGGGATGAGAGCAGAGTACCGGTACAAGCAGCTGAGATGAAATCCCTGAGAAGTATGGTCCAGAAAACGAGGCGGGACAGAGTGAGAAATGAAGATATACGGAAAGAACTGGGAGTACAGAAACTAAATGACAAACTGGAGCAAAACAGATTGAGATGCTTTGGACATGTCAAACGGATGAAGTAAGGCTACCAAGACGAGCACTGGAACGACGGATGACTGGGAAGAGAGGACGAGGAAGACCAAGAATGCGTTGAATGGACTCGGTGAAGAATAGCATTAGAAAACGGAACCTGGATTGGAACACTGTGTCAGAGGAGGAATGGTGGAACGACGGAGCAAAGTGGAGAGGAACCATATTTGCCTCCACCCAGTGTCAACTGGAAAAGGGGAAATGAAGATGATGATGATGATGAAAGGGGGATACTTTTTAAGTTGAGATGAAAATATAGGCCTATTCTAAGACTAAATCTTTGCTTTCAAGTAATATCTCGAAACGCACATTTCTCAATTAGCCTACAATATTCAGCAATTGGAAGCTGCTATTAAGGTCGTTGAGGACGGAATGAGTATTACAACGGCTGCGGAGAGGAATGGTGTTCCGAGAAACGCCCTCTCGGACAAAATTAAAGAGAAGAAGATGGGGCCAAGTTCCTTTTTAACAAAGGGTTATCTCACTAGGAAAAGCGGGGTTCCCGGTAACAAAGGACGATTTGCAAAATAGCGTCCAGTGCCTCACAAAAGAATTAAAGAATTAAAGATGGGTGGCCAGGGAGGAAATGGTGTGAATCTTTCCTAAAAAGAAATCCAAACCTGTCTTTATGAACCCCTCAAAAGTTGACAGTAAACCGTGCTGCAATATTACAGATTATCAAATAAAAACCTACTGTTATTTGGTGGAAAACGACTTACAGTCTATCTTGTCAGACCCTTGGCGATTGTTCAAAGCAGACTTTATGTTATGCCATGGTCTGGTCTCGCTTTTTTATGTGACTACCCCTCCCATCCCTCCGGCAAAGAAAAAAGAAAAAAAAAAGATCATGGCATAACAGCCCGGAAAATGACCATTCGCTATTGAACACTGGACGGGGAAGCCTACATCAATACGCGTTCTTGTGGTTATATTGTTCGAATTTCAATTATTATTAATATTATTATTATTGTATTTTTAATGCACTTTAAGTTAATACAAACATAACTTATAATACCGTAAGGTAAATGCACCAATGGTCGTCATGTTAAGGGAGATTTAGACAAGAAATCATATACACCGTACACATTTTGGTAAATTTAATCAACAAAAGCACTGTACCTAACCTCAAACTCGACTCATACACTAGGAAAGACCAAATATCAAAGATATTCGTTTTAGGAAAAATGACATATTTTTTAAAAAAGTGTGTTTTTGCGCCAGTGTTCGGCACGATGTATTTGGATTTTTCCTATATTCGTCACCCGTTTGCACCAATTGCCGTCACATGGTTAATTTTCCTTGTCTGCTGTTTATAATGCATTTCTGTCAATTGTTGCGTAATACACCGATTTATCGACTTGGAGGCTAACATTTACGAATAAAACAGTACCAGTAATTATGTTTAAAAAAAAAAGACGGCAACGGGAAGCGGGATTGGTGGGTAGAAGACAAACGCGCAGGAAAATATCGTAATTCTGCTCTAAACAAGTGAGACCACGTCATAACAGCCCGGAAAATGACCTAACACCGATTGTTGCCATAGAAACCCTCTGAATTCGCCACTCATGTACATTTTTCTTCCAGGCTTAAAAACCCCTACATCCGTGGGTTGAAGTACGTGTGTGACATTAGGTAGTAAAGCGACCAAAACAATTCCATGATCCTCACAAAATTTACTAGTATCTATGGTCAAGTGTGAGAAGTGCCCGTCTATGAATAATGTCAGGGAGAGGAATCTCCTTCTCAACCAACCCAGGATGAAATATGTTACTGAGAAATTCGTAAAACACTTCCCCCCATCATTCACCCGTTTGGCGATTTGCCAATGCCGCAGTGTGCTGGCATTGAGGCAATAATGATGTCTTGCGGCAGACGTTCATGCTTGAACACTACAAGGGAAGGAGAAATATCGCCATGGGCATTGCCTGTTAGAAGTACCGTCAAGCATTCTTTCTCATCCGAATTCACTTGCTGATATATTGTCTTGTAACCCCTGTTCGCCAGCACTTTGTTACCTTTCGGATTGAGAAAGAAAACCGTCTCGTCAGCGTTGAACAGTCGCCGAGGGTCTGACAAAATAGACTGGAAGTTGTTTTCCACTGAATAGCTGTAGACTTCTGAAACCCAGGTTTTATTTTGATGTTCTGTAATGGCAGCACGGCTTACTGTCAAATTTTGAGGGGTTCGTAAAAGATAGACCTGGATTTCTTTTTATGAAAGATTCACGCCATTTCCTTCCTGGCGGCCATCTTTGAAAGGAAAGTCCCTCTTCAATTCTTGTGTAAGGCACTGGACGCTTTTGCAAATCGTCCTTTGTTACCGGGACCCCGCTTTTCGTAGTGAGATTACCCATTGAACTAGCATTGCCTCATCTTCCTTTGTTAAAATGGAACTTAGCCCCATTTTCCTCTCCCTAGGAGATTTTCCTTTAATTTTTTCCGAGAGGGTGTTTCTCGGAACACCATTCCTCTCCGCGGCCTTTTTAATACTCATGCCGTCCTCCACAACGGCCTTAATAGCAGCTTCCATTTGCTCAATATCATAATTCAGAACTGTGCGTTTTGACGTACTGCCTGGGGCAGATGACCTCGTAGTTCCGCCCCTTAAAACAACAATAACTATCTAACATATTGCTTGAAAGCAAAGATTTAGTCTTAGAATAATATATTATTTATCATCTCAATAAAAATAAAAAAAATCCTCTGTAGCACGCGGCACGCCTAGCCAAAAAAACCTAGGCCTACTGAGGTGCGGCCGTCAAGAAGAGAGACCTACGTAATAATAACAATACCCTGTAAATGTTTATTGGTTGCGAAACGTTAACACAAACATTAACATTATCGTGCACTAGTGTTCGTCACAAATGTGCTCTAAAGTTCGTCAGCTATGACGACTACTGGACACGATGATCAAATGATAATTTAATTAATACAGGGTACTTTAGAGCTACATTATAAGTATATTGCCGCTGTTAGTTAGGTCTTGCAAGGAGAAATGACAATGTGTCAGTTTTCGTCACAAATAACGAGCATTGGTAAAGTGCATTTTTTAAAATCCAGTGTTCGTCACCGGGATTTCTAACAAAACTAGGCACGTGAGCACGAAATAACAAATCACATATGTTACAGAAACAATTACCAACTATATCACGCACTTGTAACATTTTAAAATGTCGGAACATAACACGCATGCACATAATTAACTCGCGCGCGTGCTTAGCACATGCGAGAAGCAAATGGCGCGTCAAGACAGCTCAGCTTACAGGAAATGTTTGACGCAGGGAATCACCTATTACATCGCACGCATGATTTCGCAAAGTTGCTCCTTATCGGCAAGGAAGGTATGACGCATCTCGTAAGACTTAGTGCGTTGAGAAAGACCCGTTGACATGCTTATTTTTTGTACTTGTATACTAGAGTGACGAAGACTGGATCAATGACGGAAACCGGTACAGTTTCCTTAAATGTGTTTGGAGCAGAATTACGATATTTTTATACCCGTTTGTCTTCTACCCACCATTCCCGCTTTCCGATGTTTTATTTTATTTTTAGTATTTCATTTTTTATAAAAAAACATAATTACTGGATCTGTTTTATTCGTAAATGTTAGCCTCCAAGTCGATAAATCGGTGTCTTACGCAACAATTGACAGAAATGCATTATAAACAGCAGACAAGGAAAATATGTAATTTTTCCTAAGACAAATATTTTCGATATTGAGAGTTTCCTAGTGTTTGAGTAGAGCTTGAGGTTAGGTACAGTGCTTTTGTTGATTAAATTGACCAAAATGTATAAGGTGTAATATTTTCTTGACTAAATCTGTCTTAACATGACGACCATTGGTGCATTTACCTTATGTGGGATTTTAGTATAATTTTTACTCTTCGAGTCATTTTGTTGCTTCTTTAAAGTACATTAAGAAGTAGTTACAGATCGTGAAAAATGAAAACACGGGAGTTGAAGTCTATATGAGCAATTCACACTTCATCGCATTATATATTACAAAAATATCAACTTTACAAAACTGCTGTACCCAAGATAGTGGCTGAAGTCGTCGGATTTTTTAAGAGCATTAAAAATCCTTCATTATGCCTTCCTTCGGAGGGGAAGTAAAGCCGGCGGTCCCATGTCATATATATATTTATGGCATGTAAAAGATCCTTCCACTAACTAAACTTGTGTGAAGCTAAATTGTTAGGTTATATTTCGTCAGAACGCTCTATCAAAGTTCCAACGTTCACCACTAGGTATCATTGATATGTGGTAGCGAAAGTTGGAACTACTGGAAATTGAACGGAACTTGTAGCTCACCCTAAGGGTGTCCGCTGGAAGTAGCTACAGACTCAGGCGAGCCGAACGTGTCCTCGGACACTCCCGGCACTAAAAGCCATACGATAAATAAATAAATTTACAATACAATATTTGGTCATACAGTACACTATTTTTATAAATAATGATACATGTTTCGGCACTTATATAGATTTTTAAATTCTTTACAGTAAGTGTTTTATTCCGTTGTTTTTAAGTGCAATGACTATGTGAAAAACTTTTTTTTTTATTGAGAATGTCACACTGATAAGTCCTAGATTGGCATGTGAGACTTTTAGTTGTGCTATTAGACTGAAGAATGTAATGTTTGACAAATATTGTATTGTAGTATATCATGATCAATATGGGAAAAGTTAGATTTACATATAGGCTACTTCATCGCATTTGCAAAAAATCAACATCCCTAGTCATTATGTGAGTTTGATCATTTCATTTCAAAGAATTCAACATGTACAGACAGGAAATTATGTAGATACTTTACTGTAATTGGAAAATATTTGATTGGTTTTCTTTTTACAGGAAAGTCAAATTTTATGGATGCTGTCAGTTTTGTTATGGGTGAGAAAACATCATGCCTCCGTGTGAAGAGGCTCAGCGATCTCATCCATGGAGCTTCCATCGGCCAGCCTGTATCTCGAAGGTGTGTCTTTTGGAGAATAAAGTAAAATTTGAAACTTTTTGATTGGCATAAGATAAATTGGTTTAACCCCTGAAATAATCAGTGAAGATCATTTGCTATTGGCTCAGTAGGCCTACTTCCAGAATTCCTTTCAATAATGATGCCATGAAAAAGCAGGAAACACTTTTTACTACTTGAGGGTGCATTTGTGTTTTGGGTGTTTAGTAAAGATTAACCACATTCATCAACTTCTTACTAACTTATATTTACTTATTTAGTTCTATTTATTTATTCATGCATTTATTTTAATTTATTGCGATTTTATTTATTTATTTTATTTTATAATTTCTTCATTTGATTGCTTATCTCTTTCTTAGTTCATTTCCTTTTTTAAAATTTATTTGGTGGTTTTATTTCTTTTGTTATTTACTCATCTCTAATTAGGGGCAGATGTCCTTGCTATTCTGCCCCTTAATCTTCAGGCTTGGTGTTGATCAAGGTGAATTCAAGGCAGTTTTCACTTTCATAAATAACACATCAGTGTTGAATTAATACTCAATATAATATATAAATAATTATATTTTATTATTAATTATATTAATCATGTTAATTTTTTTAAATCCTCAGGTTTAGCTGTATAAAATTACAAACAGTGTGTTCACTTATTTAACTTACTCTGCTTGTAACTTGAACTGCGTGAATTGTGTGCAAATAATAATAATAATAGTATTATTATAACAAATAATTTGCATATACTGACAATTTTACTTTAAAGTTAATTATATTGCTGTGGGAGTGAACCAAGAAGGCAGTGGAACAACAAACAAAGGAGAAATTAATAATAGACGAACAAATATCCGACGAAATAATGCCTGTGAGTTGTCTCCATGGTAAGTTTTCTAATTATTCAATTAGCAACCCGCCCCAGCTTCTCCCATTATCTTTAACGGTTTACCCAGCGTAAGTTTAAAAGGCACACGGACGGCAGGGCCCAGACGCAATTCAGAAAAGCCGACGTGAGCAGCGAAACTCCAAACCCATATTATACTCTTCTCTGAAGTCGTAACTCGACACGACTTGTCAGTTTGATGCTGGCGGAACCTGGGGTGATAGCCTCGCTCGCTAGTTCGTAAACATGCTCCGAAGCTAGTAATTTAATTTTCCACTGAATGGAGATTGTTGCAAGAAATGAAAACATAAAAACACTTATAGTGGGCGATGTATTAAAGATAGAGATATGCTGTCCCGGACTGTTTTCTAGAACTTTTCATGCTGAACAATTCTTACACTCATATTTTATAGATATGTTTAATGGTTTACCCAGCGTAAGCTTAAAAGGTGCACGGACAGCAGTTTTTTCTTCGACTCAATTCACTGAAATCGTTACTGCTCGGCTTATTTTCGTCATAAATGAATGAATGTATTTCTACAGAAACCTTCCTCGAGAAATCCTTTACAGAATGGTGAAAACCGCATTAAAATCCTATTAGTGGTTCTTTAGATTGCCCGTTTCATCCAAGAATCGGGGACTTTGTTTTATACTACGTAGAGATTATTATTATTATTTCATGTAATATTTATTAAATAGATAATCTAATATCCTACAATTCGGGGGGGGGGGTTGTCCGGGATGAAAATCTATAGAAATATACTTTCCAAATATTAATACAGAGAAACCTGCCTTCAACGTAATCAAACGGGATTTGCAATTTTTTCCGTTCAAGATAGGTTTCCGGTTAACGGAGTGAGGTCTCTGTACAAACCTTATTCAATGTTGTATTTACGTATTTCTGCTACTGTATCTTGATAGATAAACTCTTGCTTTCGAGGCCATATTGACTGCTCAGTTATAAGCTGATATACAAGGGCTGAGACAAAGACGGGCATTTGTTGATTGAGAGCGCGATAAAGCGAGCATTGAGAAGAACTTAGGCAATGAGCCGTACACTTTTGACGTGTAAGTTGGAGAACAAAAGAAGGAAGATCTATTTGCATATTACTTGTTAGCTACATAATAAACTCTTACAGCAGACAAGGTAGACTTTCACAGGGTGCCTGAAAATTTTCTTAACACTACATTCCGGAACTTGGAAATGTTCCATTAAAATATGTAATTTGATTTCCATTGTCCGCGTTACGCATTTTGTGTTCAATGAAGGGAATTTAACATGTTCTTCACCCCAAAGTTCACTTCTTCTTCATGTGCTGTTTCCTCTAAGAAGGTTGTCGATCATCACAGCAATCTGGTTTTTGGATCTAGCAGCTCTGAAAAGTTCACTGGAACTGCACTTGAACCATATTTTTAGGTTGTCCAACCAAGAGATCCTTCTTCCTCGACTTCTTCTGCCCTCAACCATCCCTTGGATAATTTCTTGTAGAAGACGATACTTGTCTCTTCTCATTATATGGCCCAAGTATTGTAACTTGCTAATTTTGACGCTGGTAGTTATCTCCTTATCCTTACCTATCCTACGCATTATCTCAAGATTTGTGATTCTATCCATCCGGCTTACTCGTATCACGACAGCAAACGGAGGTGTAAGGAAGTGGTAGGAGAAGAAAAGAAGAAAAGTTGGGAAGAATTTACACGAAGAATGGAAACAGATGTAAGTGGCAGTAAAAGGATGCTGTATGGCCTTCTAAGAAGTAAGAGGAAAGAAAGAGTTACTACAAAGCTAGTGAAAAAGGAAGATGGAGAGTTGTTAACACACCCAGAAGAGATAAAGGGACGATGGAAGGAGTATTTCGATAAGCTTTTGAATGTGAGCAATGGTACTGGTGAGATGGAAGTGACACAACCTGACGACTCTATAACAGAAGATGATATAACAATGCTGGAGGTGGAATTAGCAGTACAGAAAATGAAGATGGGAAAAGCAACAGGGGTGGATGAAGTCAGTGTAGAAATGATAAAGGCTGCTGGACCTGTTGGTATGCAATGGCTGTATCGACTGCTAAAGTGTGTGTGGAAATGGAAATGTGTACCAGAAGACTGGAAGAAAGGGCTAATAATACCAGTGTTTAAGAAGGGGGACAAGAAGGTGTGTGATAACTATAGAGGGATCACCCTCATATCACAGATAGTAAAAATACTGGAAAGGATATTAGAAAGAAGAATGAGAAGAAAGGTGGAAGGAGAGTTGCAAGAGGAACAGTATGGCTTCAGGAGTGGAAGATCCACAGTGGACCCAATCTTTAGCTTGAGGCAGGTGATGGAAAAGAACTGGGAATATGGAGAGGATTTGATCATGACTTTCATAGATCTAGAAAAGGCATATGATAGTGTCCCCAGAGAGAAGGTATGGGAAACCATGGTTAAGAAGAGACTGGGAAGAGAAATGTTGGAAATGGTGCAAGCAATGTACAACAACTGTGTTAGCAGGGTACTGACCCCAGTTGGAAAGACAGATTGGTTTACGAACAAGACTGGACTAAGACAGGGGAGTGTGCTGTCACCTCTCTTGTTCATAATGGTGATGGATGAAATAGTAAAGGAAACAAAGGAAGCATATGAACATAAAGAAATGAAGTTACTGTTATTTGCAGATGATATTGTGGTCTGGGGAAGGAACACCGAAGAAGTGCAAAAACAACTAGATGCACTGAACGAAAATATTCAGAAGTATGGCCTGAAAATCAGTATAGAGAAAAGCAAGACCATGGTGATGACAAGAGGGGAAAGACAAGGAAAGGGCACTGTGAAAATTGGAAGTCAGAGTTTGGAAATTGTGGACACGTTCAAATACCTAGGAAGTGAATTGATGCAAACTGGTAGGTTGGACATGGAGATTGGCAGGAGGGTACAGCAGAGCAATGCATTCTATCAAAGTGTAAGAAAACTTGTTTGGGATAAGGAAGTACCAAGGAAAAGCAAGGAGGTAATGTATAAAATGTACTATGTACCCATATTAACTTATGCAGCTGAGACTTGGACCCTGACAAGCAGGCAAGAGAGTAGAATCCAAGCCAGTGAAATGAAATTCCTAAGAAGTATGATAGGAAAGACAAGGAAAGACAGAGTGAGGAATGAAGATGTTAGGAAGGAAGTTGGGATGGGAAAACTAAATGAGAGAATTGAAAAGAATAAGCTAAGGTGGTTTGGACATGTAAAGAGGATGGAGGAAAATAGAATACCAAGACAGATGCTGGAGGCGAAGTGCAAGGGTAAGAGACCAAGAGGAAGACCTAGAACAAGGTGGATGGATTCAGTGAAGAACGGCGTAAGAAAAAGAAATCTGGACTGGGACAAGATCGTGGAAGAAGAATGGTGGAAGGAAAGAGGAAAGTGGAGAAGTGCCATAAATACCCCGACCCGGCAGGAGCTGGATAAGGGGAAATGATGATGATGATGATGATGATGATGATGTCCACATCTCAAACGCCTCTAGTCTGTTAATCATATCTTGTTGGAGTGCCCAAGCTTCCATACCGTAGAAGAGTACCAAGAACGCATAACATTTTAGCAACCTTATTTTAACCCTGCGTAAGTGTGGCGAAATATTGAACACGATTCGTGTGGCCGGTCTCTAGGACCGGGTATTTTATTTTGTTTATTTATTAAATTGTGAATTGTAAGAGTAGATCACATGTCACACAAAATGAATTTATTCAAACTCCCAGAAGGAAAACAGACTTGCAAGTAAAATCAGACCCATAAAGATAATATAAACAAAGGTAAAAATCAGAAAAGCTAATCCCAAGTAAAGTCAAATCATTTAAATACCAAGAACGACAAAAAAGAATAATTTGATACAAATATATCATACTTTTAAGTCTTGTCAGTTTTGGAAATGTGGCACATAATAACTCGTGTAAGCCTGTGGCTTATGAAGTAAGGTCTCCCGTAAACATTGCACATTTATTTTGAAAATTCACTCGCAGTCTTTGCATAACACTTTCTACAATGGTATTTTGTTTTTCTGTTCTGCTTCCAAGTACACGTCTGGCATCGTCCAAAGAGACGTACAGGCTGATCATCTTGTACCCTTTCAAGCTTGCAGACGACAGCAATCCTCTCACTCAGATTTTTTGGGATGTTAGTCATCGCCACGCAATAACGAACGTGGCTTTGTAAATGGCTCATTCCCAACCCTGTGAGAAATTTTCGTCGTACTATATTCTGGGTTGGTGCATTCTGGCTTATAATACCTTGACTGTTTATGCCCGCAATGTTTATCAGAGAATAAAATACCACCATAGGCCATCGTCTTGTATTTCTGGCCACATCATAATTTGCCGAGAGCTGGTCTACGACGTTTTATTGTAGTTCAGAATCATATCTGATTTCCCTGTTTCTTCATCGACGAAGTCATCATCGTGCATCGATGAAATTAGTAAAACATTCTTTCATTTGTTAGAAGAAGAGTACAATCTTCACGAAATCCAAAGATTTTGGATGGGGTAGGCCTGGATTGTCCTTTAGTGAATTGAGGTGGAAGCTGGCGCTTGTTCTTCCTAATGGTGCCTAGCAGCGTGAGTTTGTACTGACTGGTCAACATTTCACAGAGCTCAACGCTGGTGAACCAGTTGTCCACTGTATCGTTCCTTTTCTTCCCGGAAGTAGGCTGTATTTGTCTCTCCACTTCATTCTTCGGGTTGTTACTTACAGCATACTGTGATCTTTCTGGCTGTTTTCCAATGTAAGACTTCTATTTTTGAAGTATAAAATAGCTTTGCATCACACAAGGCATATACAGTACTTGATGCCCTATTTGTTAAGTATGTACTGCCGGAAAGCAGCCTTTCCCCTAAAGCCTAATAGCATTTCATCAATTGTAATTGACTCAAGCTGAAATATTGTACACACCTGTGAACAAATAATTCGAACAGGTCACGAATTAGAGCCAGTCTACCTGACAGTAGCCTATGCTGCCTGGTCTCAATATCGTCAAAACGTATATTGCTGAGTAGGAAAGAGTAACGTTGCCGAGACATAACTAGCCGAAAGATTTCTGGGGTGTTTCCATGCATGGAGAACAGTTCTTCTAAATCTTATTGGGCTTCTCTACTCCACTCAAAGTGAGAAGACCCAAGAGAGCTTCTATTTCATTACAGTTGACCTCACGAACGTGATATTCTTGATTATATTTTCCTTTTGCTTGAGTGGTAATACCGGTATGTTAGTTTGTAAATTTTACAATAATTTCAATTATTTCTCGATCAACGAAATGTCTCTAAGCCTCGAGAGGATTGGTCTTTCCTCTAACTGATCCTCGGACACCTGGAAGGTGCGTTATAATATTCTTCTGACGTGTTCTAATATTTTTGGAAGGGGGATGAATTTTCCACTTCGTCTCATCCTTACCATCATAAAAGTGGACGGTGTTATGCATCAACTGGCTAAGCGACAATTTTCGAAAAACTGAATTCTAACACCATCCATCGCCTAAGTGGTTGAACTAACTGCTCGAATACAGTTTGAATTTACACAGTTGTAATTGAGGAAAAACGTAAGGGCCATTCTCATAATATGGGCTTGCAAGTTTTGCATCAACCGTCTCTCCGCATTATTCTCACTAAGATAGTTATGGCTTTCTGTAACAACCGGCTAAGTGATATCCCACATCGTTTTGTTGTCCATGCGTATTAGCTGGCAAGCTGATTAGTAGCCTTTGTTGGTTACACTGTTTCTTTATTTAGAAAAGGCGGGCTGTGTGTAGAAATGGTTTGTGGTGTGTTTGTAATCTAACATGATGACTACGAGAACACAAAGAATACTTGCGTTATTATCCGAGGAACAGCCGGAGGAGATAGCCAGTAGAAATGAAAGAGAGATGGCCCCTATATCACAGGTATGTATTACGTTATCATTAGGCTGCTTCATGCATGTTCTTTACTGTATCACACTGTAAGTGTACAGTTGTCTGTTCAGATTTAAATAAATTATTTTCATCAACCAGTGTACTAATACAGCTTTTATTGAAAGTTAATATTTAATTTAAAGTCATCCAATAAGGCCCTGAAGTAGAAGTGCTAGCAGAGGTGGTAAAGGTGTTCCTGGACGTGGTTCGATTTATTGTCAGATAGTTAGAATTTAGAAACGAGCCTCACTTCCTTTTTCTTCTATTTGTTTTACGCGTTCGACTCTTATTTACCTTCTTTGAAGGATGGGTTTTGTGGTGAGTAAACGGTTTAGAACTGATATTTCAGTCTCCGCCCTCAATTAAGTGTTGGTCTTATCATTTCCTTTGATTTACGCTTTTACGTCCCTGAATATTACTCATATTATAAGAATATTATCATTCGTTATATCTTCGTAAAGCCTTAGGGAATTATTATATCATGTTGTTGCAGGAAGAAAAAAGTCGTATGGGTGGAGAAAATGAGGATACTCTGTCGCCTGCAGCAAGTTGCTCTAACAAAGGGAACCATTTTTAAGTGATTCTGATGAACTTTCACCTCTGTTACCTGCTGCAAACAATACTTATGATTTTGTATTTCGGTGTAGTGAGGAGGTGCCTGCTCCTCCATCAACAAACCACATTTTCAGTGTTCAAGGCGTGGAATATTCTAACACGTTTGAATCAAATTACATTGACAATCCTATTTATTTCCGAAACAGTGATAATGATTCAGCACAAGCGAGTAATGAAACAGATCGACATATCGTAGAGAACTGTCAAACCACTTCTGAAGTGATATTTTGTAATCTCCCCGTCACAGAAACAGTTACCTCTGTTGATAGTGTGGAAGCTGTAATTGAATGTGTCAAAGACTCCATAACTGAATCACCCTCATTAATCACGTCACCCCAAAATGAAGGTAGACCAAGAAAGGGACGAAAACGAAAAGTACCTGATCAAAGCAGGGATGACAGAAAAAGAAAATGCCAGGTAAACCAACCATATGTGAGCCAACGTGGGAAGTTTGTTGATGCTAAAGGGTTTTGTGACTTCCATTGCAAGGATAAATGCCATGTAAAAGTAAGCATAGAGGATAGAAGGAAGGAATTCGACAATTTTTGGAGTTTAGAATCTTATGAAGCAAAAGTTTTGTTCATTTCTAGCGAAGTATCCATAGTCGAGGTAAATAGAAAGAGGTTTAAGGCAGCAAGCAGAAGAACCTGTACTAGAATTTACACATTGGTGGGTGTGCGAGTGTGCAAACGAAACTTTCGCCCAAACTCGTAGAATATCTGGGGACAGGATCGACAGATATCTGGGGGGGGGGAAAAAAAAAAAAAAAAAAAAAAAAACAAGAAATGTCCAAGCTATTAAGGATGGTAGGGGGAAATCTAACGCTGTAAATAGATAACACGAAAGTAAGGTGGCTGCACTAATCAGCCACATAAATCAATTCCCTAGGTATAAGTCACACTATTGCAGAGCACGAGAAGTAGGTACTTTCTCCCTTCACATGTCACCATTCCGGTCATGTACAGTCTATACAAAAGTGAATATTTGGAGCCAGTGTCACTTTCCTCCTATAAGAAAATACTTTATTCTATAATTCAATCTGAGGCGCAAAGCATGGAAGAAAGACACCTGTAATGTTTGCGATTCTCTGAATGCTCAACTGAAAGATCATGAGGATTCGCTTCATTTAAGGCAACATCTGGAGATCCATCAAGAAATGGCAGAAATAGCGCGCTCAGAAATAAAGAATGATATGAAGCGTGCTGCTGAGGTCAGACATTTAGCGGTCGTGACATTTGACCTGCAGCAGACTCTATCTTTGCCAAGAATCTCCACTAATATTGTATTCTACAAACGCTGATTGTGGCTGTACAACTGTGGAGTTCACGATGGGGGTTCAAATAATGGCTACTGCTATGTCTGGGTAGAAGGGCAAGCTGGTCGTGGAGCACAAGAAGTAGGGTCCATCTCATGGAAAATGTATACGAGGGGAAGAAACATTTAATATTGTGGTCTGATTCTTGGGGGGGCATAACAGGAACATAAAGCTTGTTCTTATGATGAAGAGCATCCTGGCTTCACGTCCAACATTAGGTATGAAATTTCTAATACCTGGACACAGTTTCTTGCCCAACGATGATGACTTCGGAGACATTGAGTGCTCCTTAAAGAATCAGCAGAGATTGTACACCCCGGATGATTATGTGCAAGTAATTAACAATTGCCGTAACAAAAATAAACTTCGTTGGATCTGCTAGTTTAGAAAAGAAGATAACGGAACAGGAAGAAGGACGTTGAGGGCAAGACTGTGAGTTGGCGTCAAACCAGGGAAATTGAGATCGAAAAGAGAAAACCATATTCTCATTATGAAAAATTATTTCAACATTAGCGGGGGTCAAGAAATTAGTTTGAAAAGAAGAAGCACTTCACGTCTGATTGATCACAATGTGCTGTATTCCTGGATGATAATCTGGAACTCCTGTGGCCTAATGGGAAGCCATTATCAGAACCTGAACTGCAAGACTTTAAGATATCATACATCTTATTCCAAGTGACTACAGGGTCTTTCATATAAAATAAGAGCGCCAAGCGGCGGCTTTGTTAACCGCGGCTGCGATCACCTTGGCCGAGCTTTTGGCGTGCCAAGGCCCCCTGCTTTAAGCGTGTGTACAATCCTATATGATGCAGCGGCCTTGCTAGCGTGTGTACAATGCTGAAATCTTACTTTAGTTAGTTAGGTAGTTAGTTATTGTTGATGAAACCGAAACCCTTACTTGTGCTAATTTTGTGAGTGATTTATTCGGAGACCGTTCAAGATCTCGCCAATGTCATCCTCTGTTAAAACTGTTCGTGTGCGGGCATGTTTTTTTATTGAGCACCGAGCCAGTAGTGTCAGACTTATTTGCAATTACGTGAATCTGTGCTGGTGAAGGTGGCACTTCATCAGGAAATTGCTGAACAAATGCATCACGTACCCGCTGAGCCGACTCTTACTTAAAATAAGTTTTACATTAAAAAAAAAAAACTATGTTGCAATGACAACTGTCTCACCATGTTAGCACTTGAGGTTTAGACTGGCGACTGAGCACCTGCACGCTTATTGCAAAGTCAAGTTTGGTAATGTCAATCTGTTATTTTTATACAGTCCATCGGAAAAAAAAAACCAACAACAAAACAAAACAACCCAGCCATCGTATGTACTATGCGCGCGCTTTCAATACTATAGGGGTTTCGGTTTCATCAACAAAATCTAGCTAAGTAACTAAAGTAAGATTTCAGCATTGTACACACGCTAGCAAGGCCGCTGCATCATATAGGATTGTACACATGCTTAAAGCAGGCTCGGCCAAGGTGACCGCAGCTACGGTTAACAAAGCCGCCGCTTGGCGCTCTTATTTTATATGAAAGACCCTGAATAAAGATTTCTATGAAAACCTGTATTCAAAAGGTGGAACATATGATGATTAAAGATACGAGAAAATAGCATTTTGAAATTGATTTTGTAGCATTTTCATTTTTGAAAATAGCATTTTGGAGCATTTTGATGAAAATTAGCGTTTTGTAGCATTTAAAAGTTCGACACCAGGTACGATAAAAATTAAATTCAAAATTAATATGCACGAAAACGAATTCAAACATGCACAGGATTGGAAATATGGGTGTTTGTGTTTACCGGCATAAGCATTTAATATAATAATGTGAATCATACATTTACTTAACTTCAAGTAAATACCATACAACCGATAATAAACTAAATAATGAAATGTACGTTTACTCCCTCTTTATTCCCTTTTCAATGAGGGCCAGGGAAGAGGTGCATTGGATTTCTATTTGCTGGGTGGTTTAGTGGTCAAATGCCACTCCTTGAATCCAACCTCATAAGACAAGTTATTAAAAGAAATTAATGGAACTTGGCAAGGAGTTAGTAGGGCAACCACACAAAAGGATTTCATAAGACATCTCTCAGAATTTGAACCAATTCGTCCACTGAGTTCAGGACAGCCTGGTATTGTCGTCATTCCACCTGCCACACGGTAAACTTCATAGACGAGCATTGTCGCCTGACCACAGCTCGCTTTATTCTAACAATCGGCACCTTGGTATCAGTGAACTAATACAACTCTCCGCCGGCCCTCGACTTTCTCTCCATCTCGTTTGTGGAGTTAGCACCGTACTGATAACACAAGCAGCTCAGGGTAATTTGAGTTGCTACACAACACCTGATATTGTTGATTGCATTGGATCTTTTCAGCATAGCTCAGGTGCCCTCGTCTCAAGTCATACAACTGACCGACAGCATTTGAGCTCAATCTTGCCAAGTAGCCAGGCTGGTGCCTTTATTTTCAGAGATCTCACATTTCTGAAAAATGTATAGTGTCAAGTTTCTACATTTCTTTAATACTGATATTGGGATTTTAGTACTTGTAACACTCCCTTATTAAAAAAAGAACCACACACAACAGGAGACTTAACACTGCTGCCACTGCAACTTTTATAAACAAATGTTGACAATCCTGTGTACTTTGTTGTGCACCTTTCATGTCTACTCCAAAGATTTAAATAATCACATTTTATCAGTCTCAAAGGTTTACTCAATTTAAGTTAAACAGAATCTGCAAACATGCAATTCCTGGTATACCTTTTCGTGACTCTTGACTGACAATCTGTTAAACAGTAGCCTATCCGAATTCAAGGAGAAATCGCCGAACGACATGTAACATAACCTATAACTCTCACATTGTAGAGAATACTTTCATCATATTATACAGGGTCTTTATATTTACTTGGCAAGAACATTCTCGCTCACGCGCTCCACCAGTGACGCCTCAGTTGCAGGCTGCCACGTGCTCGTATGTACGGCAGGTTGGTGCTTACAATCAGTATAATGCATTTTTACTCACCATGCTTACAGTAGATGCTGAAAATGTTCCCCATCTGCTGCCAAACATAATGGGCATCTACTTATGAAGTTTTCGGTTATTCCGGTTAATTTAGCTTCACTAAGGAAATAACGACCTCTACGTCTATTTTCATAGTTTACTGAACCTGTACGTTTGAATCTCTTAGCCAGTTGTGTTATTGTGATTGTGTATAGTGCTGTAATGCCTTATGTGATATATTCGTTACGTGAACGTGTATATCTGCACAATACCTAGGCCTACATAAAGTGCAGGGAATCGTGCGCTAGAACAAGACAAAAGTTTAGAGTGAAATTTCCAGGGAGACCCGTTCCTATAAATGGGACAATAAAACAACTGGCTCATTTGAGATTCAAACGTACAGGTTCGGTAAACAATAAAAATAGACATTAAGGTCGTTATTCCCTTACTGAAGCTAAATTAACCGGATTAACCCGAAACTTCATAAGTAGATGCCGATTATGTTTGGCAGCGGATGGGGAACATTTTCAGCATCTACTGTAAGCATAGTGAGGAGTTTGGCTAAATGGTTAGCGCGCTAGGCCTTGGCCCAAAGTGCCCCGGGTTTGATTCCTGGCCGAGCCATCAGGGAATTATAACCTCCTGGGGTTAATTCCCGTGGCTCGGGGACTGGGTGTATGTGCCGACTTCATCATCATTTCATCCTCATTGCGTCGTGCAGGTCGCCCACGGGCGTCAACTTCAAAGACCTGCACTCGACCTCTCCGGAGGCCACACGATCATCATGATACTGATTGTAAGCACCAAGTCTGCCGTACATACGCGCACGCGGCAGCCGACAACTGAGGCGTCACTGGCTGAGCGCGTGAGTCCTAGCCAAGCAAATATAAAGACCCTGTACAACATTCCCCAAAGCGAGGCGAACGCCTAACAAACATTGTCTATTCATATCACGATACATACTTTGCAGTTTTATTTATGATGATCAAATACTAGAAATGAGGGCCGGCACGCTTATACCGGTATAAGCATAACCTTATTACAGTACTCTAATTTTTTTTAAAGAATCCATACAAACCAGTTGAAACTACGAAATAATTTCTCCCAAAACATCGTTTTATTGGCGATAAACAGTGGATATTATGCGGCAATAACAGCAGCCATTTTCAAATTGATTTTTACCGTAATCTATTGTTTTCACGACAATAATCGATGTTCGTAAATATCGATTATTTAGCTAAAACGTCCAATGCTAGGAACTCGCAAATTTCAAAGTTGCGGCGCGAAAATGTAATAAAACATTATATTTAGTATTTTTTTGTAAATTGGGCACTTGTCGCATTGATCGCATTTATGGGAATAATTCGCTAGAACCCCTAGTTATCGCACTCTGTCGCACATTCAGTTTCGCAAATTCTGGGTATACATAGTCATAATAGTTGCCAAATACCGTAGTTGAAAAATCGAGAAAAAAGAAAATTTGCATTTATCGCAATTGCGATTTTCCCGTATCTCTAATGATGATATAGATGGATTCGATGAAAACCTTGATTTCACACTGCATGTGATTGCAATGTGTGCGAGATTACGTTTTCCTGTAACTACGAGTAGATTGTATTGAATTTAAAATCTGAATGTTAACATTTTCCACAATTGATATAGTCATATTAATGCACTGTTTGTTTTTGTGAAATTCTAATGTAATAAACTAGTAATACATGGACTGTTGAAAACCGAATGTTGTGTTACCGGTTCTTGGTTATTAACAACAAAATCTCACAAGTAGCACTTAACTTGTTGTTACATAACTACTTAAACCCTGAGCATCAACTTGTTAACCGCCACAGTTTGGTGCTTAGCCGCTTGATGCGTATCTGCGATCCGCAAACTGCAAATTCGGCTCAGTTGAATTTTAGAAAAACAAAGAAAATATTGCACAAAGTGAGTTGTTGTGTCAATAATCACATTATGCCCAATACAATACGTAACCATGGTGTCCACTGGCAGGAAAAGTCAGGAATTTTGTTTTTGGTCAGGAAAAGTCAGGAAAAATTGTGCAAAAATGGCGTGAGTCAGGAAAAAATGGCAAAAAGTATTAAAGTCAGGAATTTTATATTAACCATGCAGTATTTTGTGTTTTATAGCCATATTTTGATGTTACTAGTTCAACTAATCTCTGAAGATAAAAAGCAATAACTCGCTGGACATTATGATAAGTTTCCATTTTGACAGTAAATCCTAGTAAAGACCGCTTTTTGGCATTGGTGTAGGGATGTGGCGACCCCACGTGTCTTCAATATTGTGACTTGACATTCATAAACAAGAAAATTTAAATGCCAGTCACTTGATATTTATTTCCATAATGGCAATTTTGATATACCTTTTTTCCGATGTTACGATGACTTCACGAGTCAGGAATTTTGTTGAAAAGTGGTCAGGAAAAGTCAGGAAAATTGACATAGAAAATTCTGTGGATGCCATGGTAACTGTGCTAAATATTGATTTATCTGGACTAAAATGCATCTTCTTAGATGGTTTTATGTATAAAAATCTATGAACGAGTTTTGCTCAAAACTAAGAATTGGCGCATAGCCGCATGATGCATAACACCATCCAAGTAAGAGTCTTCACCTCCGTGATAATAGTCGCAAGGATTCTGCATCCTCATCAGGATCCAATTCTTGTTCACTTTTCGAATTCCCTTCTCGAACTTCCAGCACATTCTCTTTGTCATCTTCTGAAGCATCATTTGGTTTCGGTTCAGAATCAGTAGAAACAGTTTCAAGTAGCCTTTGCAATCGTTTTTGTTCTCTTTCATAGCCCATTTTATCTAAAATATAGTAAAATATAGGCTTGAACAAATGAAAGTAAAAAGCATCACAAAAAATAAGCCATAATAAAACTATAATAATTACCTCATAGCTACACTGAACGTAACGCAAAAAGTGTTGCTGGTCTCAGGAACCGTGTCGTAGTGAGTTGTCACAATGGTCAATTTCCCACGACTGGCAATAGGAGTTGCGCGTGCGGGGTCGCAACAGAGGAAGGTACAACAAAGTACAGCATTGTTGTGAGGTCCGGAACAAGAGACCCTGCCACACTAAGGTCTCTATTGCACAATAAATTTCTCATAAGATTGAATGCACTTTTGGCTTGTCCTATCCTTGCCTTAATTTCTTGAGAGCAATCATTGGTATCATTAACTATGGTTCCTAAATATCTGTATATCTGAACTCTTGGAACTGCTTCACCTTTGATTATCAAATTTCCTGGATTATTCTCTTTCGAAATTACTGTGAAACTGGTTTTCTTAACATTTAGAGTTAACCACTTTTCTTGTTGGCTTCTACCACTCTATCCGTCAACAGTTGTAGATCTTCAAGGCATCCGGTGATTAGTAGAGTCATCATCATCATCTTGCACAGTTTCCAGCCACTGGCCGGGTCTGTTTGGAACACAAGCCTCTCCAACGTCTTCTGTCTTCCCACCATATCTCAGCCTCCACCCTTGTCCAGTCTTCTCCTCTCTTCTTCAAGCTTTCTGCCACCCCCTTCAGCCACCTGTCTCTCGGTCTTCCTCTCGGTCTCTTTCCTTCACACTTCGTCGTGTACTCTCCTGGGTATCCTCTTCTCCTCCATTCGTTTTACATGCCCATACCATCTAAGTCTAGATTTCTCTATACCATCCTGTAATGGTTCCTCCTTTATTAATTCTCTGGTCCTCTCATTTCTTATTCTGTCCATCCTTGTAGCTCCAATACTGCTTCTCAAGAACCTCCTCTCACTGGCCTGTATTTTGCTCTTCTCCCTTCCTTTCATAACCCAGGTCTCCGAGGCATACGTCAGGATAGGGACATGGTACGTCCGATATATGATCTTTTTGCTGTTCTGAGGGACATCCTTGCTCCATAACATGCTCACACTCCTCCGAAATGCTTCTGCCTGCCCCGCTCATTTATTTCTCTATCATTTCTTCCATTATCTTGTATCAGGCTTCCCAGATACTTGAAACTCTCCACTTTCTTCAGCTGTTCCCCACCAATTGTTATTCCCGTTGTGGTTCTTTCCTTCTTCCTTGTTGTGATCACCATCTCACTCTTCTTTATGCTAAATTTCATCCCATATCCTTGTATTATTCCTTCCCACACGTCCAACTGTTCCTGTACCTCCTCCTTGTTTCCCCAAATCATCAAATCATCTGCAAACACCATTGCTTTCATCTTTCCTTCCCCAATTACTTGTGCCACTTGGGTCATTATGTCATCCATCACCACAATGAAAAGTAACGGTGACAGTGCACTTCCTTGTTTCAGGCCGTTTCTCTGTTCCAACCAGTCCGATCTCTCTCCTCCCACTTTCACACAGCTCACGCTTCCCTTGTACATCTCCTTTATCCTCTTTATAGTCCATTTCTCTACTCCTCTATCCTCCAGGGACTTCCATACTTTGTTTCTGCATACACTGTCATATGCTTTCTCAATGTCCAGGAAGGCCATCAGTAGATCTGTTCCATACTCATAGTGCTGTTCTTGTACCTGCCTTACAGCAAAAATCAAATCCACTGTGGACCTTCCTGCTCTGAAGCCATGTTGTTCTTCCCTCATCCCTCCTTCTATCCTTGTCCTAATTCTCTTTTCCAAAACTTTCTCGAAGATCTTTGCACAATGACTCATCAGTGTTATTCCCCGATAGTTTCTGCAATCTGTTCTACTACCTTTCTTGAAGATCGGGACAATTATTCCTTTTTTCCAGTCCTCTGGGGTCTTCCTTTCCTTCCATGCTGTCCTCATCACTCGGTACAACCACTGTATCCCCACCTCTCGTGCTGCTCTCACCATCTCCACACTCAACTCATCCACACCCGGTGCCTTCCCTCCTTTCATCTTGTTCACTGCATCTTCCACTTCTTTCCATGTTAAGTCCTTTTCTGTTTGCAGTTCATCTTCCTCTTCCCCGATTTCTTCCTCCTCACCGTGGTTTCCATTTGGGTTCAGAAGTTCTTCAAAATATTCTTTCCACATTTTCTTCAGTTCTTCCCTATTTTCTATCTCTTGTCCCCTTTTTTTTCACCATTCTAACATAATCCGTAGGATCCTTCCGCCTTTTATTTTTTACCATCCCATACAGGACCTTTTTTGTACCTTCACTATCCTCCTTCATCATCTTTGTCCACTCTTCCATCCACTTTCTTCTCTCCTCAGCCACTACTCTCTTCGCCTCCTTCTTTCTTTCCTGGTACTCTTCCCTTGTCTCTACCGTCCTATTTTGATACCACCTCCTAAAGGCTCTATTCTTTTCCCTTACTATATCTTTTGTCTTCTCATTCCACCATGGTGTTTCCTTCCACCTCTTCTTACTACTTGTCCTCCCACATACTGCTTCTGCTGCACCTACTAGTGTCTTCTTAAATCTAGCCCATTCCTCTTCCACCCCCCTTTCTTCATCTGTTGGAATTCCTTCCTTTACCATTTTGAGGTACTCGACCCTTCTATCCCCTTCTTTCAGTTTCCATATCCTTATACGTCTTTCCTGGTTCTCAGTCCCTTTCTTCTCCTTACTCCCTCTCAGGTTCATTACCAGCAATCGATGGTCGCTATCCAGGTTCTCCGATGGTATAACCTTGATGTCCGTGATGTTCTTATTTAGTTCTTTCTCATACAGTATGTAGTCGACCACCGACTTCCTGGTCAAGTCATCACTGTACCATGTGATTGTGTGGCTCTCTCTTTTCTTAAACCAGGAGTTCCCAACTAGCAGGCTGTTCCTCTGGCAGAAGTCCAACAGTCTCTTTCTTTCCTCTCCCGTAAGTCCAACCCCTCGTCCACGTCGTGGGAGATGGGCAACGGCACAAAGTAGGGGATCACCTGTAGGGGCGAAGTACAGTGGGGACTTCGTGTGCCCCGGGACCGTTACGGTAGCTGTGAAGGTCCTACAGGAACCCTGAAAAGTGACGGCTAACGGGGCTCTGGTGAAGCTACGATAGGCCCAGCAAGCCAATAGTGGATGAAACCAAATGCTTTCAAAAATGGAACGAGCCTCGGACATTAGTAGAGTATCGTCCGCAAATCTTAAATTATTTACAAGTTTGCCATTCACCTTAATCCCTGATGTAACACCCAAAAGGGCAGTTTGAATTAAATTCAGAGTAGGTGTCGAATAATATTGGAGACAATACACAACCTCTTTCAACTTTTATTTCTGCGTGATTCGAGTAAATACACCAGTTGCAACCGAGAAGAAGAATGCTAGGAGACATTCAGAGAATAAACAAATATTTCTAGTGAATCTGTGTCCGCAGTTAAAAACCAATAGAACCGGAAAAGGTTGGGAGTGCTTAAAAGGATTTCAGTTTTCAGAAGGTTCCGGTGAATATGACGATAAGGTTTAGGTGTGTCCTTAATAATATTACTGAACGTAATTTGATTACAGTATGTTGCGTTTGGGATTCGAGAGAGGTAAAGAGGTCTGAAATCACATGGGCAAGGAACCCTCTTTTATAGTCAATATGACATGTCACATTCAAAAGTGGGCAATGGTTCAAGTCTGGTTTTAAGAGATCCAAGAGGCCAAGTATTCAACAGGACTAGCATCATCACGTTATGACATTAGATAGATCAAATACTACAGTGTTTTTAATGTGTGTTTTTAACAATTTTAATTTTTGTGTTTTTTTAGGGTTGTATTTTTTAAAAAGTATATAGCATGTACAACCTGTGTTATGTTGATGTGATGTCTCATCACGCTTTGATTGATTGTATAATCTTGATAGTACAGGGCTGAAGAAGGACTGTATAAGTCCGAAACATTTTCCCATTTTAATTGTGTAGAATATACAAGTATTGATCGACGGAGATTCTTTCTGAATTAAGTTTCATATGTCATTTGTCAATATGGGCCTAACAAAAATTCCATTATGGAGTTAAATACGGAAGTCTCATTAGAATTTCTGTTAAAGCTCGAGTACGATAGGGATGATGATGATGATGATAATGATGATGATGACGAGGACGACATTGGCGGAGATGATGAATACGCTGTACAATGCAGTTCATGCTAAAGGAATTCAAGGCAGCACAATAGAATTAAGAAGAAAGTAATCTACAAGACAGAAGAATCTGCAGTAAAAAGTGAAGTTGAAGATGACCTGTTTACAGACCATTCCTTGTCAAGAAAATGGGGAAATTCAGTCTGCAGATTTACACTGACGTTTTGAGGCGTCAAAGATTTTTATTCTCACTTTTGATGGTAAAGAAAATTATCGAGTCAAAACGAGGTTTATGGAATTTGAAGAAACAGCTATTCTGATGGAATGGGATAACCTGCAGAAATTAGTATTTGCTAAGAAAACATTGTCTGGCTTAGCAAAACTATTCATTCAAAGTGAAACTGGTTTAACAACATAGAAGAAATTAAAGGAAGCATTATTGCAACTAAGTTGTTTCCTATGGCTAGCCCGGATTCCAATCCATCAGCTAATGTTGTGTGTAAATTCTACATAAAATTATCCTCAAAAAGGTGAAAGTAGTCAAAAAGTTGTTCTCCAACTGTTCATAAGATACGCAATACCCACGTAATGCAATATACAAAGGGAATTTAATATAGTTGTTGACATTTTTCTGGAATGGTGCACTATTGACAGTGGGTGGGCAATGAATTAGGAATTTAGAGGAGAAAGAAATAATTTCAATTTGTGCTGTGTTTTTGGAGATTTAGAATGTTATCCAATACACTTTGTTGTTTCTGCATCATGGTGCTCCTGACAATTGAAAGCATTAAGCTTCTTAATGATGAATGTTTCTCTTGTCTGTCCGTCCAGCGCCTCTGTAACAGCCGTGTTCCTTCTAGACGATGGGACCGAGAAGAGGTTCACTCGAACAGTGCAGGGCACATCGTCCGAACATCGTATTAATGGGGAAGTGAGTATAATACCTAGAAGTTGTCGGATTTGTCCAAAACCCGTCTTATGCTCTGCGACCTCTACGAGTAGATTTCCGTAGCGTGTTTGTGATTTCAAAGTTGGTTGTGTGCTTGAATACTCAAATTAACAGAGGTAGTGAAAGGTGTGTGGATTTTTTTTTTTCCAGAGTGTGACTAGCCAAATGTACTTGGGGGACCTGGAGAAGCTTGGTATCAATGCTAAAGCTAAGAACTTCCTGGTATTTCAAGGAGCCGTAGAATCCATCGCCATGAAGAATCCTAAAGAGCGGACTGCTCTCTTCGAAGAGATCAGTGGGTGAGTAGTGGGTGGAAACTGTGCAAGATAATGATGATTTTAATATTCTATTTAAAAAAATATAAAGATAGCTTTGAAGCCACTTTTCAGTGTTGCCAAACTAACAATTAATATTGTAGCTTTTAGTCGGTCAAAACAGCCACTGGAATATGTGAAAAATTACCTGAAATAAATGATTTGTGATTAGGATGTGTATATATATTGTTACGGACTATTGGAAAAGAAGAAAACTAAGGGATGACATGTTTCGCTCTTGAAGCGAGCATCATCAGATCCAAATATGCAAGCTCCAAACACTACCAAACCCACAGACAGTCTGGTTGGTTGGTTCCTTAGTTTAGGGGCTGGGACAACGCGGACATTTAGCCCCGTGTACTTTGGGTGTGTGTAGAATCTGTGTGATAACCAATGCTAATTGTGATGGCCATATTAGTGTGTGTTATCTGTGATTCACGTACAAGGACTGCAGACTATTAATCTTTTCAAGTAGTTTCTACTTTTTCCACCAAACTACCTAGCTGCGGACGTGGCTTCTAAATGCCATCGCAGTCAGCACCTGGTGGCGAATGTTGGAATTAATAGAGAGTTATCAAACTAACCTACAAATTTTAGTTTCGACAAGTGTAGTTAGTGGAAGGTTGTTTTTCATGCCATAAATCTATGACCTGGGACCGCCGGCTTGACTCCCCCTCCGAAGGAAGGCATACTGAGGGATTTTTAGCGCTCTTAAAAAATCAGACGACTACGGCCCACAGACAGTCTCTGCCCTCCAAAAACAAAATACAAGAGAACTTAGTAAGTGTGGTGATTATTACTGATAAATATTAAGGCACTATTTATTTTAATGTTGCAAAACTTAGAAATGATGATCCCATCAACAAAAGCAATCTTCCCGAGTTTATTTAAACATTTTACAAAAGCCTCCATCAAAACTGGTTGTCTGAGCAGCCTATAGACCTTCTACAACTTCAGATAAGTATCAACATGCTTGCCACAGTGGGTGAGTGGCTACCAACCCCACTACTGGCCATGCATGGTGTCCACAGGCAGGAAAAGTCAGGAAAAGTCAGGAATTTTGTTTTTGGTCAGGAAAAAGTGTGAAAAAAGGGTGTGAGTCAGGAAAAAATGGCGAAAAGTATTAGAAAGTCAAGAATTATGTATTAACCATGCAATATTTTGTGTTTTACAGCCATATTTTGATGTTACTAGTTCAACTAATCTCTGAAGATAAAAAGCAATAACTCACTGGACATTATGGTAAGTTTCCATTTTTACAGTACATCATAGTAAAAACCTTTTTTGTACGCTTTTTTGGTGTTGGCGTGGGGATGTGGCAACCCCATCACTATAGTTTTTGATTTATGTATTATTATTATTATTATTAATCTTGATTGGTCACATTGGACCACTTGAGTCGTTCCACAATCACTTCTTCTTTGAAGGTAGTACTGCTTGGTTCTTGCGCTCTTTCCAGTACTTTTTCATTCTTTCAGATCGGGATTTTCTCAACTCATCTGAAATCTCCATAGGCTTTCTGTGTGTCATTTGTGCAGAAAATTTGTGAGTTTTAAGAATGGTGTTAATTTTATTTTTCTCCTCGGCATCCGTTATCTTGAGTCCAACTGCTTTGAGATCTTGTTGGATTTCTTGGATCCATTTTCCTCCAGTTTTCTTTCCTAGATTTCTCATCACCAGTTGGCGTACAATTCTGTTTTCTGGAAGCCGTAAGATGTGAAAAAAATATGAAATTCTTTTCTTCTTCATTGTGCTGGTGATTGGATCAATCTCACGATAGACAGTTTCATTTGGGAGAATCCTCCAGACTCCCTCAACCTGATACTTTTTATTTATGCACGTTCTAATGATTCTTCTTTCCGTTTTGAGGAGCTGATCAGTTCTTTGTTCATTTTTAATTTGGAACAGTGTTTCACAAGCATAAGTGGCTTCAGGGAGAGTTACAGTTTTATAATGTTGGATCTTAGTAGCTATTGATAGGCATTTTTTTATTATATGTTGACCAGGTTAGAGATTGTGCCTTTTTCATTTTATTTGTTCTATTTATCCAAGTTACTTTTTCGTTTAAGTTATGTGTTATAATTTCTCCAAGATACTTAAATTGAGGAACTAGGTTAATTTTATGATCATTTATATAGACTTCATTTATATCTAAGGGTTTCATAGGCATGATCTCAGTTTTTTCAAAGGATATCTGTAATCCTATCCCTTGAGCAATTTCTTGGAGACTAGTGATCTGAGTACAAACTTCTTCCTTGTCTAGTGCTAAAAGAGCCAAGTCATCTGCAAATCCTAAGCAGTTTATTTTTATTGATGGTTTTGTTCCAATTTTGATCTTAGGAGGGTTTTCCTTTTGCCAAACCTTCATGATATAATCAAGAGCCACATTGAAAAGCAGAGGGGATAATCCATCACCTTGTCTGAGACCAGTTTTTACTGTGAAAGCTGTTGATATTTCTCCCCTAAATTTAACTTTCGAATTTGTGTTTGTTAATGTTAATTGAATGATTTTTATCAATTTAGGATGGAGACCGTGATCTGAGGATTTTTAGCAGTGTCAGTCTATGAATACTATCATAGGCTTTCTTGAAATCTATAAAAGAGATAAAGAGTTGCTTATTTCTGTTTTTGTAATATTCCATTATTAATTTCAGGCTAAGGATTTGGTCTGGACAACTTCTGTAAGGGCGAAATCCTCCTTAATATTCTCCAAGTTGTGGTTCCAGAATGTTTTTGATCCTGTTGTAAATTATACGAGAGAAAATTTTATATGTGCAGTCCAGAAAGGTAATTCCCCTCTAGTTATCTGGGTTCGTTTTGTCTCCTTTCTTAAATAATGGATGGATTATTCCTGTGGTCCAGTGTGCAGGAATTTCTTCAGTAATCCACATTTTAACTAGATGTTGAAGATTTATAATCGCAGGTTTACCAGCATTTTTCCAGATTTCAGCAAAGACTAAGTCTTCGCCACAAGTTTTGTAATTTTTTTGTTCTTTAATTGCGAGTTCTACTTCATTAATGTTTGGAGGATTTATTAAATCAGGTGAAGTTAAAATAGGTGTATCAGTGTTTACTTGCAGGGTTTCCAGTGGATCATCACAATTTAACAGTTTCTCGAATGCTTCTGCAAGGATCTCTGTATTTTCTTGGTTAGAATGTGCTAACTTTCCCGTTTGATTTTTCAACATTAATGTTGGAGCTTCAAATTTTTTTAGATATTTACCAAATGTTTTGTAATAATCTCGAGATTGCTTTTTCTTGAAATCGTCTTCTATCTTTTCCAGTGTATTTTTAAGATGATTACGTTTTGTTTGTATGATGATTTTATGGGTTAATTTTCTTTGTCTTGTTAGTTCTAAATTTGATTCTTCTGACTTTAGAGCTTGATGTTTTATCCATGCTTAGTGTCTTTTCTCTATTGCTTGATCACAATCTACATTCCACCATTCATGTTTTTTCCTTGGATTTATTGGTGCTAACTCCTCTGTTATTGATTTTAATTTAGTGATTAATTCGTCCAATGTTTTAGTGTTGAGAGATTCTTCTCCTGTTCTTTCACAGTACACTATAATTTTTTATTAAGGTAGATGGATCAAATTTCCTCCTATTGTTATTATTGGGTTTTTCCTTGGCCATTGGAGTTAATTTTATTTTTATCTTTACCACATAGTGGTCTGATCCTGAGTCAACTCCCCTTAGAACCTTGACATTGTGAATTTCGCGATGGTGAAATTTATCCATGCAGACATGATCCAACTACCATTCGCCCCTTCTGAAGTCAGGATGTTTCCAAGTTTTCAATTTATGGGGCTGTCTTTTAAAACATGTTGATTTAGAGATTAATTTGTGGTTTCTACAAATTTCGACTAATCTTTGACCATTTTTATTGGTTCGTTTATGTGCTGTCCATTTTCCAATGATATCTCTATATCTTCTTTCTTGTCCAAGTTGCGCATTGAAATCACCAAGGAGAATTTTGATTTATGTATTATTGCATTATAATTTACTTTATTTTGTAATTGTAATGAATAAAGGGGCGAGTGTTGGGGAAGGTGGAGGCTGCAAATAAAAGATATTTTTGCTCAATAAACCAATTTTCCGATGTTTTAATGACTTCGCGAGTCAGGAATTTAGTTGAAAAATGGTCAGGAAAAGCCAGGAAAAGTCAGAAAAATTGACATTGAAAATTCTGTGGACAGCATGCCATGGTAAGTGATTTTAAGCCGACAAAAATCTCGGCAGGCATGTCATACGCTGTTGGTATGTTAAAGAACCCGTTTAAATTCAGTAGGCCGTGTTCATAATGGCAATATTAATCTGGATTTTCCGCCAACACAAAGTTTCTCCTTTCTCTACGTCAAAGAGCTTAGATATCTAACCTCCTTGACTTTCATAACGCTCCAAGGAGCAACAAAATTCGACATGCAAGCTGCCCTCTGGGTGTCAAATAGCAAAGCTTGCATCCAGCACCGGAGGCCATATCATCAACATTAGATCTTGTTGTTATTATAGCTTTTAATCATCACAACAGAGCACTCGTTCATTTCCCCATATTAGTAGCTAAACTTCACACATTAGTTTGGGGGAGTAAAACTGTTTTTTTTGATGGTATACTTATTTCTAAGGTTAGCTTAATTCAGAGCTTAATGCCTTAATATTTATCAGTAATAATTACCGCACTTACTAGGTTTTCTGACGAGTTGTATGGAATTTTGTTTCTGGAGAGCAGAGATTGTCTGAGGGTGTCACTGTTGGTTTGATAGTGTTTTGTAGAGCTACTGTCCTTCCACCAGCTCGAGGTCCGTGGCAGCAGTGAGTCAGTTGGCGTCTGCGTGGACTACAATAGTGCCAACCTCAGAAACTTATGCACTCCACTCCGCACAGGCTGTGTGGCAAACATGGGCTTTTTTTTTGTGTGTGTGGATGGTGCAGGCCCAGCACAGTGAGAATTTCTAAATATTATCGTACAAGTTTAGAATGTGTATTCACGCTTAGATTAAAGATGAAAGCAAAGAGGTCGCTGAAAATAGGTTATACTCTCACTCACCTCAAACAAGTGGAGTAACCAGTTCTTCTTCAGAACCAGACTCATTTTCGCTGCAAGAGGAGGAAGAAGAAGAAGATGAATCGCTGCTGTCATCTCCCAGCAAAATGACAATACTGTCAATGATGTTTTCAACTACAGTGGAATCTCGTTGGCACGTTCGCGGTTACGACGTTTTCCCGTTTAGCGCGATGATTTTCTCAAGTCCCAGTCCCAATTCTACAAAATACATGTTGATATATCCCCTTAATACGTTCTCTATTCCCGCTTACGACGATCGAATTTCCGTTGTACTATTTGTAAGCGAACCGGATTTTATTCTTATTTCATTATAAAATTCGGCTTCTGGAAAGCACGACGCGATATTGCCTCATATTCTCTGATAGTTATTGACAGTGTAGATGATTTCATTGTGTTTGACGGCGTAGAAGTGGCTATAGCTATGACGCAACACAGGTGACGTGTCTATCTCCCGCTGCCCTTTCTCTCCTTTCTCAAGTCCCTATCCTACTAAATTCATGTTGATATATCCCCTTAATGCGTTCTCTATTCCCGCTTACAACGATCAAATTTCCGTTGAACTATTTGTTAGTGAACCGTATTTTATTCTTATTTCGTTATAAAATTCGGCTTCTGGAAAACACGACGCGATATTGCTGCATATTCTCTGCTAGTTATTGACAGTGTAGATGATTTTATTGTGTTTGACGGTGTAGAAGTGGCTATAGCTATGACGCAACACAGGTGACGTGTCTCTCTCCCGCTGCCCTTCACCCCCTTCCCTTTGTTTATTTCTCACGTAGGCGCACTATTGTCTTCGTGTTCCGCACTATTGTCTTCTAGTTCTTAGTGTTCACGTCCAGTTATGACCTATTTTATTGCGTGTTTCATAATGGATAAGAAGAAAGTACCGCAGATAACTAATGATGAGAAGATGAAATACATTCGAGACGTGGACTGCAATCCTCACATGAAGCGTGTGGATATTGAGCCGATTGGTTTCGACTCACAATACTTCGCCGCCCCCTCCCCCCTTGTGCCTTGCCGCCTCCGCCTCCGCCCCCGCCGCCGCCCCCATGTGACCCCCCCCCCCCCTTCTTCTGTCGGCGCCCCTGGTCATCAATGTGATAAATAATCATTTCTGGATCAAGAAGAAGGAAAGAACATTTCTATAATATAATTTGATTACTAAATATATAAACAAATTGCTAGTCTACATTTGGGAGAATGTAGCCATTGTTGACTGTTTTGTGCATTGTTGATGTTTCTGAAATTTGGCGCTCTCTAATTAAATTAACACAAGACTGGATAGCCAATCAGTGGTTGACACATCTGTGCTGATTGTGTTGCCAAGCTAACTTTAGTTCTGAAACTTGATTCGGCCATAAAGGTCTTAAGGATAAATTAATTCATTAGGTTGGCAATGTAAGTTGTGCCGGCCGATCTTCAGTTGTCTACTGGTTCAAAAATGATGTCTGAGCTAGAGATGGGACTATCGACTACTTTTAACCATCGACTGACTAGTCATTCATTGGTAGAAACTATCGACTAGATAGTCTACTACTTTCAGTCGAATTGTTACCTGAATTCGCATTGCTCCTAAGCGTGTTGTTTCATGTATTCGACTGAAAGTAGTCGCTTCTAGGCAGCGTACAAAGCACTGCAAGCCGTTACCGGCTGAGTTGAATCGTACCAACAGATGAAAATCAAACTTCTCCTTAACCCACCTATTTTTGCAGACGTTAGTTTGGACTACTCGACGCTCGGCAACATGCAATTGGTCAAACTTATTTATTTATTTTTACTGTGCTTCGAAATGGTGGTTTACGTCGTGTAGAGTGCAGCCATTATTTGCAATGTTGCACATTTCATTTAATGCAAAATGTGTGAGTAAATGTTCCCGGATACCGGTATTGATACAGGGCACATTACCTGTATGTACTGTGGATAAGTGAAGTAATAGACCAATACTTAATTAACCTAAAAGTAAATTAAATCACTATTACTGAGAGGGAGTTCTTAAGTACCGGGAACAATTCCATAGCCAACATTGAAATAATCACACTTCATATTTTAATACCAAAAAATAGTAAATGTAAAATATGTCCATAGAGTCATAACAAGTTAGGCTATGTGTTCACTAATTTAATCCCCTCTGAAGTACTAAGAACGTAGAGCTGAAATACGACTTGAACAAGAAAATTACGGCCTACAGTAAATGCACACGAAAATAGAACACTTTAGAACAGCAACGAGGGCGAACTTTCAGTGGAGATGTTGGCAACAATGTAAATACTAAGTTTTTTTAATGCGCGCACTATCCATGTGCTGAAACAATTGACGACCAGAACGTAAAACTATCCGAGCGCGTTCTACATGTTAAAAGTTAAAACACAATTGGGATATGTCGTTTGCAAACGACTTGTTTATGTTACGGTGAGTAGTCGTTGAATTCATTCGACTGTTTTTTAAAAGCAGTCAAACAAGTCGATGGATTTAACATTTTTCAGTCGACTGCTGCGGTGCTGCCCATCTCCAAACAATTGACGACCAGAATCAATTCGTGCGTACGGTCAAGCTGTCCTCACAGTACCCACTGCAATAGATGTAGAGATTCACATCACCACTCTATCTTATGATGGATGTCAGTACATAAAATCAGCCATAAGGCAACGGCAGTTTAACCACAGACAACGCTACAACTCGTCCATCCCTGCCCTCATGTCTTTGCCACTAACCCCCTCCCACACAGCACGCCACTGCTCTGACACAGTTGTTAGGCCTGCTACAACAACTCTCAGCCATAACCCTGTAAACTACAGCTAAACCAAACCCAGAACCCCCTAATACACTTCATTTGCAGAGCAATAAAATCCATAAAACAACTCCGCAACAAGCTTCACAAAAACCTAAATTATAAACGAAAAGACTACTCCACAAACACCAAAATCAGTAAACCTCCCTCATTTCAGCCACACTACACCTTAAACAGACATAGAAGGCATAGGCATGATCCCTTCATGGAGTAGGCTATTGTGTAAACACGATCATGTCTCCTTCAACTTAACTGAAGACTTCATTAAATTCTATTAAAAAAATCATAAACTCGTTCCACAAATCTTAAAATCAGTATACATCCCTCATTTCAGTTACTCTATTCATTAAACAAACATAGAAGGCATAGCCATGACCCCTTCATGGAGTAGGCTATTGTCTAAATCTGACCACGCATACTACAACCTTACTCTAATTCAAAATTACGGCTAAATGATCCATCTGACTGGGAGGCAAAGGTATTTACCGGCTTGCCTGGGATGATGTGCCACAAAACCGGTATCTGGAGTTCAAACATAACCTACATATTGAATGACAATATTGAATTGTCCAATAACTTGGACAATTGGATTTAGGCTATTTCATTGAAAGAATCAACGAACTGTATAAAACTATAGGCACCTACAGGTATACGTAACTTATTAATTAAAGCTCTACAATAAACATACAGCACAATGAATTGTAGCATGAAGTTATCCTGAAGAAGTCGTTTGATTAGTACGACTACTTAAATTCAAATGATTCCATTCGCTTGGAATTAGTCGTTTGCCAACGACTTGTTTCATTCGAATGATTTCCAACGATTGCTTTGGGATCAGTCGTTTACAACGACTACTTTTATTCGAATGATTCCATTCGCTTGGAAGTAGTCGTTTGCCAACGACTTGTTTCATTCGAATGATTTCCAACGATTGCTTTGGGATCAGTCGTTTACAACGACTACTTTTATTCGAATGATTCCATTCGCTTGGAAGTAGTCGTTTGCCATCGACTTGTTTCATTCGAATGATTTCCAACGATAGCTTTGGGATCAGTCGTTTGCAAACGACTTGTTTATGATACGGTGAGTAGTCGTTGAATTCATTCGACTGTTTTTTAAAAGCAGTCGAATAAGTCGATTGTTTTAACTATCGACTAATTCGACTGTTTTCAGTCGACTGCTGCCCATCTCTAGTCTGAGCATGCGCAAGATGGCTGCCAGATTGTTATGAAGCCAAGCCAAGCTTGGAAGACAGACTTCTTGATGTGATTCTGTAGAAGCAAGACGTTGTGGTGTGGCCTGTCTCGGAGCCACTGCCGAAATAATTAAAACTGCATGATGTGAATTTCTGGAAAAGGACGTGAGTGGAAGCCTCGGGCCATATTCTACTTTAGGCCATCAATAAGGTAAAACTGTTGATATATTAAAATGTGGGAACTCGTTGCTGACCGGCATAGGATTGCAGCATTCCGGACAATGATTGATATTTCTTAGCTTAGCTTGTTGAGGGCAAGTGGCGTTTGACCCTCGCGCTGCACATTTATGCTACAAACTTAGTTTCTTTTGGCTTGTTACGAGCATATCTTGTTCAAGATATTTAATTTATTTACGTGTGTAATTTCTTTCTTATTTATTTAAAGTGGGCCCATGATGATTTATTTATTTATTTACTGGAATGATTGTTAGGGAACAAGCCTTCTTATAATATAGGGTGCAGCGCATGCGTAGGTTAAGGGCACTGAAGATTTGAACATTCCCGATAAAATTGATAATTCTGATTTCGATCCTTATGTAACAAAATCATAATAACTTAAAGTTTTATAATGTAGCTGTCAGGATTTTGGTTATGGGAAACAGATAGTTTAAAAATGACAAACGGCCCTTTGTCTTTCGCTTGTCATAGATGGCATAACTTTGTTTTTTTAAAATGGCCACTGAAGCACAGCATCCATGCTGTTTACAAAATGATTCTCGAAATGGCATTTGAAAATATGTTATGAAATATCACTTGGTTGTTAAAGATGTTCTAGTTTCGGCTATTAATTGAAAAATGTTTAACATGAAAGAATAATTTATTAGTGAAATGTAGTCACGAAATGTGATCGGTTAATAATGCGGTGTTGCCATTAATAATGGGATTGATGTTGGCCTCCCCCTTTCTTAAACGCAGGAGTGTATTTTAAGTGTTCCCTCCCTTAGCCTTTCGGCATTGTATTTCACTTTCCCTTCGGAAATATATTTTATTTTACCTACTGCTGTTTGAATCCATGTTTTATTGAGCGCAATAGAATAGTACTAGGTTAATTGACTTCAGGCCACTTTGGCCTCGGGTTACCAAACCCTCCCTCCCCTCAATCGGCGCAGATATAGCGCGAAAGTGGAACATTCCTCCGTCTACACTGAACACTATTCTCGGCAAAAGGAACAAAATCAAACTTGCATTTGAAGAAGGGGTGAGCAGCAAAAGGAAACGTGTGTGAGAGGGACAGTTTCCTGAACTAGAAAGCGCTTTATTGAAGTGGTTCAAGCAAGCCTGTGCTTCAAACATATGCGTGCGCGGTCGCCGGCAACAGAGCCGTCACTGGCGGAGCGCGAGAGCGAGAATGTCCTTGCTGATCAAATATAAAGAAAGACCCTGTATTATATGGTGTTTGGAAGCGGATGGGGAACATTTTTAGCATCTACTGTAAATCGTGGCCAGTAAAACTGCATGGTAGGCTACTGATTTTAAGCACCGAATTCTGCCGTAGGCCTACATATGCGTGCGCGGTCACCGGCAACTGAGCCGTCACTGGCGGAGCGAGAATGTCCTTGCTAAGCAAAAATAAAGATCCTGTATTTTACTGTAGTGTAGAGGTACAGTAATTCATCTTTATGTTATTTATTCCGCGTAAGTTACTGATAACCTATGTTTATGTCGTGACTGTAGTAGTGCATACAATCACTTACTAAGGTCGGCGATTTAACGTCCATATATACGCCGCGTTCTTTCTTATACGTTGTAAATGCAGTATGGCGTTTTTCGGTAGTACGTTTTCCCGCATATGATGTCAAAATTTTCAGTCCCTTGAAAAACGTACTAACGAGATTCCACTGCCGTCTTTCTTCCAGAAAACCACCAACGTAGGATAGAAGATCGGAGGCAGAGCAGAAAGAATCGATTGTTCATTAGAAACAGGGAATGAATGCGGATGCCTCACCTGTACCTGATACTACCTGTCATCACTGCGGAAAACTGTGTCTCTCCCGCATTCGGCTTTATAGTCACCTCCGGACTCATCGATAAAGAGTCATTCGGCATTGGAAGGCCAACCTACTCGAGACGAGTGTTTGCTATCATCATCTTTTTCCCAGTTATCTTTTCTACCTTTTCTACTTGTTTGCAAAACCCCTGCCAGTCACCAGTGATACACTATATCGCGCAATTTCAGTAAGGATAAGTCACCTTTTACGTTTCTTTCACTATTCGTTTCACCTTGGCCCAAGCTAGTTCTATGGGATTCAGTTCACACATGTATGGGGGCAAGCGAACGACAGTGTGGCCCAATGAAACAAGAAATGCATCCACTTTAGAAACCTTCTCTTTTGGTTTCTTTGCTTCTATCAGCCTGAAAAGATCTGTTTTGCCCATAGAACTGTCACAGTGAACATCTTTGTTCTCCAACCACAATATCATAGGAAATTTCACAGCACTCTTAGGCAGAGGTTTATCGGCCCGTATACTGTGATAAGGAACATTGTCGTAACACTACAGCAGAACAAGGGGGCAAATTAGGTGCCAGCTTTTCTCGAATCCATTTTTCAAAGTTTACATGGTTCATTTGTCCATAATAGTCGCCTACAGCTGTCCCAACCTTGTATAGGAGAAGAGAATTTTCCAGGAACCCGTTTACACTACCTGCATGAATTGTCAGCCTATTCCCTGCATTAGTGTTTGTATGAATGCCAAATTCCTCCTCACTTTGCTGTCACTTGCCGAATGTGATGTTACTATCCACCCACCTCTCATCAATATAGAACATAGTTTTCCCACTTTCTCCAAATGCTTTATTTTAACCAGATAATCGTGTCTCCAAGCCACGATGTGAGGACGTTCTATAAGTACCTTTCTTTTGTTCTGGCATTTCCTCCATTTAAAGCCGAAGCTCTGAAATTAACTTACAAAGCAAACTTCGTCACCATGGTAAATGGATCTTTTCCCGAACAACAGGCAGCAATTTATTTATAGTAGGCGCATGCTTCTCAAATATATAAAAGTCGTGTATATTTCTCCGAATCACAACATCTATCAAAATCATCCACATTCACTACCACGTTCACTACAGTGTGTGCAGGTCTCGTTTCCCTGGGGTCGTTAGAATACACTTTTCACCACTTACATTTAAATCTTGCACGGGTTTGCAAATTCTTTTGATTATTGTTTCAGAAACCCTGTATAATCGGCAGCTCTTGCCGTTGCGTGGCTCGGTGGAAGTTCTATACACTTGTTCCTAGCTTCTTCATCACATCCCTCAATCACTTTCCTAATTATTTCCCTACCCTCAGAATATATCACTCTTATCTTCCGACATAACACTACTGACCCGTACGATTTCACAATTGAAACTAAACCAAAGTAGCAGTGAGTGAACATAGCGTGAATAACATCGGTGCTAAGTTGGCACATCCACTCAATCAACGCAGCTGGAATGTCTCTCCTCTCCTCTTCATCCCCCTAAGACCGTGAGCTGGTGGACGGGTAGTATTTGGATCTGATGATGCTCGCTTGACGAGCAAAACATGTCATCTGTAACAATATAATCGTAATCACATGTAATTTATTTCAGGTTATTTCTCACATATTCCAGTAATGTGAATGATTTTATTTTGACCGACTGAAAGCTACAATATTAATTTTAAAAAATATTCGGAATATTTGTGTTTGTAATTATTCATTTAATTTTTTTGTTTTATTTAGATTAGGCATCCAACTCAAATTTTTTTCAAAAATTGAAATTTGTAGTTATGTTACAAGGGGACAATCTGACACTTAAAACAACAACAACAAACAAACATCATCATCTGTAGCCGAGTCCTTGGCTGTCTTTACTAAACAATATAAATTCTAGGAATGAATATTATAGAGTACATTGTTAGACTGATTGGGGTAGGCACAAGGTCTTGATAACTGATAAGTGATAAAGATGTGAGTTCAAACCCAACCATTGACTGTCCTCAAAGTGGTTTCCTATTTTCAACTCCAGGCAAATGCCAGGATGGTACCTGCTAGTAGGCCATCAGCTCCTTGCCAGTTTCCTTCATTTCATTAACTCCTCTGATGAGATTGGTGTCAGGAAGGGCATCAATCCTTAAAAACAATCCACCAACTAGAAAACTCACCTTTTAAAGACAGAAATAAAATGGAGTGGACAAATACAATTCTTTGCTATTGTACAGATCGGGTGCCATGAAGGAAGAGTATGAGACTTTGCGAGCGGAGATGCTGAGAGCAGAGGAGGAGACTCAGTACTCATACCAGAAGAAGAAAGGTATTGCTGCTGAGCGCAAGGAGGCCAAGCTGGAGAAGGAGGAGGCAGAGAAGTACCAGCGCCTCAAGGAGGATCTGGTGAGTCAAATAAGGAGCAAGTTAATTCCACTATCACAATGCTCATCATTATGTGCCGTATTGACGTAGATTATTATAGAAAAAATATTTAATTCCGCATTTTCAATACAATTTTTATGAAAATGGTAATCGCAGGTACATATTTCAGGGATAGCTTACCCCCCCCTTTACGTCCCCGATCACCATATTCGACAGCACTAGATTCAATATCCCTCAAGATTCTTAGAATACCTGTATGGACTAGATGCCACTATATTTTCACAAAGGACATGACCATTTCATTCTCCAGTGTTGACCGTGGGGGGTGCTGTAGTTACGCATTAAGACGGCACGTTCTGGCCGCATCCGCCCAATTCAATGAATATGCGTTTGATAACACACAGATCAATCGACAATAAATTCATTAAAAAGACCCTTGGACTAACATGAAACAAGAACTAGAAACTAAAGGAAACATAGTTAATTTGTAATATTTCCTGCTAAAAAAAATTGTAATTGTTTATGTATAAGTAGGGCTAGGAATTTTTCGGTGATTTCAGAGTGAAGAAAGCGGTATTTTAAAGTGGCAAATTCGGTGGTTTCAAGTGCACTTTTCGGTACTTTCAAAATGTTAAATTTTAGGCGGGATATTTTTAATATCATGGATAACATAACACATTTCAGTCATCCTTCAAAGTATACTTCAGTGAAGAGATCCAAATTCTCTTGTGACAAACGGTGACACATATCAGTTAACGTGTTAGTGTAAGCTGAAAAACAAAAGTTCACAGCGTTTGAACAGGGTATCAAAATGGTTTTCAACACAGATTCTGAGAACTTTGGCAATACAAATGTCATTCCTTGCAAAACTCCAACAATGTCTGTCTTGGTCCTGTCGTGCATCTGCTTCTTGATCAAAGTTTGCAGTTCATTGTGTCTTCTTATCACCTAACTTTCTTCCAGTGTTCCACAGAACGGCAACTTCTTAATTATCTTTGCAAGGTCCTCATTGATGTTCATTGGCACTATTTCTGCTGGATTAAACGCACACATTTGTAAATCTTGTTCCCAGGGTCAACGTATCTCAAGCTGAATAATATTCTAAGAGCATGGTACCCAATGTTTACTAAAACTGAATGTATTTTCTCTATTTTTAACACATTTCCACAACCCTCCAACAGCTCCTTAATGTTGGTACTGTAATTTCCAGAAACAGCAAGTTTAAGGGGTTGCTGAATTCTCCGTAGATGTCCATCTAGAAGGTGAACAGTCTGATAAGACTGTCCTTCTAATAAAGGGATAAGTTCAGTGATGTCTGTGCCAAATTTTTGAATCTCAAGTATTTCGTCATGTGAAACATTGTTCAGGAAATCAATACCAGAGTTATCAGTCCCTACTACTTCATTCGTAAATTGTACAATATATTTCAAGTACTCTGACAGGTACACCACAGAATGAAACCAAGAAGACCACCTAGTTAAGACTGGTTCAGGAAACAGTGGCACATTTGGATATGGATACTTTCCATCTAGATATTCATGTCTGAAAGGCGCACTATATGACGCCACGCGTCGAGTAGTCGCTAGGATGAAGGGGCAGGTGACCTTGCTGTTCTGGCCCTTAAAACCTCAATAACTTAGTAACTTACTAGGATGACCGCCCAGATTGATAAAGATCGCTGTATGCAGAAAGTGAGGTCCGCTATCTACTGTTAAGTTTCCGATCATTCCGTGTTTGTTGGATGCTCTCCATGCAGTCAAGTCATGAAAGAAAATTACCGCTACTTCACTCGCACAAAAACAAGCCTTTGTCGGCTTCTGTAACGACGATATTTCAAACGGGCAAGGTGGTCTCACTACGATGACAATAGGGCAAAACCTGGATGAATGCCAAGATGCAGAAGAAAGTGACATTCAGTAGTTAGACTTCGATAAAGACGATCATGGTTTCAGACATGAAAGCGATGAGGATATTGTACGGAATTTGACTGACGGTGAGGTAAACTGAGATCCAGTACATGTCGAGTGAAGGAGTAATGCAAGGGAAATCCCGAAAGTTCCCACAGTCAAGCTAGTGTGTCTATAGTCACACTTATCTCTTATATAGAAAATTTAGATGAATTTTAGTTCTCATATATTGTTTTCTTCAGAATTGTACAATCTAAAATTAGGAAAAATCAACTATCTAAGAAACAAAAATTGATGACAGTCATTTCTCTTAGTAAATATTGGTGTAATCCACGTAGTGTGTCTTACAATACTATGTTATAAAGTATTATAATTATTTTTTTCTGCGTGTTCTTAAAATACATTTCAATATTTTAACCAGTAGTTTTCTTTTTGCTAGGCTTAAAAACATTACTGCAGATAATTCGCAGCTTTCAAAAATTCGCTTAAATTCGTGCTTTAATTGCCGCGAATTATCGGAAGTGCACTATAAAGAAAAAAAAGAAAAAGCTAAAATTCGCGTTTACACGCGAAATTCTTGTTTTTGTGCAAAATTCGCGTTTCATGCGAAATTCGCGAAAATTCGCGAGCTCAAAAACAATTTTTTTGCCATTTTTAGGGTTATTTTAACACATTACCTGTGTATTACTTCTTTCAAAAATTCGCGGAATTCGCGATCGCGAATTTTTCCTATCCCTATGTGTAAGAAAAAATGTTTTAAAGTGTTGACAACTGTCGCTCACATACGTCTAATCGCATTGAACTCAATTTTGAATGACAATGAGTGTTCATAATGTTATTAATGGGCCTATTTATTCTGACAACAAGTAATCTAGTTAGTCCGTTTTTCAAGGGACTGAAAAATTTGGACGTCATATGCGGGAAAACGTACCACCGAAAAACGCCATACTGCATTTACAACGTATAAGAAAGAACGCGGCGTATATATGGACGTTCAATCGCCGACCTTAGTAAGTGATTGTATGCACTACTACAGTCACGACATAAACATAGGTTATCAGTAACTTACACGGAATAAATAACATAAAAATGAATTACTGTACCTCTACACTACAATATAATACAGGGTCTTTATTTCTGCTTAGCAAGAACATTCTCGCTATCGCGCTCCGCCAGTGACGGCTCAGTTGGCGGCGACCGTGCACGCATATGTTTGAAGCACAGGCTTGCTTGAACCACTTCAATAAAGGGCTTTCTAGTTCAGGAAACTGTCCCTCTCGCTAAACCCCTTCTTCAAATGCACGTTTGATTTCGTTCCTTTTGCCGAGAATCGTGTTCAGTGTAGACGGAGGAATGTTCCACTTTCGCGCTATATCCACACGCTTCATGTGAGGATTGCATTCCACGTCTCGAATGTATTTCATCTTCTTATCATTAATTATCTGCCGTACTTTCTTCTTATCCATTATGAAACACGCAATAAAATAGGTTATAACTGGACGTGAACACTAAGAACTAGAAGACAATAGTGCGCCTACGTGAGAAATAAACAAAGGGAAGGGGGTGAAGTGCAGCGGGAGAGAGACACGTCACCTGTGTTGCGTCATAGCTATAGCCACTTCTACGCCGTCAAACACAAAAAATCATCTACACTGTCAATAGCTATCAGAGAACATGAGGCAATATCGCGTCGTGTTTTCCAAAAGCCGAATTTTATAATGAAATAAGAATAAAATACGGTTCTCTAACGAATAGTTCAACGGAAATTTGATCGTTGTAAGCGGGAATAGAGAACGTATTAAGGGGATATATCAATAGATATGAATCCTACGAATTCATAGTCAACTCCGGAGTCCCACAAGGATCAAATTCGGGCCCATGATCTACCACAAAGAATAAAACATTCAGAATGTCAATTATATGCAGACGATTTTAAAATCTACAAAGTTATAAACAATTTAGAAGACGCAGTAAAGTTACAAAAAGACATTGACCGTGTTTTTATCTGGAGCATTAGAAATCAACTAGCACTGAATATAAACAAATGTTTTTACCTTAAATTTTCATCAGCAAAATGTACATCTGATTATACATACATAATTAATGGAACAAACTTAAAACCAGTTATGTCTATCAAGGACCTGGGAGTTATTTTAACACATGAAGTCCAACCCCTCCTCCATGTGGGAGACGGGCAACGGCATGAAGTAGGGGATTGCCTGTAGGGGTGAAGTACAGTGGGGACTTTGTGTGCCCCGGGACCGTTACGGTAGCTGTGAAGGCTCTATGGGAACCCTGAAAAGTGACGGCTGACGGGGCTCTGGTGAAGCTACGATAGGCCTAGCAAGCCAGTAGTGGATATCATATTTGCTTTCAAACCAGGAACAGGCCTCGGAAAGGACGGATGCAAACGACGACGACCCGGATATGCTAATGGACTATGAGTTGGGACATTAAACATACAGACACTGACAGGAAAAGTGGAGGAGATTGTAGATGTGATGGAGAGAAGAAAACTGGATGTACTGGGCTTGGCAGAAACAAGATGGAAAGGAGAAGGTCGCAGAGAACTGAGGAAAGGGTACCGGTTGTACTGGAGTGGGAACAGTGAAGGAAGGAGCAGCGGAGTAGGAGTAGTTGTGAGAGATGGAATGAAGGAAGAGGTAAAGGGAATAAGTGACAGGATCATGAAGATCAGAGTAACAGTAAAGGGAAGAAGCCTGGAGATAGCCCAGGTATATGCCCCTCAAGTTGGATGTACAGCTCAAGAGAAGGAAGACTTTGAGGAGGAGCTACAACAGCAGTTGAATGGTCAGAGCATCATTGTCATGGGAGATTTGAATGCACATGTAGGAAGTGAAAGGCAAGGATATGAAAATGTATTGGGAGCAGAAGGATGGGGTAGCAGGAATGAAGAAGGGAGAAAGTTGCTGGATTTTTGCAAGAGAAACGGTTTAGTGGTAGGCAACTCCTGGTTCCGGAAGAAAGAAAGCCACAAGGTAACGTGGTATAGCAGTGATTTAACAAAGAAATCTTTGGTAGATTACATGCTGTACGACTGGGAAATGAAGAGAAGTGTCAGAGATATAAAGGTAATACCATCAGAGGCCTTAGATAGCGACCACAGAATACTTGTAATGAACCTGGGAGTTGTTAAGGATAGCAAGAGGACAGAGTACCAGGAAAGGAGAATCAAAGTATGGAAACTCAAGGAAAAGGAAGTCGAGGAAGAATTCCAGAAGATAATAAGGGAAAGGATGCCAACAGACAATCCTAAAACAGGGGAAGAGGAATGGAAGCAATTCAAAAACACAATGGTAGAAGCTGCAGTGGCAGTATGTGGTAGAACAAGCAACAGAAAGCGGTGTAAAGAGACACCATGGTGGAATGAGAGCGTAAAAGAAGCTGTGGGAAGGAAGAACAAGGCTTTCAGAGTGTGGTTCCAGGAAAGAACTGATCTGTCAAGGGAAGATTATAAGATAAAGAAGAAAGAAGCAAACAAGATTGTCGCAGAGGAGAGGAAGAAGTGGATGGTAAAGTGGACGGAGATGATAGAGGAAGACAGCAGAGGAAATAAGAAAGTTCTTTATGGGATGGTCAAAAGTAAGAGAAGAGATCTGCGAGAGGATGTGGTAATGATGGACAAAAACGGAAATGAGGTACACAACAAAGAGATACTCAAGACAGTGTGGAAAGAGTACTTTGAGGATTTGCTGAATCCAAATGGTCATAGGGAGGAAGACAATGTATTGGAAGATGGAGAAGACAACACAGCAATGGAAAAGGACCTGACTTGGAGAGAACTGGAAATGGCTATAGACAAGATAAAAGGAGGAAGGGCACCAGGTGTGGATGAAGTGAGTGTTGAAATGGTGAAGGCAGCAGGGGAGGTTGGGAAACAGTGGCTGTACCGTGTGATGAGGGTGATATGGAAGGAGAAAAAGACCCCAGAAGATTGGAAGAAAGGATTAATTGTCCCAATATTTAAGAAAGGAAGCAGAAAGGAGTGCAGAAATTACAGGGGTGTCACACTCATACCTCACTATGCCAAGATATATGAAAAGATATTAGAAAGTAGAATACGAGCCAAAGTGGAGAGAAAATTGAGAGAGGAATGGTATGGATTCAGACCTGGGAGATTAACAGTGGATCTCATATTTTCAGTGAGACAGCTCCAGGAACACCACTACGAATTTGGAGAGGATCTGTTGATGGCCTTCCTGGACATCGAAAAGGCCTATGATAGTGTGTGTAGGGAGAAGGTTTGGAAAGCAATGGAAAACATGAGAGTGGAAAAAGAGACTGTAGGCAGAGTGAAGGAGATGTATTGTGGAAGTGTGAGTTGTGTGAAAGTTGGAGGGGATAGAACAGACTGGTTCAGACAAATGAGTGGCCTGAAACAGGGTAGTGCGCTGTCACCCCTTCTCTTTATTGTGGTTATGGACGAGGTAATGACACGGATAGCAGGAAAGATAGGAGAAGATAAGATGAAAGCAATGGTGTTTGCAGATGATCTCATGGTCTGGGGAAACAAGGAGGAGGAAATTCAGGAGCAACTGAAGGCTTGGGAAGAAACAGTGGGAGAGTACGGATGGAAGTTCAACATCAGTAAATGTGAGATCCTGTTAACGACCAGGAAAAAGGACAGACCAATGAGTGGGATAACACTTGGAGGTGGACAGCTGAAGAAGGTGGAAAGTCTCAAGTACTTGGGAAGTATAGTGGAGGAAAATGGGAGAAATGACAAAGAGATTACGGAACGTGGCTGACAGGCAGAAGCATTAGGAGCTTAGTGTGGAATAAAGATGACCCACAAAAAAGCAAGGAAGTGTTATACAGAAGCTACTATATCCCGATACTGACCTATGCTTCAGAAACGTGGACTATAAAGAAAAGAGACATAAGCAGAATACAGGCAGGTGAAATGAAGTTCCTGCGAAGTAGGATCGGAGTAACAAGAAGAGACAGGGTGAGGAATGAAAAGGTCAGGGAAATGGTGAAAGAGGAGCCCTTGCAAGGTAGGATTGAGACATCAAGACTGAGGTGGTATGGACACTTAAAGAGAATGGATGAGAAGAAGATTCCGAAGAGGATACATGAGATGCAGATGAAACGACCAAGGGAAAGACCAAGAGATAGATGGCTGAAAGGAGTGGAGGAATGTGTCAAGAAGAGAGGCGAGGACTGGACCAGAGTTACAGCGGAGAGGTGGTGGGAAGAAAGAACTAAGTGGCGAGGCTTATGTTCCAAACAGACCCAGCCTGGGGCTGGAAACGGTACAAGATGTTGATGATGACATGTGTTTTAAGCAGCTCATCTATTTCTGTGTCAATTCGGCATTCAAAACTCTGGGATTTGTTATTAGGACAACTAAAGAGTTTACGCGCATTAAAACCATCGATCATCTATTCAAAATCTTGGTTCGTAGCAAGTTAGAATATGCTTCAGATATTTGGCATCCGTATTATAAATCTTCAAAGGCTAAGGGAGTAAACCCCAAAAGAAAATCCTCAGATGCGTTAGGCTTAGCAAGCCAGCAGACGAGTAAATTTGTAGTTGCTCTCAATTATAATACAAGCCTCGGATCGAAGAAAAACGGAATTGACATGACTCTGACTACAGTTGCAGCGTATGATGGTAATGCTGATGTTTGTGCAAGTGTTAGATCAGAGAACAAAACCCGATTTGGAACAATAAATATTTTAACACTGAATGACAAGGAAAATGAATTGATTGACCTAATGGAGACACGAAAACTCGACATCCTGGGATTAAGTGAAGTGAAACGGAAGGGAAAAGGAATGAAGAAACTAAGTAAGGGGTACACCTTGTACTGGATGGGTAACCGTAAAGAGAAAAGAAATGGAGTGGGCTTTATAGTGAATCAAAATGTTGGGACCAATAGCTGAAGTTGAGTACCGTATTTACTCGAATACGACCCGCCCTCGAATAAGACCCGCACCCTGATTTTGAAGAACAAAATTTAAAAAAAAGAATTTTTACTCAAAATTATTTACTGTCTTAACTAAATAAAAAGAATAGCATTTATCCAAAATAGTTTCCAACAGTTTTGAAGTCGTCCTAAAATAACACACATCAAACGATTATAAAATACAAATAAAAGTACACAAACACTTCATTCATCGTCATCAGAAGTACCAACTTCGGAACTTTTATCACCATCACTTTCCCACTAAATGTCGTCATCACAGCCATCCATAGCATTCGAAATACTACATTTCTTGAAGCTCTTCCGTATGAGATCTCCAGAGATACGATTCCATGCCGTCAAAATCCACGAACACAGCAGCTGAACTTTCGGGCGCTGAATACGATCAGTTGGAGTCGGTGCGTGCTTATCGGCCGCCATCCGCTCCGTACACAGCTGTTTCAAGGCTGCTTTGAACGGGCGGTTCACGCAGCATAGACGTCATCCCGCCCAATCACGAATACATGACTCGTCAATATCATATTTCCTACCGGGCACAATTTCCAATAACTTCAGGTTCCCTCGCAACTTTCAATTTCTCACTCACAGTAAATGACCGCAAACGTTTCGTAGCATTCATATTTACACTCGGAGAACGTGCGTGTGACTATGACGCCGCATGCTTACGGTAAAACAAAGTTATAGCCGGAAGAAGGCTAGCACCATCTAGCGGATACTCGCAACACCCGATATCGCGCGCGGCGGGCAATTTAGATCTTTCAAATTTGGATGACTCAAATAAGACCCGCACCCCAATTTTTCACGTCCGAATTTGTTTAAAAATGTGCGGGTGGTATTCGAGTATATACGGTATGTAAATGAAAGAATTATAATAATGCAAATACACGTAAATAAGGAACTACTGAAGATAATACAGGTGTATGCTCCACAGACAGGATGTAGCTTGGAAGAAAAAGAAGATTTCCTCAGTGAACTGGAATCACATATTGTTGGAGATGGGATCATGATAATGGGAGATCTAAATGCTCATGTAGGAACTGATAGAATGGGATATGAGAATGTTTTGGGTCCACATGGGTATGGCGATCGAAATGAAGATGGAGAGAAACTGTTGGATTTTTGTGTCAGAAATAACCTGATAATAAAGAACACGTGGTTCAAGAAGAGGAATAGCCGTAAGATCAGCCGGTATAGTTGGGATGGACAGTATGGTACTCTCATCGATTTTGTGATAACAGACCGAGAATGGGAAGATACGTCATGGATGCGAAGATAATCCCCAGTGAAAGTATGGGAGGTGATCACAGGTTATTAATAGTGGATTTAAAACGAGTAAAAATCCCTAAAATTGTACTTAAGAAAAAACCAAAGATCAGGATTTGGGAATTGGAGGAGGAGGACAAAAGGATAGCATTCCAAGATAGGATAAAAATGAAGCTGCCTAACACAGAAACACAAAGTGGAGAAGAAGAGTGGAACAATTTCAGACAGACATTTGTTGAAGCAGCAGTTGAGGTATGTGGGAAAACAAAAGCAAAGGTTAAGGAAAAGGAGACCCGGTGGTGGACAGACAAAATAAAGCAAGAAATAAAAGAAAGGAACAAGGTGAAGAAAGAAATGGATAAGGAAAAGCAAAAAACGTATCAGAAAGATGAGGATAAGATAGAAAGGTTACATGTGGAATACAAAAGATTAAAACTACAAGTAAAAAGGAGTATCAGGAAAGAAAAAGAGAAATGCTGGGGAGAGTTCACCAACAAAATTGAGCAAGATAGTAGAGGAAATCAGAAACTACTGTATAGAGTAATAAAATCGAAAAGAGCAGACCAAGAAAAAATCAAGGCATTAGAGAGAGAGAAGATGGTTCCATAGTACATGATGAAAAAGGTCTTCAGAAGGTGATGTCTAAGTATTTTGAAAAGCTTTATAATGGGGATGACTTCCCAGAGGAAGAACGAGATAAGAAAATGGAAATAGATGGAGAAAAAGAAGAGAACCCAATAACATGGTTGGAACTTGAAAGGACAGTGAAAGCAATGAGCAAAGGTAAAGCAAGTGGAAAAGACGAATTCAATGCTGATATGATTAAGGCAGCAGGAAGCATTGGACTACAGTGGCTATACCGAACCCTCAATGCCATATGGAAGGATGAAAGGATACCTGAAGATTGGCAACAAGGAAGCATTGTACCACCGTTCAAGAAAGGAAATAGGAAGAAATGTGAAAATTATAGAGGTTATCACATGGGCTAAAAATAATGGAGAAAGTCATAGGCAAGAGACTGAGGGATATAATAGAACCTCAGTTAGAGGAAGAACAGTATGGATTTAGACCGAATAGATCAACAATAGACTTGATATTTGCAGTGCGAATGATAATGGAAAAGCATCTAGAAATGAACAAGGAAATCATCTTTATATTTTTGGATGTGGAAAAAGCCTATGATACAGTTAAAAGAAAATATGTATGGGAATGCCTACTGAAAAGGAATGTACCAAAATCACTAATTAACAAGATAAAAATGTTGTATTATGAGAGTAAGAGCAGTGTACAAGTGGGTAGAGGTGATTCTGAAACATTCTATACAAAAAAAGGCCTCAAGCAAGGAAGTGCACTGTCACCATTATTATTTGTTATATTGATGGATGAAATCATAAAACGTGTAAAACAGAGTATCAGTAGTGATGAAGTGAAGGCCTTGGTATTTGCAGATGATGTGGTGATTTGGGGAGAGGGAGAAAGGGAAGTACAAAGGAGATTGGACATTTGGAATGAAAAGCTGAAGGAGTTTGGAATGGTAATTAGTAAAAAGAAAACTGTAGTCCTGCACTGTGGAAAAGAGGAAAAGAGAAGCCAAGTGAACATAGATGGAGAATGGTTAGAGAATGTGGAACAGTTCCCATATCTGGGTAGCATTGTTAACGGAGGTAATGAAATCAACCCTGAAATTAACAACAGACTAAGTAAAAGCACAACATTCTATCATCAAGTCAGAGAGCTTTTATGGGATGACAAAGTGCCCAGGAGAACGAAATTAACACTATATAAACAGTACTTCATACCAATTGTAACATACGGACTGGAAACGCTGGTAACTAACAAGAGACAAGATAGTAAGATCCAAGCTGCAGAAATGAAATTTTTAAGAACATCTGTAAAAAAGACAAGAAGAGATAGAATTCAAAATGTTAAAATCAGAGAAGAGCTAAATGTGGAACCGTTAGTACAGAAGATACGGAAAGCAAGACTGAGATGGTTGGGAAAGGAACGAGCGGCAAGAAGGGAGTTGGAAAGAGAAGTTAAGGGTAAGCGATCAGTTGGAAGACCAAGAAGAAGATGGATGGATCAGATTCGGAAGGACATCGGAGAAGCTGGATTGGATGTGGAGGAAGTAATGGAGCAGGAAAAGTGGAAGGACAGAAACGAGTGGAAGAGGCTTGTTAACCACACCCGGGCGACTGGAGTGGGACATTGATGATGATGATGATTTATTTATTTATTTATTTATTTATTTATTTATTTATTTATTTATTTATTTATTTATTTACATAGGTCCCAATGAGCCTGAGCTCGTGTTAGGGACAATCAAGTAACATAGTTACAGCATGGCATATTTATTTATTTTATTTACACTGTTTACGCCCACATTGGAGCACCAAAATCAAACCTGATATACAAAGTCTTCCAATATTTCAAATAATAAATTCAGTTCTTAGTTCTTGATAATTTTTTCATTTCCCAATACTTCTTCAGTCTGGAAGATCTTGCAGCTCGTTCTTCTTCTGATATAACATACTGCTTACGCTGTGAAATTTTGAATGTTAGTCGAGTGTATTTGTTATTCAGAAGCCGTTTCTCCTCTCTATGTTTAATATGATGCTTAGTAATTTTCAATTCGTCTAAATCCATTTGTATTTCTTTAAACCATGTGATTTTTGTTTTACTGTTCCAAAAGAAGTCAAAAAGTTGTTTCAGGAGTCTAGTATTTGGCAAGCGAGATATGTGTCGAAAAAACGCAATCCTTCGTTTTCGCATCGTGTCAATGATAGATTCATTTTCCTTGTAAAGTATTGAATTGGGCAAAAGTCTCCACTGGCCCTCAACCTGGTGTTTTTTATTGAGTATTGTCCGAAGAATCCGTCTATCAACCTTCTGTAGTTTGTCAGTTGTTGATCGGGTGTTTAGTTTAAATAAAGTTTCACTTGCATATGTTGCTTCTGGCTTAACGACAGAGAAATAATGTCTAATTTTAGCATTAATCGAAAGAGACTGTTTCTTATATGTTGGCCAGGTAATCTGTTGTGCTCGTCGCAATTTTAGAGTTCTATTATCTATTGATGCTCTCTCATTGGCATTCCAAGTGATGATCTCACCAAGATATTTAAATTTTTTCACAATCCTTATTTTCTGGGCATTATGCAGTACAACATGTGATGTGTCAACTTGAAAAGATGGCATCATTTCTGTTTTCTCAAAGGAAATTTTCAACCCAACCTTTGCTGCTAATCGTTCCAATTCCTCTACCTGAAATTTAGCTTCTTCGATACTAGTTGATAATAATGCTAGATCATCAGCAAAGGCGAGACAATTTAGTCGAGCATTTTTTCCAATCTTGACATTCGGTGGACAAACCTTATTCCATTGACGCATAACTTTTTCCAGCACACAATTAAACAGCAATGGAGATAATCCATCTCCCTGCCGAAGACCAGTATGGATTTCAAATGACTCAGAGGTTTCACTTCTAAACCTAACTCTAGATTTAGTATTCTTAAGAGTGACCGCAATAAGGTTAACAAGTTTTCGATGTAAACCAAATTCAGTAAGGACATTTAATAGAGATTCGCGATGGATACTATCATAAGCTTTTTGAAAATCAACGAATGTGATCACTAAATCTTTGCTCCTAATCCTGTGATGTTTTATAATCCATTTGAGACTGATAATTTGATCTGGACAGCTTCGTCCTGGACGGAAACCACCCTGATATTCACCAAGTTCATTATCAAGTTGTTCGTGAATTCTGGAATATAAAATCTTTGAAAAAATCTTATACGTGACATCCAGCAACGATATCCCTCGATAATTGCCAGGATCTGACCTATCGCCCTTTTTGTGTATGGGGTGTATAATTGCAATATTCCACTCTTCAGGCAATTTTTCTGTATTCCAAATGTCAATAAGATGTTTATGAAGGTTATGAATAGTCTGTACATTAGCATGGCATATATATAATTTTTGTAACATTATTGTTTAGTTTAATAGTAACTTAGATTGCTAGTGACTAACTTTACAGAGATAATACGGTATGATACATTGCATTGCTTAAGGCTATTGTACATTGGCTATTCATTCCTTAATAGGAAGTCTTTTGTTTTCCTCTTAAATGTTTTTATAGAGAAACTTTCCCTTATGCCTAATGGTAGCGAGTTGTATTCTTTTATTATAGAGGACATAATTCATTTAGTTCCAAATTTAATGGATTGGGAATGGCTGGTGAATATTTGATTTACTCCTCTTGTTGCATAGTGATGAATGTCATTTGCATGGGTAAAATGGATGTGTGTGTGTATCAATTTGTTTTCTAATTTGTATACAAATACTGTTGCTGACATAGCTATTTGTTTTTGCAGTGGCATAATTTTAGTTCCTGAGTACAATTCATTTGAGGGTGTGAGCCAAGGTAATCCAAAGATAGATTTTATAGCACGTTTCTGGAGTATCTCAAGTTCTTTTATCAGCTCCTTCTTACAATATCCCCATATGAAATTCATGTACATTAGATGTGAATGTATCAGAGCAAAGTATATATTTTTCAATTGTTGGCTAGTAAGACAGCTATATCTTAATCTGAAAATAATACCAATTAAAGGGCTGATTTTATGTTTTACATTTTCTACATGATTTTCCCAGGTTAGTGTACTATCTAGTGTGATACCTAAGTATGTTGCCGATTTAACCCTTTCTATTTCTTTATTGGCTATGTTGACTATGTTTGTGGTCTCAATCTTGTATGATGGTTTATGGAAGAACAAATATTTTTTTTTGTGATATTGATAACCATTTTGTGTGCTCTCAACCAATCCACCAGCTTATTGAGATCATAATTAATATTTAGCATAATTTCCTGTTCAGATGTTCCCAGATAGAGTATAAAAATATCATCTGCAAATAGTTTAAGCTTGCCTTTCAATTCTAATAATACTATATCATTAATATAGGCCAAGAAAAGAATTGGTCCTAAGACAGAACCTTGAGGTACTCCTGTGTCAATTCTCATTTGAGATCCTTTTACATAATTGATTGCAACATATTGTTTTCTGTTAGTGAGGTAGTTCTTGAACCAATCATGTGCCACTCCTCTGATGCCTGCAAATTCTAGTTTATTAAGGAGAATCTTATGGTTAACCAGATCGAAGGCTTTTTGAAGGTCAATTAGTACACCAGCAGCTAGTTTGTTTTCATCTAATGCCTTTTCTACATCAGTTACTACTTCAAATATAGCACTATCAGCTCCTCTATTTCGAATAAACCCATATTGGCAGCTTGCAAAGTAATCATTTTTCATGAAGAAATTCATAAGTCTTCGTTTAACAACGCTTTCTAGAACCTTGCTGATGGCAGATATAATATTAATGGGTCTGTAATTTGATGGGTGGGTTTTGTCCCCTTTTTTGTAGATCGGGACCACCCTAGAGACTTTACAGGCATCGGGGAATATACCAGTCATCAGTGAAAGATTTATTATTTTGACAAGATATGGTGTAAGGCCCTCAAGACACAATTGTAGCATGACATTAGTAGTGTTGTCCTCACTTATATTGTTTTTGTGTTTTAGGGAGTTTATAATTGATTGTATTTCATTAGCATCAGTAGGTAACATAAAGATTGTCTTAGTGCTAGTAGTATTTTTATAGCTTGTAATGCCCGAGGTAGAACCGTTTCCTTGATTTTCCCATATACTGTTAGCAATATTGACATAATATTTATTAATTTCATCACATATATTTTCCTTTTTTTCGACATTTGTGCCGTCGACTATAAGTTTGACAATTTCATTTTTCCCCTTCTTTGGTCTATTTAACATCTCATTAACAACACTCCACACTTCCCTCTGATTATTTGCATTTTGAATTTTTTGGTCAAAGTAGTTTCTTTGTAGGTTTCTCTTTAAGTTTTGTAACTTGGTTGCTAATAATTTTATATTCTTCTAAAATTTCTGCAGATGGATTTTTAACTTTGGTTTTTGTATATATCTTATCTTTCCTGTGTATTAGTGCTAAAAGATCTTGTGTGATCCAGGGTTTTATTGGTGGGGCACTTGGCTCCTTATTCATATATTTCATAGTACAGGCTTCTATTCCTTTATTAATAAAATCACAGAATTTATTGTAGTAGTCATTGATGTTAGTTTCATTGCATACAAATTCTTGAGTTATTAAATATTTATTAAGTTTTTTGTAGTTTATTTTATCCTTTTCTATTGGCCTATCATCACATATTGAGTTCCTGTTTATCTTTTTGTTTCTCATTTCACAGATGAGTAAATGGTGATCACTCAAATCATTATCAATATTATAGACATTACATATTTTGTCACAGTCGTTCGCCAATACATGATCAATTAGAGTAGAGCTAGTTTGTGTTACACGAGTTGGATATTTTGTATTACATAAGACTAGACCGTATGATTTGACTAGGTTAATATAACTACTAGTATATCTGTCCCCAAATAATAGATCGATATTCATATCACCTAGTATTATAACAGGATTCGTTGAGTAAGAACTAATAATTACTTCGAGATCAGTTAGAAAGTGTGGAATGTTGCTTTTATGAGGGTTATAAGCAGTGATTATATTGTATTCTTGATGGCCTTTTCTCACAGTAATGTGCAGTATGCTGTGGGTGGAATTTATTTCCTTTACAAGGGTACTGCTACATTTGTTTGAAATATACAAAGATACTCCCCCGCCAGTTTGCTTTCTAACTATGTGATATGCAACATATTTCTTAATATTGAAAAACATTTTTGTTTGTTCTGTTAACCAATTTTCTGAGATTGCTAGGACATCTACACCTTTGATTCTGTCTAACATTATTTGGATATCATCGAACTTGTTTTTTATGCTATGTGCATTTATGTGTACGCATTTTAGTGTACTGGTATCGGTTATTATCTGTTTACTGTCCTTAATCTTATAATAATCGCTAAGTGTATTACAGTTACACTCGGTTAATTCTAGTGTATTATTATTAGCATTACCTAAAAAATTTAATTTCTGTAATTCTAGTTCCATATGGGATAATACTTAGTAGATATCTTACTATTACATTGATTTTAGTTTGAGAGGGCGAGTTCATCCAGTATTTCAGCACTTGATATAAGCTTTGAGGGTCCATTTTGATTTTTCCGAATGTATATTTTGCAGTCTCTGACCCAAGTTGCAAAGATTTTTCCCTGTTGTCTCAATTCACGGCACTTTTTGGCGATGGTTTCATTTCTTGGGGTCAGGTGTTCATTGATATATATATTACCACCATCACTGTAACCAATTTCACTCGTCTTCAGGGTCTTCTTTTGTCTTCTGCTACTGAGAATCTCTTCCTTCTTCCACCTATTATTTAATTTCACAATTATCGGTTGAGGCCCAGGCTTTGTTGATGGGAGGCGGTGAGCTGCGTCTATGTTTGCCCTGGTGATTTCAACTCCTAACGTCTTGCCAATGTCCGAGATTTTGTGAAATACATCCTCCTCTCTTTCCGTGGGTATTCCATACACTATCAAGTTGTTCTTGCGCTGGTACTGTTTTAGTTCCTCCAATTCGTTGATAGCTCTAGATGCTGCCATTTCTGCGTCCTTGACGGTTTTTCTCTCTTTCTTCAGAGTTTCAATTTCCCGGTGGAGTTCATCATACTTTTCTGATAAGAAAGTTGCTAGTTTTCTTACCTCGTGGTTTTCTTCTCTCATCGCCGAAAGGGATTCCTCAAGTTTCTGGGAGAAAGATGCCATAACCTCTTTGAGGTTAGGTTGCGGGAGGCAGTGTTCCCGATTGCATGACCATTTGAAAGTATCATCTTTCCGGAATTGTTGGTACGTGTCTTTACTCATTTTCATGCATGTTACATGAAACCAGCGTCCACACTCACCATCACATCCTACAGCCTGCTGATTGTTCTTGATCTTTTTGCCGCATGGAGCACAGTTGACCGTCATGATATTAAATGTTATATGACTCCTCTTTTAGCAAGTTATGTATTGTATTTCTCTTACGTATTTTACCTACACTGTTCACACAATATTTAAAACTTTAGTCACTCGCGTAATCCTCGGTAAACCTGCGTAATTTCTTAATTTTGCTTACGTTTAGAATATAAACCTTTTACATATCCGCCATTTTGAAGGTATGATGATTATAAATCACTGGAAGGGAGCCTCGAAAAAGTTCAAAAATGTTTTCTAAGGTACTTATAATACAAAAACAACAATATATCTGCATTTAAAGCAAATAAATCATATACTCAACTACTGGATGATTTCAACTACATTAGCTTGGCAGCAAGGCGCAAACACTTACAGCAGGTGTTTATGTATAAAACAGTTAATGGAATGTTGGACAACAGTGGCTTCTTGCAGCAGATTCATTTCAATGCCAGAGCAGGAAACTTGCGAAATCGAGATCTCTTAGTTTGCAAAATTCCAAAAACAGTATATTATAAAAATTCACCATTAGTAAGAATGTGTCTGATGTACAATAAACTTGCCAAAATCAACAATAGTTTAGACTTCAGCTCTGCATTACCAGTATATATTAAGGTTTTAAGAGCTACAATTCTTACATTGTTAATGAATAAATTGTAAATGTTAGCAACTACCTATATGGAATGTAATCTGTAATGTTGTCAAATATTTTCTATACTTCTTTCCTTTTTTGTTTCTAATATAGACCTAGTATGTATTTTTTTGTTTGTTTGTTAAATCTGTAACAATTCAATACAGTGCAATGTACGCCTTCTGTAATTGGAGCCTAAGCTCTGTTGAAGGTATAAATAAATAAATAAACACGAATTTTGTAGGATAGGGACTTGAGAGAGGGCAGCGGGAGAGAGACACATCACCTGTGTTGCGTCATAGCTATAGCCACTTCTACGCCATCAAACACAATGAAATTATCTACACTGTCAATAACTATCAGAGAATAGGAGGCAATATCGCGTCGTGATTTCCAGAAGCCGAATTTTATAATGAAATAAGAATAAAATCCGGTTCGCTTACAAATAGTACGACGGAAATTTGATCGTCGTAAGCGGGAATAGAGAACGTATTAAGGGGATATATCAACATGTATTTTGTAGAATTGGGACTGCGACTTGAGAAAATCATCGCGCTAAACGGAAAAACGTCGTAACCGAGAACGTGCTAACGAGATTCCACTGTATATAAAAATGAAAGTGTGTCTGTTTTTTCTGAATTTCCACGGAAATTTGCGTTATTTGCGCGTTTCAGACTGTTTTATGACGGATGCACGCAAAAATAAAATTTTTGTCTGTCTGTTTGTCTGTCTGTCTGTGGGCAACTTGGAGTCCTTATAACTTGAGAACGGCTGGGTAGATCAACGTAAAATTTGATACAGATATCCATCAGAGGCACCACACTAATCATTGATGTAACTCTTCTCCGTACCTCTCATAAAAGGGGGCCTATCCCCTTAAAATACATGCTGAAATAGGCGTAGAAGGACGAGACGAAGCTTATTTTCAACCCCTCAATGTGAGAAACAAAACTCGGGGACCCACATTTTAAGGCCCTAAAACCAACATTTTTTGAGATGTTCCCAGAAAACTTATTTCATTTTCTAATGAAAGAATGCAAGCTGGTAACCATGGCAACAAAATCTTAGAGGACCATCTATTTCTGTAAGACGCAATGCAATTCCATTTATTACATTACTGTGAAGTTTGCAAACGGCTATAAGGTTATCACGGAACCAAACTAAGCTGTAAAATTCATCAATACGTATAATGCGCTTAAGGGGGTCAAGGGGTACACTAGACTTTATTCACGCGATTTTCACGTGCGGGTGTGGTACGGAAGGTCTTTTATATCCCTATCCCTATATTGTATTTATTATATTATTATCATTATTAATATTATTATATTATGGCATACAACGACGAGACAAAGCTCATTTTTTAGCCCCTCGGTGGCAGAAACAAAACTCGAGGGTTCCCGAAAACTACATTTTAAGGCTCTAAAACCAACATTTTCTGAGATATTCCCAGAAAACTAATTGAATTTAATAAACTAATGAAGGAATGCAAGCCGGCAACAATGACAACAGGTTCTCAAGAGAAGACATCCAACTTTCCATCTAATTCTGTAAAAAACAATGCCACTCCTCTTATTACATTTCTGTGAAAGTTTTCAAATGGCTATAAGGTTATCCCGGAACCAACTTAGACTGTAAAATTCAACAATGTGCTTAAGGGGGTCAAGGGGTACCCTAGAATTTTTTCATGGGATTTACACGTGTGATAAGTCGTACAGAATTATATCCCCAAACAGCAACATTATTTTCAAAAATTCCTGAATTGAAATATTATTTTTTGTGGCTATTAGGAATTTGGGCCATTGGAGGATAAAAACCTGAATATTCATGCACCACAAGCCTTTATAATTTGTTAAAGGTGTCTTCCTGTGGATGGGGACTTTACACAATGGTGAGGGTGTATTGCGTTTCGTCTACGAGGTTTTCAATTTTATTTTCACGTCAGGAAGTACATGTTAGGTGAATTTAGATTGAGCACATTCACTTTTTTTTTTTTCTACAAACGGGTTCATCGTAAGGATGATTTTGTTTGATCTGTGTGGTTGATATATCCATATTCGGACATCTGGGTGATATGTTGTACGTTGATTGGTTCCTCAGTTTAGAAGCTGCGACAACGCGTTCACGTAGCCTGGTGTACTTTGAGTGTGTGTAGAATCTGTCTGATAACCGGTGTCAATTGTGATGGCTGTATTAGTGTGTGTTATCTGTATTTCAGGTAAGGACTGCAGACGATCAATTTCCAGTAGTTCCTACTTTTGCTACCAAATGCTACCGTCAACGACACCTAGCTGTGACTTGGCTATTAGATGCCACCTCAACCGAAACCTGGTGGCAAACTTTGGAACTAATAGAGCGTTAATCAAATCGAACCAACAAATTTAGCTTCACACAATTGTAGTTAGTGGAAGGTTCTATTACATGACCTAAATCTATGACATGGGACAGCCGGCTTTACTTCCCCTCCGAAGTAAGGCATACTTTCTGTGTATCTTTATGTATGCTTATGTTTGGAGCATCGTAAAATTAGGTATCCATGAGAGTCAATACACCAATCTATATATATAAAAATCAATCTTACGTGATAGTTTGTCTGTGGGTGTGTGTGTATGTCTCCTATGCATTCATATACCACTCAACCGATTGCGATGAAACTTGGGTGAGATGTTGAGTACACTCTAAGGAAGGTTTCTGACTTAGTAAATCCATTTTACAATAGGTAGCGCACGCGTAGATTCAACAAATGAGTGACGATGCGCGAAGCGTTTCAAACAAGTCCCGTATGTGTTCATATACCATTCGTCCGATAGCGATGAAACTTGGGTGAGATGTTGTATACACTTACGTGAAGGTTTCCAAATTAGTGAGTACATTTCACAGTAGATAGCGCACGAGTAGATTCAACAAATGAGCGACGACACGCAAAGTGTTTCAAAAATGTCCCGTATGCATTCATATACCATTCGTCCGATAGCTATGAAACTTGCGTAAAATGTTGTGTACACTTCAGGGAAATTTTCTGGCTTAGTAAATCCACTTTACAATAGGCAGCACACGAGTAGATTCAACAAATGAGCTACGACGCGCGAAGCATTTCAACAAAGTCAGTTTCAAAAAAGTCCCGTATGCATTCATATACCATTCGTCCGATAGCTATGAAACTTGCGTAAAATGTTGTGTACACTTCAGGGAAATTTTCTGGCTTATTAAATCCACTTTACAATAGGCAGCGCACGAGTAGATTCAACAAATGAGCTACGACGCGTGAAGCATTTCAACAAAGTCACGTATGCGTTCATATACCATTCGTCCGATAGCGATGAAACTAGGCTGAGATGTGTGCACTCCAGGGAAGGTTTCTGGCTTAGTAAATCCCTTTAAAAATAGGAAGAGCAGGAGCAGAATCAACAAATGAGCGACGACGCGCGAAGTTTTTCATCAAAGTCCCATATAAGGTCATATACCATTCACCCGATAGCGATGAAACTTGGGTGAGCTGTTGTGTACACTCCAGGGAAGGTTTCTGGCTTAGTACATCCATTTTACAATAGGTAGCGCAGCAGTAGATTCAACAAATGAGCGATGACACGCGAAGCGTTTCAACAAAGTCCCTTATAAGGTCATATACTATTCGTCTGACAGTGATAAATGTTTGGTGAATTGTTGTGTACACTACAGGAAAGGTTTCTGGCTTAGTTAATCCATTTTACAATACGAAGCGCACGTTTAGATTCAACAAATGAGTGACTACGCGCGAAGCGTTTCGACAACGTCCCGTATACGTTCACATACCATTCATCCGATTGCGATGAAACTTGGGTGAGATGTTGTGTACACTCCAGGGAAGGTTTCTGGCTGAGTACATCCATATTACAATAAGTAGCGCAAGTAGAATCAACAAATGAGCGACGACACGCGAAGCGTTTCAACCATGTCCCGTCTGCATTCATATACCATTCGTCCGATAGCTATGAAACTTGGGTGAGATGTTGTGTACACTTCATGGAAGGTTTCTGGCTTAGTAAATCCACTATACAACAGGCAGCGCACAAGTAGATTCAACAAATGAGGGACGACGCGCGAAGCGTTTCAACAAAGTCCCGTATAAGGTCATATACCATTCCGCCGTTAGCGGTGAAACTTGGGTGAAATATGGTGGACACTCCAAGGAAGGTTTCTGGCTTAGTAAATATATTTCACAGTAGGTAGCACACGAGTAGATTCGACAAATGAACGACGACACGCGGAGCGTTTCAATACACTCCCCTATGTCTTCATATCCCATTAGTCCGATAGCGATGAAACTTGGGTGAGATGTTGTGGACACTTACGTGACGGTTTCTAACTTGGTAAATACATTTTACAGCAGGTAGCGCACGAGTAGATTCAACACATGAGTGACGGAGCGTGAATCGTTTAAACAAAATCCGGTATGCGTTCATATACTATTCATCCGATTGCGATGAAACATTGATCAGTTATTGTGTAGACGCCAGGGAAGGGTTTCGACTTAGTAAATCCATTTCACAATAAGTAGCGCAAGAGTAGATGCAACAAATGGGTGCCGACGCGCGAAGCGTTTCAACAAAATCCCATATTGGGTTCATATAACCTTCTTCGATTGTGATGAAACCTTGATGAGTTATTGTGTACACGCCAGGGTAGGGTTTCGACTTAGCAAATTCATTTCTCAATAGGTAGCGTACGAGTAGAATCAACAAATGAGTGACAGCGCACGAATCGTTCAAACAAAATCCCGTATACGTTCATATACCATTCATTCGATTGCGATGAAACTTTTGAAAGTTGTTGTGCACGCTCCCACGATTGATTCCAAATTAGAAAATCCATTTTACGATAGCATAGGGGCAGTTAACGGAAATTGAAAAACATGTTGTGTATCCAAAAGCACTTCAAAAAACAGAATTTCAACGCCAACACTTTCTTTGATTGGCATTGCAACGCATGCCGGGTACAGCTTGTCATTTATAAAACTCTTCACCGTACTTTAACAGAAGGGTTGGTATAGGAAAAAACTTTTCAAAATACATGGTAAAATAGGCGAAATATAAAAATTATCCTAGAAGGACGACCAAAGCATATGTTGCGCTTCTCAATGTGATACACAAAATTCGGGAGTCTATAAAGAGCCTCCAAAAACTGCATGTTAAGGCCCTTAAATTAACAGTGTCTGTGATATTCCCAGAGAACTAACTTAGTTCTGATAAACGAATGAAAGAATAACAAGCCCCTAACCATTGCAACAGTAGCTCAATTGATAGCGTCTGGTTATTAATACCGAAGACCGTTCGAAGAGCGGGTACTTCTGCTAGTCACAATATATGTGTGTGAAATTACTCGTTAATATCCATTAATTATTTGCTCTTTAGTTTGGAAATTCGTTCAAAATATTTCAGTCACCTGGAAGAAATGACATAATTATTTCATGGTAATGGCTTGACATATAATTTCAGACGGAAGTAGTCTGAATGCGTGCCCCGGTTGACGGTGAATGTGTTGCCCATGTGTTTTCCCACGGCGGGTTAATCTTGGTCCTATTCATAATTTTTCAAGATCGTCGCTTAAGGTACTCTTGTAATGTCTTCATCGTCGTGACGTCTGATCTATGGTGAATTCAGTCCCTCAGATCCCGGACTCATCTCTGCCATTAAGTTTCCCTGTTAATAGTTTAAGCTATCATCTTGAATTGTAAGAAAGTCTGTATCACTGTTTCCATGTTCCTGTTCTTTATTGCAAGTAGCATAGTGGATGACTTCATACACCCCCTAGGTAAAATTAGGTGTACGTCACTGTTTAAGAACTGTTCCCAGTATTTTATAAAAATGGAATTAGTGATTTAATGTGCAATACTGTTCATTATTCATGAATGCACTTGCTAGCAATTGAATTAAATGTTGACATTATTCTGTTGAATGTGGTACAATAATTGTATCGGAAAAGTTCAACATTGTCTATCTGTGTTCCTTGTGACATAATGCGACAAAGTCTGCCTTGTGTTGTGGGCTGTAACAAGTTGCATATCCATGTCTACTGGCCTGCGTTCCCTGGTGAATATATCCAGTCCGATATGGTGCTGTGAATGTGTCCACTGAATAATAGTTCAATTATTACTTACAGTATTTCAGCCACTTGTAGAATAACACTGATTTTACTTTACTTGTAACTGGTACCAGCATATCACTAGCAAATTGTGATGCATAGTTATATAGTGCAAACACACGCTTTCCGAATGCAAGAAAAACATCGCCTTCGCGCACACGAGTGTCTAACCAGCGAGAGAATACACTCGAATGCCTCGCCTCTAGTACTGGCAGAGCACACACTGCATGGTCACCTGTGCATTCAAAGCAGTGCGTGGGGAAACTTATCAACCCTGAAGTGTTGCGTCACGGCCGGTCAAAGACTTTGGGAGTGCCTTCCCTTGAAGATGTTCGACTCTCGCTTGCGATAAATGTTAGCTCAAGGCCATATGATAGTTCCTTTTATATCAGCTTGAATAAATAAGAAGAATATTTCTTAGCTCTGGGTCTGTTACAAATACATGCTGGAATACATTTCGATATGTTGCATACATCAAATACTTCCAAGGTTGCTTTGCGAATCTCTGCAAATTAATTATCCACAATTGACGTAGCAGAGCAGCATGGTGGATTTCGGTCACAGTACCTGTGATTACCATTTTCATAAAAATTGTATTGAAATGGCGGAATTAAATATTTTTTCTATAATTCCGCTATCAGCTGCCTCTTGTAAACTTTACAGCCCACTTTATTCTAACAATCAGCAGTTTGACAATCTTGTCCATCCCGCATGAGTTCACAGGCTGCATTACTGCACATCCCTTGTAGCAATGTGATATCTAGAACTCTGACACAGATTGACAGATCGTGTTTGATCGTTTGATATCCCCATATATTAACAGGGATTGGCCAGTAGTCCTCTTCACTTGTTTAACTTCAACACCATCATCATCTTCATTTCCCGTTTCCAGCTTCCTGGGTCGGGTTGTGAATTAAAGACCTCCATCGTTGTCTGTCTCTCCACCACTCCAGACTGTATCCGTCCATCTCTTCCTCGTGGTCTCTTCCCTGTCATCTTTTCGTAAAAAGCTTTCTTTGGTACTCTCTCCTCTTCCATCCTCATCATGTGACCATACCACTATAACTTTGTTGTTTCTCTCCTGTCCTGCAGCTTTAAGATTCCTGTCCTTTATCTTATCTCTTCATTTCTCTTGTGGTCTTGCCCTCTATGCCTCATCTCTGCTGCTGGTATTCCTCTCTCCTCTCATTTTGTGGTAGTCCCATGTTCCAGCTGTATATGTTAGTATAGGCTCGTAATACGTTGAATTCAGTACCCTTTTACATTTCTTTGGGACGTCCCAGTTCAACACCTTATGATACAAAAACAAATCTTAAGAATTCCTACTCTCAAGGACCAACCTGGACACATGTTGTGTGCGCTGCAGGGCCTTTTCTATCTTATTTTATTTGTTACAGTGAATCAGACTTTTGCTTCAGATACTATGCCTGGCCTGCTACACCTTAGCTATACATCTATATAAGCTGTTCCGTATTGACTTACAATTAGTAGTGAAAATTAACATCCGATATTCCACCTAGTCAATACTCTTTATCTGGTGTGAGTTCGGCCTCCCCAACCACAGATTGCCATCGATCTCGATCTTGGACGATTGTACGTTCATTGTTTGCAAGTCCACCTTCACTTCATTTTTCCTTTGATTCCCTGGTGTTCTTTTGTCTCCCACCCTTTCAATGTGGCCCAGCCATCATAGTCTTTGTGATTTTATATATTGAACAATGTCTTCGTGTTTGAGGATTTCATCTATTTCCCTATTAGTTCGTGTCCTCCATTCTCCTCTATCCATTACAGCACCATAAATTCTCCGTATTATTTTCCTCTCAAACACCCTAAGTTTATTGCAATCCTGAACTGCCATATTCCATGTTTCTGAGCCATAAGTTTACACTGGTCTGATCGTCTTGGAAATTTTGAGTTTTGTTTTATGCAACAACAATTGCGACTTAATGAGATTCAGATTGGCAAAATAGGCTGTTTCCAATACTTCGTCATACTTATAATTTTCAAAATTAAGTGCGCAGTTGTTTCGAGTCCAATTGACTCGTCTTCAGCACTTGCACATAACAACACTAAGACATGCGCTCATTGTATAAAATATAAAAGTTTTTTATAACGATCCTTGATAGTGCGTTGACAAGGCTATGGACATGTCTATTGGCTCCCGTCGTGTGTATATGGTACTTTGGTAGATGGACATAGAAAATTGACAGTCTTGTAAAACGATTTGCATCAATACGGGACAGAAAATGCTTTGTTGTTATGGCAGCTCATAATGATCTGAAATAGGACATCTCTTTCTCTGTTGCACCTCTTGATTTCTGGAAATGCTCAACTTATTCTGGGTGTCTTACTGAAGAGTCTATTCTCTATGTCCACCCCTTATAATCTTGTTTCCGGGGGTAAAATACCTCGTAGTTCCGCCCCTTAAAAGAACAATAACTAATCCCATTTCCAACGGGGTTGGAGATGAGATGCGATGGATTCCACGTGTCTGATAGTTTCTACGGCCGGGTGCCCTTCCTGACGCCAACCTCACGAGAGGAGTTGATGAGAGATGAATGAAAGTTCAATTTCAAGTAGTTCCAACTTTGGCTACCAGATGCCACTGTCAACGCGAATGTTGGAACTGATAGTGTTTATAAACCAAATAACCTACAAATTTAGCTACACACTACCAATTGCAGTGGAAGGTTCTTTTTCATGCCATAAATCTATGACATGGGACCGCCGGCTTTACTTCCCCTCCGAAGGAAGGCATACTGAAGGATTTTAACGCTCTTAAAAATCCGACAACTTCGGCTGGGTTGGAACTCGCGACCTTGGGCATAGCAGTTCAGCATGCTACTACTCATCAGTAGAGTCCCCTTGTTTCGGTGAAAATTTTTGCCCGATTTCGTCAATTATTTTTGTATGATTTCGGTATATTTTTCGCTACTTTTGTTTCATTTCGTCAAAAATTTCGCTATTTTTTGTTAGCCTATTTTAATAATAATTTGTACCCAAAATAAGTTTCAGCTCATTTGGATGCTAAATTTTCAAATTTATTGTTTACATATTTACATACTACTATGGAAAAATAAAATTTCTATAAATATTTGACTACAATTCAACAAGTTCTCAAGAAATTTGTGAAAATGACAATTGCATCATCAGTTCCATGTTACTAGGAGTCAGTCCCGTTCTGCAGTCTGACATAATGTTGGAATAGGTTGAGAATGACTGCTCGCAGTCAACATTGCTTACTGGGATCCACAACGCCTTGACAGCAGCATCCACAAAATGTTCATGTTCAGATTTCAAGGACAATAGAATAGATATTACATAAATATTTTCACCTCTGTTACAAACACTTCTTACTTGATCCCTAAACACACAATATGGCTGAAGAGATTGGGAATTTTTCAGACTTTTAACAATGGGAATATCTTTCATTAAGTGACAGATCTCCTCATTTCCTAAATTACTTTTCACAATGTTTCTTGGATCAAAAAGCCTCCTCATAGCATAACAAACAACTTTTCCTGTGTCTGATTCCATTAAATGTTTCAACTTGTTGAAACTAGCTGTACCTACAGATTTGAAGAGAGATGTTAAATGTGCCTGACTTTGTTTTGGTAGATGAGGAAGAAGATCTGAGGTTTTTTGAAAAAAGAATTCATCCTCCAGCAACTGAAAACTTTTACAAAGGTCATCAAGTTTGGAATAAATGGTATGCATTAATGCCATTTTAGAGCTCTCTAACATGACTAACAAATGACAACATTTAGAACAGTGCTCAACCAGAAAAACTGCTTGGCAATGAAGTACTTGAACTTCCCTGGCACTCAAGGCTTTAAAATAGTTCACAGCAACGCTCTCATCTTCAAGGTTTTGGACAAATTCCACTATTTGATACAGGTATTCCGAAATGTACTCCACACTTTTAAACCAAGAGTTCCACCGAGTGATAACAGGAATAGGGAAATGCTTAATCTTGGTGGGTTCCTTTTCAAATTGCTGAGACAAGAACTGAATGTACGCATGTTTTCTCCTTCGTGTATTCAGAAAGATGTGTTTCACTTGCACAACACAGTGGTTCAAATCTTCCAGCTCCACCGCCCATACGTTGCCTACCAGATTCAATTTGTGAGCCCAACATTGCGTATGCACTACTTGTTCAGAAACTAGAACTCTTAATTGCATTGACACATTTTCCCATATAACGCGCTGAATCTGAAGTTATCGACATAACATTATGATAATGGATTTCGAGTTTCTGAAGTACACACATGATTTCTTGCGCACATTCCGTAGCATTTGCATTTTCAATAACTTTTACACCACCCACAAATAATTTCTGGACTGTATCATCACCACATCTTAGTATTTTGACCAAAACTAAAAAAACACACTCCCCTATTTTATTCGTTGTTTCATCACAAAGAATTGCAACAAGCTCATCTTCCACAATTTCTTTCAGCTTTCCCTCCTCTTCTTGCTTGATTTGAGGCACATAACCTTCACGCAACCTGCCAGCCGTGGGTAGGATTCCAGCGCCTAAAAAGAATTACGAAACATTAAAATATATAGTATTAGAAAAGAATGAGCACCGCAACATAACCTCAAATCTGTCCTAAAATAATAAATTATATTAATTTGTACAAACCGGGAATAGATCGATCCGTCCATTCCCTCATTTTGGGATGATTCAATTTTTGTAGGGGAATATTGGCCTCCATAAAAGTACGGGTAGTCGACAATATAAATTTGTCTTTGTCTTGTTTTGCTGCTTTTGCCGCGGAACTGACGCTCGTTATAGAAAGTTGCTTTTTGACACCAGGTGTCAATTGAGCTTTCTCTTAGTTCTTTTTGTGGGAAGTGCCAAAATCTGTAGTCACCATTTTCATAAAATGTTTAAAAGAATATCAAAAAAGTATACGGGTACACAAGGGCAGATTAAAGATTTTCAGGCTACAACTCGCGATAGCGGCTCTGCACCACGAGACAAATGACGTCTGATTACTAATAAATCGATACGAATATTCGACACGAAAAATAGGTTAAGAATAGAGTTGCATTTAACGGAACTATCGACTTATCGAAAGAAAATATTTAAACACAAACTGTGCTATTTTTCTTTTGAAAATTATATATTATCGAAAGACACCGTTGACAATCTCGGCTATCTTCCACTGGCGCAAAAAGGTCGCAATTTCGACAATTATTTCGTGACCTTCTTTGAAAAGAAGTAATTTTGCATTTCCTGCTAAATTTTGGATAATTTCGCAAAAATTTCACAATTTTGTGCAATGCGAAAAACAGGTGCCTCGACTCATCGGGCCTATTTTCTCCAGTGTTTCTGGAAATATTTTCAATAGAGTTCCTTTAATGTGTAGTTAAGCGTCAGTCTAAATGTTTTAACGACCATTGACTATGCCTTGCAACATCCAGCTTCAATGCAATGCGTCTTTGTGTTTTCGATTAACCCGACAGTGTGACTGTGTGACACGCACGGACCGGTGTCTGCTTTGTGCATCATTCTAGCGGCCAGTTCTTACAAATCTAGTGACATACATCTGTGGACAAAATATTGTCGATCTTTCATTTGATGTATATAACGATCTATTGATTATAATTATATGATATATATTATCTGAAAGAGCAAGATGGTTTTGTTGTTTTGCTGGCAAAACGAGTGTTTTGATCACAGATTAGAAAATTAGTCCAGCAATGCTTTAACGGATGATGATATGGAAAGTTTTCTCTTGTTGTAGTTGTATCTGAGAGTGAAAGCAATGATGTGTGGAAATACAAAGCCTGTCTAATTAATATCTGACCTTTGGCCGTGAAAAATCTATTATTTACCTGATGGGATTGGGACCCTAAAACCCCTCAAAGTAGGCCCTGCGCATGCATAAACTTTGGCCACTGCTCCTTCCACGTCTGAAAACATTTCTGGAAGGCTTCTTTTGGTATTGTGTTCAACTCCGCCGTCGCATTCTTCATTATCTCTTCTCAGCTTTCAAAACGGGACCCTTTCAACGGAGTCTTTAGTTTCGGAAACAACCAGAAGTCGCAAGGAGCCATGTCTGGAGAGTAGGGAGGTTAGCAAACGACTGGAATTGCATGTGTCGTCAAGAAAGTCCGGACGAATTGTGATGAATGTGCTGGGGCATTGCAGCCACTTTGCGCATGTTCAAATCATCACGCTAAATTGCATGTGCGGAATCCTTACTCATCCCAACTTCTTTGTCAATCTCTCATAGAGTCAAACGTCGATCTTCCATTATCAGATTTCTCATTCTCTCAACAACGGTTGCATTTCGAGCGGTTTGTGGCCTCCCAGGACGCTTATCACTCTTCATGGATATGCGGCCAGTTTTGAATTGGTTGAACAACTCTTTAATATGTGTTACCCTCATAGCATCTTCTCCAAACACCTGCTGAATTTTATGAATTGCTTCACTTTGAGAATCACCTAGCTTTTCACAAAATTTGATGCAGTATCTTTGCTCAATTTGTTCGGTTATCTTGCGAGAAACTTCAATCCGAAGAACACTTGTAACAGTACCTCACTTGACGGCCATTAGCCAGCGACCGAGATACACGAACGTGGGGAAAAAAAGTCAGGCATGCACAGTGAGGTTTCTCCCTCCACTGTTGTGAGTGGCACCGCCTTTGCATCATTACGTTGTGCAGGAAAATTCAAGGTCGGATATTAATTAGACAGGCCTCGTGTATCTGCCATAATGTTATCGATGGCGGTTTGTTAGGAGGACGAGAGTGTGGATAAACAAAAGTTCAATAATTAATATTTGTGTAGCTAATTTGCGAGTACTGTGATTTGACTCTGTTTGTGTGGTGTAGGCAGACAGGCAGGTGGAGCTGCAGCTCTTCAGACTGTACCACAACGAGAAGGACATCGAGCGTCTGGAGCAGGAGCTGGAGAAGAGGCAGCACGAGGTCAACAAGGTGGAGAAGAAGAAGGAGAAGGCGGAGGAGCAGCTCAAGGACAAGAAGAAGGAGTGTGGCAAGGTGGGCCGTGAGCTGGCCAAGGTGGAGCAGGACATTCGTGAAATGGTGAGCCCATCCATAATTAATGCAAAATCCAAAACAGCTTAGTAGAAGGTATTTGCTTGCATGTAACTCGCCACCATGTTTATCTCGCACCCCATTTTTAAATTTAAAATTCCAGGGAAAAAGAAAACCTCATATATATCTTGCATTAATTTGGCGGTGGTGCTTTCCTTGGTATTTGTCCGTCTGTCGACAAGACCCGTATTCTGCCTTCACGTTCCATTGTTGTTTCTCAGTTAAGTGTGATTCTTGTGGAAGTTATACGGCTGGCTTTAAACTCAAAGTGATAAAATATACAGACGACGATGGTAATAGTTGCCGATCGAGAATTCATTGTGAATGAATTTGATATTCACTACTGGCGTCAACAGAAAGATGCGCTAGAAACCACTAACCAAACACGTATGGTGTTTTCAAATGTGGCAATGCAGTAGAACAACACACGGGGTGTGATCGTCAGCTGCTTTGTTGGTGCTCCACACGCTAAATAAGTAATTGTTAGTTTAGAACACGTCGAGATCTGGTATTGTTAGTTACGTTATGCTGACGTCAGAAGACTAAATAAAGAAGGACATCAGTTGAACTTGTGTGTGATTGGGTGATATGGGTATGGCTTATGGTGTTGACAGACGCTGTTAAGAGCATCACACATGAATTTATAATTTGGAAATGAGGTGCGAGATATACGCGGTGACGAGTTGTATGCGAGCAAATACTGTAATTATTGTCTCTGGCACAGAGAAATAGCAAAACTTGTTGCTGTATGTTCTTTTAATTTTTTTGAAATTGCATGCTTCGTTGCGCCCAGGCAAGTTACACACTCAACTCAGTGCTAAATTGCTTGCCATGGTGGGTGAGTGGTTAACGTGTTGGTCAACTAACCCCTAGCTGGCCGTGGTAAGTGATTTTTGAAAGGCGGCAAAAATTACGACACGCGTGTCATACGATGTTGGCATGTCAAAGAACCCATTTGAATTCAGTAGGCCGTGTTCATAATGGGAAAATTAATGTCACGAGTTTCCGCCAACGCAAAGTTCCTCACTTCTCTACTAGAAAGCGCTATAGTGTTCAAGGAGCTTAAATATCTAACCTCCTTGACTTTTATAGTGCTTCAAGGAACAACGACATTTGACATGCAAGCTCCCTCTGGGTGTCAAATAACAAAGCTTGCACCCGGCCTCCGAGGCCATACGATATTATTATTAGTGCTGAATTGTCACTTATACTGTTATGATATTCACCTGTTAAATGCCATTTTTGTAGCTATTTTCTGGACTGTTAACCATTATCATATTATTGATAATTTTTCAGGAAGTGGAGATCAACAAGAAGCGGCCCACATTCATCAAGGCCAAGGAGCGTGTTGCTCACATTCAGAAGAAACTGGAATCTGCTCGCAAGTCTCTGGCACAGGCCAAGAAGGCGGACACCGCTCACGAACAGGACATCCGAGAGTTGGAGGACGAACTGGCAGAAGTGGAAGCAAAGAAGCGCGAGTATGAAGACATAGTGGCCGGAGAGTCTCAGAGCAAGGGGCGTGACGTGCACTTGGAGGATGCTCAGGTGGGAAACATGGTCATTGGTCTGTTGGCACAGGCTAGAGCAAAATGTGGCTGTGATCAGTGACGAACTACCTCATTCCTCAAATCTTTACAGTAAAATTCCGCTGTAACGAACACCAGTATAACAAATTTTTAAAATAACTGAATTTATTTTTGGGCCCTTCCCTTTTCTCTATATGTCGTGTGTTAAAATATTTCATTTTAACGAATTTCGTGATTTGTGTTTAACGAATTAAAATTGAGCTTTTATTTTTACAAATTTGAACATATTTTCTCATATTAAAACTAAAATTCATCCTATTTTATGACTAACACTTTTCTTTATTCGAAGAAGTATTCATTTCAGGTTCCGTGTTGACAGTTTTATGAAATATAAGAATTTCCTGAATTTCCGCTTAATCAACACTTTTTGTTATTTTAGTGTCCTTGTGGGTACATGTTTCGGAATTCTCTCAATTCCTTCTTCAGCCCATCACAATATTAGGAAACCTTTATAAAAGACAATGTTACAAAACCCTTTCAAAAGTCAAAAAACACATAATTATACAACAACGAAAGCACATAAAAATTGTTAAAAATTTTAAAGTAACACGTGCAATTTTTAAATAAAAAACACTTCATGACTTCTTACAACCTTTCCCATATGAATGTCATATTGACATCCATTGTACTATTTCGTATGTGATGAATAATGTCATTATGTGTGAATAAATAAAAATGGAACATTTTGGAAAAGAATTTTAAAATTATCTAAAATACTGTTCTTGTCCTTGAACAAAGTCACATTCTTGAACTTGTAATGTTGTAATGCTGAGTTCCGGTAATACATGGCATTTGATGTTGAGGTCTATGTTGTTTAAAATGTTATTCTTGGAAGCTGACTCAACCTTGTTGTAACAAAGTAATTTTGAAGAACATCGAGATGATATGTTTTAAAATCTTGTTCACGGACCTGAAATGAATTCTTTGGAGGGTAAAGATTGTAAATAAAATAGAATTTAAACAAATCACAGACTGATGGATTAAATAAAATAAACTTACATTAGAGAATGAATGATAGGCCTAATGCCCGTTGCTCACGGTAAAATGTTTCTTAAAATTTATTTTACAACTAATCTTGTTCACGGTGGTAAAAAGGAAGAAAAGAAGTGCTAAGAAGTGCTGGACTCGGGAATGGATAAAAAGAAGAGTAGAGGAATGCTGTCCTTGGTTGAAAATGAGTTGAGGTTAGAAGATCAGAATTCATATAGGAATTTTCTAAGAATGGAGGAAAGCAGTTTTAAAAAACTCCTACATCTTGTTGGTGCCAAAATTATTCGACAGGACACTAACATGAGGCAAGACATTTCTCCTGAAATGAGACTGCAAGCGAGTTCGAAGCCCGTTTATCTTCGCCTTCACATCAGCCTGGCTTGTGTTCGGTCGAATTTGTGAAACATATTCGGCAATTGAGATTTCTGCCTCCCTTCTTGCATTTCTATTGTGGTATATGGGTGTTTTAACCTCATACAAACACTGATATTTCTGGTACTCGTCCAGTAATACACTAACAGCTTCCTTAATCCACCCGGAGCCTGCCATTTTCGAAGTGTTTGTTTACAACCGAGCTTCACAATCTTCTCACCACGTGGCGCCAGCATCATTGTCATGTCAGCTTCCCTGATTGGTTCGTTTCGTAAAATTAATTTTACGGAATAGAAGATGTCCTATTTTATGGAAAGTTTTATCAAAGGTTTTATAAAACTTGAATTTGACCGTGAGCAACAGAAATTTTATAAAATTAAATTACCGTATATACTCGAATACCACCCGCACATTTTTAAACAAATTCGGACGTGAAAAATTGGGGTGCGGGTCTTATTTGAGTCATCCAAATTTGAAAGATTTAAATCGCCCGCCGCGCGCGATATCGGGTGTTGCGAGTATCCGCTAGATGGTGCTAGCCTTCTTCCGGCTATAACTTTGTTTTACCGTTAGCACGCGGCGTCATTCAGTCACACGCACGTTCTGCGAGTGTAAACATGAATGCTACGAAACTTTGCGGTCATTTACTGTGAGTGAGAAATTGAAAGTTGCGAGGGAAGCTGAAGTTATTGGAAATCGTGCCCGGTAGGAAATATGATATTGACGAGTCATGTATTCGTGATTGAGCGGGATGATGTCTATGCTGCGTGAACCGCCTGTTCAAAGCAGCCTTGAAACAGCTGTATACGGAGCAGATGGCGGCCGATAAGCACACACCGACTCCAACTGGTCGTATTCAGCGCCCGAAAGTTCAGCTATTCGTGGATTTTGACGGCATGGAATCGTATCTCTGGAGATCTCATACGGAAGAGCTTCAAGAAATGTAGTACCATATTTCGAAAGCTATGGATGACAGTGATGACGACATTTAGTGGGAAAGTGATGGTGATAAAAGTTCCGAAGTTCGTACTTCTGATGACGATGAATGAAGTGTTTGTGTACTTTTATTTGTATTTTTAATCGTTTGATGTGTGTTATTTTAGGATGACTTCAAAACTGTTGGAAACTATTTTGGATAAATGCTATTCTGTTTATTTAGTTAAGATAGTAAATAATTTTGGGTAAAAATTATTTTTTAAAAATTTTGTTCTTCAAAATCAGGGTGCGGGTCTTATTCGGGGGCGGGTCGTATTCGAGTAAATACGGTATTGTACAATAATGTTGAAGGAAAATTTTACCGTGAGCAACGGGCATAATGCTGAACGATCACATCTCACTAACATTTGTAAACACAACTGAGTACATATCTCACAAATGCCGACAGTTCTTGCAACAAATGAAATGTGTTTAAAATAAAACTGAGAAGAAGGCTACCGTGAACACCATTTCCAAGGGCAGTACATCTTTGTATACAAAACAAAAGATATGAAACCATAACTTTCATTGGCCGGATTTTAAACTTGGCGCTTCTACTCGGCCAATAGTGTGGCATCTTCTATTGGATATTGGCTGCACAATTCCATATCCTGCCCAATCACGTACGCAGTATATGTATAGAAAATGGCGGTCATATCGTCTGAATAACAAAATACCGGTAATGTAACAAGAAAAATATTTTTGTTATAAAAGAGCATGAATTTCAGATATATATATATTTTTTTAATGAATTCGTCAAGTTCCAAGAAAGTTTTATTTTGACTCTCAATAATTAAGGAGGGGTACTATAAGGTACAGCAGGAGAGGTGGGGATACAGTGGTTGTACCGAGTGATGAGGACAGCATGGAAGGAAAGGAAGACCCCAGAGGACTGGAAAAAAGGAATAATTGTCCCGATCTTCAAGAAAGGTAGTAGAACAGATTGCAGAAACTATCGGGGAATAACACTGATGAGTCATTGTGCAAAGATCTTCGAGAAAGTTTTGGAAAGGAGAATTAGGACAAGGATAGAAGGAGGGATGAGGGAAGAACAACATGGCTTCAGAGCAGGAAGGTCCACAGTGGATTTGATTTTTGCTGTAAGGCAGTTACAAGAACAGCACTATGAGTATGGAACAGATCTACTGATGGCTTTCCTGGATATTGAGAAAGCATATGACAGTGTATGCAGAAACAAAGTGTGGAAGTCCCTGGAGGATAGAGGAGTAGAGAAATGGACTATAAAGAGGATAAAGGAGATGTACAAGGGAAGCGTGAGCTGTGTGAAAGTGGGAGGAGAGAGATCAGACTGGTTGGAACAGAGAAACGGCCTGAAACAAGGAAGTGCCTTGTCACCATTACTTTTCATTGTGGTGATGGATGACATAATGACCCGAGTGGCACAAGTAATTGGGGAAGGAAAGATGAAAGCAATGGTGTTTGCAGATGATTTGATGATTTGGGGAAACAAGGAGGAGGAGGTACAGGAACAGTTGAACGTGTGGGAAGGAATAATACAAGGATATGGGATGAAATTTAGCATAAATAAGAGTGAGATGGTGATCACAACAAGGAAGAAGGAAAGAACCACAACGGGAATAACAATTGGTGGGGAACAGCTGAAGAAAGTGGAGAGTTGCAAGTATCTGGGAAGCCTGATACAAGAGAATGGAAGAAACGATAGAGAAATAAATGAGCGGGGGAGGCAGGCAGAAGCATTTCGGAGGAGTGTGAGAAGCATGTTATGGAGCAAGGATGTCCCTCAGAACAGCAAAAAGATCATATATCGGACGTACTATGTCCCTATCCTGACGTATGCCTCGGAGACCTGGGTTATGAAAGGAAGGGAGAAGAGCAAAATACAGGCCAGTGAGATGAGGTTCTTGAGAAGCAGTATTGGAGCTACAAAGAGGGACAGAATAAGAAATGAGAGGACCAGAGAATTAATGAAGGAGGAACCATTACAGGATGGTATAGAGAAGTCTAGACTTAGATGGTATGGACATGTAAAACGAATGGAGGAGAAGAGGATACCCAGGAGGATACACGAGACGAAGTGGGAAGGAAAGAGACCGAGAGGAAGACCGAGAGACAGGTGGCTGAAGGGGGTGGAAGAAAGCGTGAAGAAGAGAGGAGAAGACTGGACAAGGGTGGAGGCTGAGAGGTGGTGGGAAGACAGAAGACGTTGGAGAGGCTTGTGTTCCAAACAGACCCGGCCAGTGGCTGGAAACTGTGCAAGATGATGATGATGACTATAAGGTATGTGATTTCCAAGAATTTTTTATTTTGGCTCTTGAAAAATAGGGGGGGGGGGGGTTACTGGTTACTATAGGCAAGGGGGTCTTATCGTCGAGTAAATACAGTATTTTACTCAGTTACGTACCGAGATCTTCTTTGTAAAATTCACGCCAGAACAAGCTTTCGCATGCCGTCGATATGCTGTGTGACCAACGCACATTCGATACATCGCTCTGGACTACTGTATATCATTCCAGTCTTCGACTGGGAATATGAGATTCGTCCTGATTTGCCTGAATCCTAGTCGATCGATATAGATTTCTTTGTGTTGAATGAAAAATCTGGGATAATCGTTGCGTGTTCTTTAATGCGTTGATTAGTTCGATAACCTTTGCCGTTCTGTATAAAAAATAGTTCTTTTCTTCTTCACCACGCATTACAAAGCGTAGGTCTAGTTGTAGTTACGGAATTACATGTGGATTATCAGGGTGTCTACCGGTAACAAAAAGTAGCGAATTTTTGTCTGGATATTTGGAGGTAACGAAAATTCTCTTGAGGTCGTTTTAAATCATTTAAACTCGCGCCGCTAGGCTCACAGAATGCGATGGAGCATGTTTCGCGCAAGCGGAGCCGATTGCGTAAGCTATATTTCCCCGTGCCCGCCCTCAAGGAAATGCATACTGAGGATACCTTGAGTGGTATACATCGGTTGAACGTATATTTTTGGCATGAACAAGAGATTTTAAAATATTTTTCTTTATTATTAGGAAACCTGACTTTTTGCGTCACGTTTATTCGTGAAAACTTTTGAAACTCAACCGAAACCTCTCATTTCTGTTATTGACCCCTAAATTTGGAGACTATCTCAAATATAAGTCCAGATATAGCACGAAATATTTTAATGTTACAATCTTACGAAATGATATCGTTTTGAAAAGGGAATAGTGAAAAAGCTTTGAAATATATTTACCGTATTTGCTCGCGTATGTCTCGCACTTTTTTTCCTGAAATTTCAACTAAAAAAATGGGGTGCGAGATATACGCGGGGGCGAGATATATGCGAGCCGAAAATACGAGTGAAATTTGTCGGCGAGAGATATACGCGGGGAATCTCCGTATTCCCGAAAAAACACAAAATTTTCATTATTGAAACAAGGCAACTGGTATACGATCCTCACCCTATTCATTATCACTGCCATCACTGCTACCGATCTCCGAGGTACTCTCGCGTGCATCATTCTGGTCATCATCCCACACGGCTTCATCCTGACTTACGTCCAATGCATTTGTGATGCCTGTCTTCAAGAAGCTCTTCACAACAATGTCCGGCGACACCATAACCCACGCCCGTATAACCCAATCACACACACGAGTTCAACGGACGGCCTCTTTATTTTGCCTGCTGGCGTCAGGTCGTGGTCCCCTCCCGCCATCCATTTGGCGTACAATTTACGCATGTTGTCCTTGAAGGGTTTATTGACGGAAACATCTAAGGGCTGAAGACAATGTGCGAGTCCACCAGGAATTACAACAAGATCCGTTTTCATTTCTTGAAGACGTTTCTTCGTGTCTTCCACCAAGTGTCCGCGGAAACTGTCCCACACTAGCATTGCCGGGCGTCGAAGCAATGCCCCTGGCCGTGCTCCCCACACTGTATGGACCCAGTGCACGCCGCGAACATGAATGCCTTTGGGAAACTTCGCTTTAGGCATTGTTTTTCTTTTAAAAATAACATATGGTGGCAATTTTCTTCCGTCCGCGGTTACTGCTAGTGGATAGGATCCGTCAATGCGAGACCTCCTTTTTCGGGAAGGACTAGAAGTGAAGCTTCTAGTCTAATAAGCAAATGAACTTTACTAAGTAGGAACAGATTGAACATTGATGAGTAAATAGCAATGGAAACAGTTTGCCAATAACAGTGGTATTTTATTCAAAAACCAACTTTCAAAAGATTAACAATAAATAAATATATAAACATGTAATGGAAATGTGACCTTTGACAGGCCGACAACAAGCGAACAAGATTTCATAAGCTTTCAAAAGATTAACAATAAATATATAAATATGTAATGGAAATGTGACCTTTGACAGGCCGACAACAAGCGAGCAAGATTTCATAAGCTTTAATGCCAACAACCCTGAAAATAAGTAACCACTTTGTGGCCAGTAGTCTAAAGTAGAACAATGCAGGGTAAATTAGCGAGTAACTATAGTACTCAATAATAGCTTAAAATTTAGCCTAGGACTGCACACCGAGAGTAGGCTAGTTTATTTACAGAAAAATCAATATTTACATGCCAGTAGGGATAACATCCCACTAGTCGCCTGATAGTTACAAGGCGAGGTTGTTTACAATTGAAATGGGAGCATTCCCAAAAACACCTTGATAGATTAAGTAGAGAACAAGCCATTCACTTCGTCAGAGAGGTGAACTGGTGTTAAGCCCAATAGTTTATACAAAAATAGAGAAAAGGATGATTTGTTTTGAAGGATAGTTAACATGTGAAAGAGAGAGAACAGTTCTCATAGCCCACAATTTAAAGGCATAATACATGCTTAAACCACTTAATAGAAGGAAATAAGTTTAGTTTGGCATGGTTTGACAAGTTACTTAAGCCATGTGACATAACCCTAAAAAAAAAAAAGGAAAGATACATTTTTAAGTTTAGAAATGTTTTAGGTTATAATAAACACTTAGCTTGTTGGCGTTGGTGTAGAGGAATTTCCACATAATAGAAATGGAGGAAGAACGTGTTGATCACTTTTTTCCGCTTGGAAATGTTGAAGACTTCGTGCCCAGCACAAAACTGACGTAGGCCAATCATCGATGTAAACTTATATAGACTTCGTAGAACTCGGTTTTGATCACTTTTTTCCGTCTTGGAAATGTTGAAGACTTCGTGCCCAGCACAGAAGAAAATTTGTTTATCGTTTTTGCTCACGACAAACTGACGTAGGCCAAGTATCGATGTTAACTTATATAGATTTCGTAGATTTTAGAATGCACTGCTGGTTTGACTAGAGGCATTTTGCGATGTATTAGCACACAGCGTTGAGACACATTCAAGCGTTGTGCAAACAGCGTGAAGACGGCTGAAGATGAGTGACTGGCATTGTGACTTGCTGGAGACAGACAGTTGATGTAGGCCAGGGCAGGCTATATACCGGAGATCACGCGGAATGCGTGATGCGGACAGGTGGCGTCGGCCAATCCGAGAGCATGGAAAATTCTCGAAAACTGCTGAGGCCAATCAGAGCAAGGGGCCAACTGAAAATGAACCTCGTGACCAACATTAGTTCCGGAAATCATTACAGTGTCATGGAACACGTGCTAGCAAGAACAGATTGAAGAAAAATGGAATGACATGACAGGTGAGAGGTTATGTTATAATAAAAATAAGTGAACTTTGTAAATTTCACTGAAAAGTGAACAGCTAGCATGACTGTGCAGCGTTGTTTCTCACACCCAGTTGTACGCACAAGGACGCTAGATTCTCCCTTCTTGTTTATGGTAGTGTTGGATGGCATGTCGAAGTTTATCGGACTCTGATCTGCGTTGCCGATTTGAGATAGCATTGCTATCACATGATGATGAAACTCTATAATTTTGTCATTGAAATCACTCGGCATTCTCTGACAGAGAGATGTTCGCCTTCGCAGACACAAGCCCTTTCTTTTCATAAATTTACGGATGACTGTTGTGGCGCGCTAATCGCTAATTCAAACATGTACATGGCAGTGCAGCGTCTCGATCCCTAATCGGCTCGCATCGGACAAGTTCGGATCAACTTGTCGTTGCTCACTCGTCCTGTTAGTATCGCTTCGGGTAAGTTCCTGGACAATAACGACTGTTGTGGCGCGCTAAATCGAACGTGTTTATACCTCAAGGTTATTACGGTCATTTATATGACGGCGTCAAAAATGAATGCGAGATATATGCGAGTACTTTTTTCCCCCTGAAATTTCAACTAAAAAAATGGGGTGCGAGATATACGCGGGGGCGAGATATACGCGAGCAAATACGGTATTCTAAAAATCTATCCGTCTCTTAAATTTGCGACATCCTGTAGACTATGGTTAATTCGAAATTCCGTTATATGCTACTTTTCCTTTGGATCCATCGGATATTTATAATCTACAGTGGAATCTCGTTAGTACGTTTTTCAAGGGACTGAAAAATTTGGACGTCATATGCGGGAAAACGTACTACCGAAAAACGCCATTCTGCATTTACAACGTATAAGAAAGAACGCGGCGTATATATGGACGTCAAATCGCCGACCTTAGTAAGTGCTACTACAGTCACGACATAAACATAGGTTATCAGTAACTTACACGGAATAAATACCGTATTTGCTCGCGTATATCTCGCACTTTTTTGACCGAAAATATGTGTGAAAATTTTCGGTGCGAGATATACGCGGGGAATGACCGTATTCCCGAAAAAACACAAAATTTCCGATGTAACAGTAGGCCTACTTGCGCAACTGTTGTGGCGCGCTAATCGCTAATTCGAACGTGTTTCAAGGCGGTGAATTTAGCCAACCGCGGCCGAAGACGCGGCGAACGATGTACAGCGTGCTAACACTCACGCTGCGCCGTATTCTTGCACACGGCCGAGCTCTGATGCGACGCAATGCGTAAAGACGAAATCATTGAGATTCGAGGAGACTGAACTGCGTTTCTCTGCGATGTAACAGTAGGCCTACTTCCGCAACTGATGTGGCGCGCTAATCGCTAATTCGAACGTGTCTCAAGGCGGCGAATTTAGCCAACCGCGGCCGAAGACTAACGATGTACAGCGTGCTAACACTCACGCTGCGCCGTATTCTTGCACGCGGCGCCTCGATACCTAATCGGCTCGAATCGAAGTTCGGATCAACTCGTTGTTGCTCGCTCTTCCTGTTAGTAACGCTTCTGGTAAGTTCCTGGACAATGGCGACTGTTGTGGCGCGCTAAATCGAACGTGTTTCTACCTCAAGGTTATTACTGTCATTTATATGATGGCGTCAGTAATGAATGCGAGATATATGCGAGTACTTTTTTCCCCCTGAACTTTCAAATAAAAAAATGGGGTGCGAGATATACGCGAGCAAATATTGTAACATAAAAATGAATTACTGTACCTCTACACTACAGTATAATACAGGGTCTTTATTTCTGCTTAGCAAGGACATTCTCGCTCTCGCGCTCCGCCAGTGACGGCTCAGTTACCGGCGACCGCTCACGCATATGTTTGAAGCACGGGCTTGCTTGAACCAGTTCAATAAAGCGCTTTCTAGTTGAGGAAACTGTCCCTCTCGCACACGTTTCCTTTTGCCGCTCATTCCTTCTTCAAATGCACGTTCGATTTCCTTCCTTTTGCCGAGAATAGTGTTCAGTGTAGACGGAGGAATGTTCCACTTTCGCGCTATATCAACACGCTTCATGTGAGGATTGCATTCCACGTCTCGAATGTATTTCATCTTCTCATCATTAGTTATCTGCCGTACTTTCTTCTTATCCATTATGAAACACGCAACAAAATAGGTCATAACTGGACGTGAACACTAAGAACTAGAAGACAATAGTGCGGAACACGAAGACAATAATGCGCCTACGTGAGAAATAAACAAAGGGAAGGGGGTGAAGTGCAGCGGGAGAGAGACACGTCACCTGTGTTGCGTCATAGCTATAGCCACTTCTATGCCGTCAAACACAATAAAATCATCTACACTGTCAATAACTAGCAGAGAATATGCGGCAATATCGCGTCGTGTTTCCCAGAAGCCGAATTTTTTAATGAAATAAGAATAAAATACGGTTCACTAACAAATAGTTCAACGGAAATTTGATCGTTGTAAGCGGGAATAGAGAACGTATTAAGGGGATATATCAACATGAATTTAGTAGGATAGGGACTTGAGAAAGGACAGAAAGGGCAGCGGGAGATAGACACGTCACCTGTGTTGCGTCATAGCTATAGCCGCTTCTATGCCGTCAAACACAATGAAATCATCTACACTGTCAATAACTATCAGAGAATATGAGGCAATATCGCGTCGTGTTTTCCAGAAGCCGAATTTTATAATGAAATAAGAATAAAATACGGTTCACTAACAAATAGTCAACGGAAATTTCATCGTTGTAAGCGGGAATAGAGAACGTATTAAGGGGATATTTCAACATGAATTTAGTAGGATAGGGACTTGAGAAAGTAGAGAAAGGGCAGCGGGAGAGAAACACGTCACCTGCCGTTGCGTCATAGCTATAGCCACTTCTACGCCGTCAAACACAATGAAATCATCTACACTGTCAATAACTATCAGAGAATATGAGGCAATATCGCGTCGTGTTTTCCAGAAGCCGAATTTTATAATGAAATAAGAATAAAATCAGGTTCGCTTACAAATAGTACAACGGAAATTTGATCGTCGTAAGCGGGAATAGAGAACGTATTAAGGTGATATATCAACATGTATTTTGTAGAATTGGGACTGGGACTTGAGAAAATCATCGCGCTAAACGGGAAAACGCCGTAACCGAGAACGTGCTAACGAGATTCCACTGTAATCGGTTAACTCGAAAAACTGTGTAATTCGTGATTCAAATTTAAAGAATTGTGCCATCTTGTATTATTCGTGCAATCCTATCTGAATAATTCGTAAAATTCGATACCTTCTTCGAACATTCATCCTCCAGAATCACATCCTCCAGATTGCTGGCTGACCGCACGACTTGCTTGCGGGAATCTCGTCAAATGGACCGATATCGACGCCAGTTGCGTGAAATCATAATCATAAAACCCGTGCCCGATCGCGAACTTGTGATGACGAGGACTGCGGGAATCCTGTCAAAGGTGATTGGGCACCCATCACGAAACATTCTGAAATCTACTTGCCACTTTTCCCGTGACCGTATACTTGAAAGCGTACGGGGAGCGAGAATTGCATTAATCCACTTAAAAATGACTACGTAGCATCATGATACTCATTTCTCCTCGTGATCCACCGTGAACTAACTACAGCATGGGGACAGCGGGAATCACGGCGTCGACCATGCAACATGTCCATAACTGCTCGTGAATTTTTACCATGCCCAACCTCAAGCTTGCCTCCGCCATTCTGCCAGGACAGATAAACAGGCAGACAATCATTGAACGGCTGGGTGCGGCGCCGATTGCTTATTATCGCGTTGTCAGTGGCCAATCGCGAGGTTAACGTGAATCTCGTAAAGCAGTCGAGAGCTACAACGATTGCAATACATCGCTAAAATTTCTCCGCATTCGATGACGAGGACAACTGGATTCTTGTCAAACGGACAGCAAGCGGTGCCGATTGTGTAATAATGCTACATTTTCCTGTGCCCGATCTCGAGGACAATGGAAATCTTGTCGAATGACTAAAAGTGACACCGATTATGTAAATTGAGATTTTCTCAGTGTTCTATCGTGAAAACTACGGGAATCGCGTCAAACGGCTGAGACTAGCGCCGATTGTGTAACATCTCCATATTTCTCCGTACTTGACTGCGAAGACAGAATGTGAACGAATTCTTAGCCTGATTTAGAACACGGCACAGTTCAGGTCCAATGGAACTCTGAATGCCATTTCTATTTTGAAGACCAGAAGTTCTGAAGCATGTTATACAAACACATATTGTATTGACTTTCTGAAGAAAGCAAAGCAAGCCACAACTTAAGCTCTTAAGGTAACCGTGTAGTGTAATTTCATGAAAAAATGCATTTCTAGTTTTCAACGTAATAAAATTCTTCGTTCTTTTACGAATAATTTGATGTGTAATTTATTGTAAATCGTTTACATTTAAGTCTTGAAATTTAATTTTCTACTAAGTACTGCACAGCTATTGCTCTGAAAGTTCCACATCCACTTTCACTTCAATACTTTCTTACTCATTATATTCTCATTTTTTCTCTTAGGTGAATTTAATTTATGCTTGGTAAAGTTTAGCTTCATATAGTACGTTGTATGTTTAGGTTTTTGATATTGTTGTTTGTTTATTTACTTTCCCGGCGGTGGTTGGTTGCTGCTGTTGTTTTTTTATTTTTTTTACATGGGTAGAAGTCAGAAAGTGTGTATCAAACGTGAATTCTTTGGAAATAGACATGCTGTAAATATAATATAGTCAGTGAACAGTGATTCTTTGTTGCAGTTACTTGTTAGTGTTGATTCTAACCCAACTTCTCCATGTGGTATTCCTGAAAATAGTTCATAGCCATCAAGTGCATCCAAAAGAAAACTTTCCAAAGATCAATTTCATGATATGGATACCGGTAGTATTAAGTTTATATCACATTCCAATGCTGGCAATATAATAAAAGACCTAGTTCTGTCAGATTTTATACAAAAACATTGTGTAAAGTTTGTAAAATGAGTGATAGTTTATCAGTTGTGAAGGATGTTTGTGTAAGGAAAGGTCTGTCCTCCAAGTTAATTTTGAGACCTTCAAAATAGGGGTAATAGAGGCAGTACTTACATTTAATGATGGTGTGATTTCAAGGAATCATGTATTAAAGAAAATGTGTGCGATAGTTGGGAGAACATTTCTAGAGTCATTGAAGTCCATTGACCAGAAGCGTTTATATTAAGCTGATAGAGCTGCTGAGGCCATGCAAAAGGAATTAAGAACCAAGCTGAGGTTCAAAAGGAAGTATACAAAGGGAGGGGATGAATCCCAGGATGATTATTTTCCTTGGATGTACTGAGATTAAACTCCAGACTCTTATTTTCTCAAAAACTATATTTTTTGAAACATATGCACCTTTTACTCAGAACTGGGTAGGACTATCAAGCTAATATTTTGTATACACAACATAACCATGCCTTTGAGTATTGATGACTAGGATATTTCTAATTGATCCAGTAGTTTCTGAGAAACAGTAATTAATACCACCAAATTTTCATGAAAAATGGTTTTTGTTTTTACAAATTTTAAAAATTAATAATTAAGAACTTGTTTAACATAGAGTTAAGATTCTAGTCATCATAATAGAACAGGGTAATAAGTATATCTGTGTAAAATTATATCCCCACATAACTATTAGTTTCTGAGAAAAAGGTACGTCAATGTAGGCATTTTTGCAATTTTATTTACATTTTTCAGTGCATTATTAGTGCCCTTACGACAATACCGTACAACTGTGCTCAATGTAAATTACTGTGTATGCTCATATGTCTTATCTTATACAAATGACACAAATTTCAAAATTCTAACATGAAATTGTTGTGAAATATTGAGATATTTATAACGTTGTGCGTTATTTGCCAGTTTCACACTACACGGGTACCTTAAGTCAGACCCTTATTATGTCATCGGTTATGGTAGTGTTTCATATTAAGGCTGAGCTACTAGTACTGCTGACAAGCACTGGACAAGAGATGGCAGCACTGCCGTCCTTTGCCAGTCACAGCATGTGAATTCCAACTTCCCCTCCACCCTTCCATACTCCTCATTCACACACCATCTTCCCCTCTCTGTTGTAAGCCTCGCTTGTAGGCATAAGTCGCACAGCGATCTGTTTCCGAGCCGAAGTGTATTGCAATCTTGAGCACTGTCTTCCAGCTGGATAAAATGGGTCGGGGGGTTTGATTGATAGGCCTATGCATTTCAATTTTTTTCTGCTACAAGGGAAAATATTAACATACTGATTGTTAACTGAAGTGCCATGTGTACAGATTTTCTGCATCACGTCAGGTTTCCTTTCTTGTAATTTTGAAAAGGAAATCTAGAAAACATCAAAATTGGCAAAGTTTATCATAAAAAATACATATAATATTAATAAGACAATATAGGCCTACCTGAAATGACTGCTTAGATATTGAGGGATGTAGAATCCAAGTCTGTAGTCAGTTTCTCTATCGTGTCCCGCTTTTTGAAATTTGTATTAATAAGAACTTCAAAATTTGATCAAGAATTTCAATAACGTACCATGTTATTTTTTAAAGTCACCTCCGTTGCGTAGTGGTCAGCGTGTTTAGCTGCCACCCCGGAGGTCCGCGGTTCGATTCCCGGTTCTGCCACGCAATTTGGAACGTGGTATGAGGACTAGCAACGGGGTCTACTCAGCCTCGGGTGGTCCAAATGAGTAGACGGGGTTCGATTCCCACCTCAGCCATCCTCGAAGTGGTTTTCCACTTCGTCTTCGGGTAAATGCCGGGATGGTACCTACCGTAAGGCCACGACCGCCTCCTTCCCACTTCCTTGCCTAACCCGTCCACTCTTCCCATCCCTTCATCAGGCCCCTGTTCGCTTTGCAGGTGAGGTCGGCTGGGCGTAGTGCTGGTCACACACCCCAGTTGTATCCCCGACCCAATCTTTCAAGCTCCAGGACAATGCCCTCAGTGGTGGTAGAGGTGGGATCCCTCTCTTAGTCCGTGGGAAAAGCCAACCCTGGAGGGTAAAATGATAGCGAAAGAAACAAAATATATTTTTAAACGTGTTTTAACACCGCAAGGTAAAGCTACTATAAAATCTTGAATTATATTAATACAAAGTTCTTCCAGCCATTCAGATGTTCAATTTGTCGTTTGAATCGTGCAGTTCAACAGGAAGTAATTTTAGGACACTACTTAACCTCCTCAGATCTACTACAAAACAACAACATATTTTCTGAACACAGATTTACTGCGCTGGATATATGACACACAAAATGAATACACAATTAAAGCTTACAGTACACCTACCAGGTTCAAGGAATGGAATTAATACAAATGTAGAAATACATTGAGGTTTTTATTTTTAGTTTCTTTGCAATATTAACCGAGAGAAAAAATATAGGGCCGCCCGCAGGAAGGTGCAAGGTGGGGCCGTGCCGCCCCCCCCCCCTCCCCCCTCTGGAATTCCGAGAATGTTGATATTCGAGTGGTCAATGTAACCAGTTTTTTTTTTTTTTTTTTTTTTCATAAATTGAAGTTTCTGATAATCAATTGACAAATGTTACAATAGAAAACTTATTTAATGTTGCTGACGTAATAGGCTATGTATTTATATTCAAAAAATTCCTCTCGGCACGCCGGAAGGCGGAGGTAGATTTCACCGGGCAAACTAGGAGTTATGCTATAATAGGAAAAATATGCAGGTTTTCGTAGAAGGATCAGACCTCATTTATTGCGAGAAAGTATTTTACAATTGGAGCTCAATTAACTTAGTTTTTCGTATTTCTATGCATATTTTTAACATTTTATTTGTCTTATGGGGACGGTAACTTTCTCGTCATTTGGGGTCCATTTTTATACTTGTGGTCACACTGTCCTTATGCAAGGTTTGGAACTGATAACTATCTAACAGTCTGTTACTTCTTCACGCAAAATTTTATCTCCCGCAGAGATGTTTATTGGTTCCTCAGTTTAGGGGATGCGAAAACGCGGTCATGTAACCCCGTGTACACTCGTCCAAATTTGCGCCGTTCTGCGATCGTTATTCGTGCTGCGAAATGCCGTATATTTTTATTCATGATGATGGTGATAATTGTTGTTTTAAGGGGCCTAATATCCAGGTTATCGGCCCCTAATGGTCTGTGTGAAAGCGAAAATGTCAATGAAGTGGAAACCAGAACGAAAATTAAGTGAGCAGGAAAATACTTGCAAAAAGGAACTCAGATTGAAACTACTCACAAAATGGAGAGCGGTAATACTTACAAAAGGGAATTTCGAACGAAAATACTCACAAAAGGAATAGAGTGAAAAATACGCACAAAATGTAGGTTAAGTTCAAAATACGTACAAAAAGCAACGTATGGTCGAAATATGCACAAAATGTAAGTGAAATCAAAATACTTACAAAATGCAAATGAGATTGAAAATACATACAAAATGTAATTTAGATTCAAAATACCCACAAAATGCAATTGAGAATTAACTACTTGCTAAAAAGCGGTTTAGGTTGAAAATACAAAATGCAATTGAAATTCAAAATACTCACAAAAGGTCCGTCCCCTATATTGAAAGACTTACTAAAAAGCAATTTAGATCGTCAATCCTTACAAAATGCAATCGAGGTTGAAAAACACTCACAAAATGCAACGTAGATCGAAAAGACTTACAAAATGCAACGGAGATTGAAAACACCCACAACTTGGAGTGGAGATGCAAAAATAACAGTGCGGGAATCTTAAAGGGAAAAGGAAATATAATGAAAAGAAAAACAACAGGAAAGTGAAAGAGGAGAGGGTCCGTCCCACAGGTAAGGGACAAAAGGGCGAAACCGGACCCAGCTCAGGAATCCCTCGGGGTCGCCAACTCCCGAACTCGCCAGCTGTGAGCCCCTGAGGGTGGAGCACTTTCTAGGGTGCACCAGAAGTAGTGGGGCTACATACACCCTACCTCCTTGAGGGCCTTGAGCAGAGGGCAGGAGATAACAGGAAAAGAAAAAGAAGGCTGACCCCTCCCAGAAGGAAGGGATCAGGAAAGATGAGACAAGGGCCAATGAAGGCGGGAAAGGAAGAGACTCCCTAGGCCTCGGATACCCTAATACCGTCGGGGTCGGAAAAGAACAAGAGTTGACCAAGGGAGGTCGACAGGAAAGAAGACAGTGAGGAGCCCGGCACAAGTAAGTGGAAGCAATGCTGGACTCAGCTGGGGTCCCGTGGTGATCAACGCACGTCCCACTAGATGTGAGCCCCTGGGAAAATATTTTTATTCAAGTTGTGCCATAGTACTGTGGTCCATTTCTTTAGAACAGAGCAATTATTGCTACAAATGAACAGCAATGTACCCTTGTTGTAGATTCTAAACATGTAGTGTTAAATCTTCTACGATCGAATAAATTTATAGGCTAATAGTTAAGTTGTTCTGCGGTGTTTTTGTTCCGTTATCAAAGCGACTGAGATTCGCACTCTCAATCAAAAGTAGACGGAAGATCAGTTGAGACAAAATGGTGAATTCATAACTGATAGACATCGTAATGCTGTAGGCTATATGATTCCAATGGAATCTTCTTGCAAGGCATGCAGCCTATGAGCGAAGAAGCTAATTGAATCCTAATTTTTTGGGCTCATAGTCGTATTGACCGACTGAAAGTTACAATTCAGTATAGATCAATTTGGTGACAAAGCCAAAGTTCAAGGGGAGTTGATAATGATGTGCTTCTGAAAGAAGAAAATTACAGAACTGGCATAGGCAGGCTCTTAACTCAAGGAACATTTATGCGACATTCTTAAGTATGAATGTATAATAATAGTTAAATGATTCTGCGATGTTTGTCATTATCAAAGCGACTAAGGAAGAAGTACATGATTTAGTTATATATTTTACTTAATGGCCAGCAATAATCAAATGAAATATTTTCTTTCTAAAACGAAAATTTGCTAAAACCATGGGCGTCACAAGTATGAGTACCGTACAATACAAATTTATCACTTCGCACAAAATTCATTGTGCTAAGAAGAGCAGTGCGAGGTATTCCTGATAGCTTGTAAAAAAGAGGAAAAACGTGATGGATCCGCTGTAACTGCCAGTACAAACTAGATATTTGGAAACAGTGCTATTTGAATTATTAGGCTTTTTTTTTGTCGTGTAGCCTCCTGAGAGGCCGAGTGCAGGTCTTTCTAGTCGACGCCCGTGGGCGACCTGCGCGTCGGGATGAGAGATGGAATGGATGAAGATGAATGAAACTGGGCAAGGATGTGGAAGGAAGCGGCCGTGGCCTGGCAGAAGGTACTGTCCCAGCATTTGCCTGGAGTTGAAACTGGGAAACCACGGAAAACCATTTCAAGGAGAGCCGACGGTGGGGCTCGAACCCACGCGTCTACCGAGTCAGCAGAGAGCTTGGCCCCATGACCTAACGCTGCGTTTTAGCCAGCGTAGCCACTACTGTCGGTATTAGGCAAATTCATATGTAGGGATATTTCCACAGTTTAATTTAACTCAGTAATTTGGAAATATCTGAAAATATGTCCTCCAGTTACCGTAATTAGAAAATAGGCGAACAGGATTTACATTGAACTGCTTGATTTTTATATTATTGTCGATACATGGTGGTACCACTATTTTTTACCTGATTTTAAGAACTGAGCATTATGACAATGAATCACAAAAGAAGAAACGCGAACTTCCATGGACAAAAACTGTGAACTTAAAACAAACATTCCTCCCAATCTTGCCATAAAGTAGCCAACGGTTTCAGAGCAGTCAACTAATGAATTTCACGAAGCAAGTAAGAAGTAAAACGAAAATGGGGGGGGTAATGAAATAAAAAATTTAACTTGGCCCCCCTCTGGAAAAAATCCTGTTGTTGCTTATTTTAGGGCTGCGACATCGTGGTCATATAGCCCCGTGCATCTAGGTGTGTGAAACCCCATACCAGAGCATCGTTCACTTCCATTTTTTGGTTAACAGGCTCTGAAGTTACAGCATATTTGTTTTCGCAGTTATCACAATAATACATACTTGTACAATATAATACATTTTTTTATTTCTTTTTTGTATTTGTATTTTCCAATGGTACAATGTTTGGAATGGCTCGTTACTAATTCTATTTCTTTCATAACGTGACCAATATCAACATGCGTCGCCCTAATGGAGGCAGATCGTTGGTTTCAGTATTCCTTTCAATTACCATCGGTGGTAGTTCACAATCAGACTCATTCTCATCATCTGGAACACTTCCTGAATCGTTCGAAAAATTTATGTAATAATCTTGATCTTCATACCTGAAATCACACAATGTTAAAAAAGATTACCTTGATTATTATAAACATACAGAAAGCATATGCATTAAAAGTAACTCCAGGCAAATGCTGGGATGGTTCCTCTCTAAAAGCAATCCTATCCCCGATTTAGAAATTCACACAATAGTACAGTCATCACATTAACACATGTAATCACACAAATTCCATACACACCCAAAAATACATGGGGCTATATGACCTCGATGTCTCAGACCCTAAAACAACAACACGTTTTACAAGTAGGTAATCTACTAAAAAAAATGACAAGTCCTTTAAAATTAATTAATTAATTAATTAATAATTAATTTATATAATGTAACAATAGTTTACTTACCGACTTGCATCGTTGCCTGTTGGGGGAGTGCATTCACCTAACAATCTGTTGAATATTTCTTCGGAGTCTTCCAATTGAGCAGAATCGCTTGAAACATTCAAGGTGATTTCTTGTTGTTTTCTTTTCTCCCACGTAGCCATTGCTGCGCGGCCTCTTCTAGAGCGTTTCCTTGGAGGAGGATGCTTTCGTGGCATTGTAGAATAAAGTGTGAATGTTATAGAAATACACTACTGCCCTATCACTCAATCACGAAACACAAACGCAGAATTAGGAAATGAAACTGGAAAGGGGCGAGATGTATTATTCTATTGCTTCCTCAAGACTCGGTCTAGTCAGACTCAGCGCGCAGGAAAAGGTTTTGCAAGAAGGCGAGTTATTATTATTTTTCTTTTTTTCTTTGCATTCCACGGTACGTAGAATGGAATGCTGCGTAAGGAAAGGATTGACCCGTCACGGGAGGTGCGGTGCGGTGCTAGGTGGTAGGGTGGGGGAATGAAGCTTGGTACAAGTGGGTGCAACTGTTAGTGCGGGTAGCCTGTGTAGTTACCGTTCTGCCAAGTTGAAGACTAGTCAAAGGTACATACGTCACAGTTTATCACTAAACAGTTCCTTTCATCAAACATTCGAACTGCTCAGAATTTGAGCCTCTAAAATCTCTATCTCTATCTCTATATATATAAAAATGAATGTTTGTCTGTTTTTTCTGAATTTCCACGGAAATTTACGATATTTGCACGTTTCAGGCTGTTTTATGACGGATGCGCGCAAAAATATTTTTTTGTCTCTGTCTGTCTGTCTGTCTGTGTGTCTGTGGACAACTTCTTCGAGTCCTTATAACTTGAGAACGGCTGGGTGGATCAACGTAAAATTTGATACAGATATCCATCAGAGGCACCACACTAATCATTGATGTAACTCTTCTCCGTAACTCTCATAAAAGGGGCCCTACCCCCTTAAAATACATGCTGAAATAGGCCTAGAAGGGTGAAACAAAGCTCATTTTCAGCCCCTCAATGTGAGAAACGAAACCAACAGTTTTTGAGATATTCCCAGAAAACTAATTTCACTTAATAAATTAATGAAAGAATGCGTGCCGGTAACCATGGCAACTGAATCTCAGAGGACCATCTATTTCTGTAAGACGCAATGCAATTCCATTTATTACATTACTGTGAAGGTTTGCAAACGGCTATAAGGTTATAACGGATCCAAATTAAGCTGAAATATTCATTAATAGATACAATGCGCTTAAGGGGTCAAAGGGTACTCTAGAATTTTTTCACGCGATTTACACGTGCGGGTGTGGTACTGAAGGTCGATTATATCCCTTCTCTATTCTATAAAAATGAATGTCTGATTTTTCTGCATTTCTTCGGAAATTTGACATATTTGCCCGTTTTAGACTGTTTTGTGACGGATGCACGCAAAAATATAATTTTGTCTGTTTGTCTGTTGACAATTTTTTGTGTCCTTATAACTCGAGAACGGCTGGGTGGATTAACGTAAAATTTGCTACAGATATCCATCAGAGGCACGACACTAATCATTGATGTAACTCTTCTCCGTACCTCTCAAAACAGGGGGCCTACCCCCTTAAAATACATGCGGAAATAAGCGTGAGACAAAGCTCATTTTCAGCCCCTCAATGTGAGAAACGAAACTTCGGGGCCCTAAAAGGACCCCGAAAAACACATTTTAAGGCCCTAAAACCAACAGTTTTTGAGATATTCCCAAAAAACTAATTTCACTTAATAAATTAATTAGGGAATGCAAGCCGGTAACAATGGCAACAGAATCTCAGAGGTCCATCTATTTCTGTAAGACGCTATGCAATTCCATTTATTACATTACTGTGAAGGTTTGCAAACGGCAATAGGGTTATAACGGATCCAAATTAAGATGAAATATTCGTCAATACATATAATGCGCTTAAGGGGTCAAGGGGCAATCTAGAATTTTTTAACGCGATTTACACGTGCGGGTATGGTCCGGAAGGTCTATTATATCCCTATCCCTATATTGTTATATTATTATTATTATTCTTTTAATTATTATCATTATTATGGCGTACAACGAAGACACAAAGCTCATTTTCAAACCCTTGGGATCAGATACAAAACTCGGTGCCCCTCAAGAGCCGTAAAGGGTCCCCGAAAACTATATTTTAAGGCTCTAAACCCAACAGTTTCTTAGATATTCCCAGAAAACTAATTTCATTTAATAAACTAAAGAAGGAATGCAAGCCACTAACCATGACAACAGTATCTCAAGAGGTGGCATCCAACTTTCCATCTATTTATGGAATAAGTAATGCCACTCCATTAATTACATTTCTGTGATAGGTTGCAAATGGCTATAAGGTTATCATGGAACCAACTAAAACTGTAAAATTCATCAATGGGCTTGAGGGGTTCAAGGAGTACCCTAGATTTTTTTCACACGACTTACACGTGCGATATGTCGTACAGAAAGTCTATTATATCTCCAAACAGCAACATTATTTTCAAAAATTCCTGATTTGAAATAGTAGACTGTTTTTTGCTGATTTTAGGAATTTGGACAATTGGAGGCTAAAAAAACTGAATTTTCATGCACCACAAGCCTTTATAATTTATAAAAGGGGTCTTCCTGTAGTTGGGCATTTGACACAACCGTTAGGGTCAGTTCGTATGTGACGTGTATTGCGATTCGTCTACGAGGTTTTCAATTTTATTTTCACGCCAGGAAGAACACGTTAGGTAAATTTAGTTTGAGAGCACATTTTAACTAATAATCTTTCTTTGCCAACAAACAGGTTCCAAGCCCCTAAACATTGCAACAGTAGCTCAATTGATAAC